>CM069904.1:122343352-122812155 GCA_036172215.1 Camellia granthamiana
GTAGGCCTTAGAGTCATCATCGAGGCCTTTGCCCTCCACCGGGTCACAAAATCTGAGAAGCTCTCTTTGGGCTTCTGCCTCGTCGTCTCAAGATCACGAGTTGTAATCTCGATCTGGGTATTGTACGAGTACTGTGCAACAAAGGCCTCAGCCATTTCATCCCAATTTCTTTTGACCTCATCTTCCAACTTCGCGTACCAAATGGCGGCTACACCCGACAAGGTTCGGCCGAATAGTGAAAGTTTTTGTGGTCTGGTCAGGCCCATTGGCCGCAGAATGTCTGAGAATAGCCGAAGATGGACCATGGGGTCCCCGGATCCATCAAAGCGATCGATCTGGGGCATTTTGAATCTGTCTGGCAATGTCACGGCCACATCGGTATATCCGTCCTCGATATCCGGAATAGCCTTCACCCCCTGGGATTTCTTGAAAAGCTTCTCAAGCTTGCTCAATTTCAGAGCTGTATGGTCTATCTCGAACTCGAAGGGAGAGTCCGGGTGGTTGGGTGTATGGGTCTTGGACAGTTGAGGCGGAAGTGGGGGCGGAGCCGGCCCCGTTGGAAGGCCCGTGTCCTCTTGAATGTTCTGGGCATTGGGTAGGGTGTTTTGGGTGTTTGGGAGGGTATTCTGAACAGTAGGTGCCTGCTCGGGTAATGGAGCCCCTGGCGGAGGAGGGACTGAGTGTGAGGCTGACGCTGCATTCTGCTGTTGCAGCCTAGTAATGAGCTCGGCCTGCTGGGCCATGACTGTGGCCTGTTGCTTAGAAAATTCCGCTTGGCGGATGGCATCTTCCTGCATCTGTCTCATGCTCTCTTGCATTTGACGCATCATTTCCTCTATCACGGCATATTCTGTTGGTCCAGCTGACTGATCGGTAAGTGTATCTCTATGGCGGAAACAGAAACCCCAACCTGACTGTTTGCTGCTAAAGTAGCCCGCTGCCCCGGTAATCCCTGCTCTGACACACTGCGCCTCCTTGGCTTTCTCCTAACAACTGGGGGTAGGGAGTGGAACACTGGATGTCCGTCAACCAGATCCTCAGATCGATTGAGCCGACGACCTCTTGTCCAAAGTGCTTGAGGAATATCTACTGGTTCGGAAGCAATTGTGCTAAAAACCTGCCCCTAGCAAAAAGATAAATAAAGCGAACAAGAAATAAATAACTAGATAAACGGACAGCATAACAGCTTAAATTAAATACACAACACACGGCTGGGCATAACAACACACGGCTGATAAGCTGAATACACACTGTCCTCAAACACTGATCATTATCCCTAAATCACTGTCCCCGAAAACTGAATCTGATACCCGCAGATAACTGATTCTCAAACACTGACTGATGCCCGCAGGCCTGATGCTCAAACTCATAAACTGATACATGCATTCCTGTAGAGACGCACTCTAAAGCACATAACAGATAAGTGAGAGCCAAAACACCCCTATGTTGGGGTAGGGTTTCACTACGCACGCAGCGGTTTCAAACAACCTATAAACGGGTAAGCAACCTGTCCTAGTTTGGAATGGTCACTATGGATCCGAATATGCACTAGGTCGAATGGTCAAAAAGGGTGCCCCGGTAAAACCGGGGTTTGTGTTCCCATACTGGCAGAGCCCACAACCGGTCAACCTTATGGTCATGCCTTGACAAGACAAGCCTCCGGCAAACCGTTCAGGAATAGCAGATGGCAAACACGGTGTCCTAGGCGCACCAATGCAAATGCAATGCAAAGAAACACACAAGTGTAGTCAAAACCAGATATCATGAGTTCGAGTCAAGTTCTCCAAACTCCCCAGCAGAGTCGCCAGAAACTGTAGACGTCCCCGAATGCCCCGGGAGGGTTAAGTCCCGTTCTGTTCATTTGGGCTCACTACAGTTCAAGGACTCGATTGTTACGATTCTAAATCTTGAACCAAAGAGTCCAAATCCGGCAAATCGTTTTTGAGAAAACAGATTTTTGAAAGAAGTGCCAAACATGGACTGCTTTGCCAGATACAGAGTCGCCACCTAAATATTTTTTATGGGGAAATTTAGGAAACCCTGACTCGGTGCCAAAGGCCACGTGTCCGTCATCACCAAAGTTGCCTCGGCTCGAGAACTTGGGTACGATTGGGGAAGGTCACTTCGTGAGCACCCCTGCTCGCCCGGTCAAAGACCGGCCTCTACTAACCGTGATATCTAGTTTTGAAAACATTATGTGTTCTTATTCCGGTTATTAGCCTAGATTTACTATGTGATGCGCACAGCATACAAGTATAGACTGGGTCGCTTGAATTGGAACAAAACATTTCATGTTTGTTTTTGAAAGATGGTTTGCTACCCGCAGGTAGGCTTAAAAATGCAGATTTTGCCACCCTCAGGTGGGCTTAAAACAAACATTTGATGAATTATCCCAATTCAAGTAACACAACCTCCACCCACAGGCATTCAAGGCAGTTATATCACATAAGCAATTAGCCTCATGGTAAGCATGCTATTCATGGCAGTCACTCACACGCATGCAAGGATGCTAAGGCATAAAAACTCGCCGAGTACTCCAAGCCAAAACAGAAGCTCATTAGAAATCATGCATGATCCTAAATATGCTGAAATGCCTAATGCAACACATGCAGAATGCAACTATAGCAGGCTCGGCTATTCTAAACATGGCATATGAAATGCTACAGCTAACATGTATTCAACTTGGAATTGAAATACAATGCAGTTAGTATGATGCGCCGAGCCCGGTGCGTGCAAAACAGATGAATGATGCAAACATGCTGTCATACTGTATGCTAATTGAATTATGCCCTAATCTAACCATCATAAGCAGGTAAATAAAAGGGAAGAAAGGCGTGGGTTGGAAGACATATATCACACTCACGCACACTTATTACAATTGTGCCCTCGCGCAGAGGGTCCGAATAAATATACAGTCCCAAATAAAAGAATAGTACAGTCCAAATAATACAGTCCAAATAATGTACAAATTCCTAATTAATTAACAAATTAACTAAGAAAGCTGTAAAACTGGCATGCAAGCCAGGGACTGCCTTGATTCCGCTCCGGGTGATGAATGATGCATGTTCGGGTTGCCTTTGTGCGGAAATCCATGACGATGCCCCAATTAGCCTCTGTTTGCACCTGTTCTTGACATGCGTGCCAAGCTCTGAAAAGTTGTTGATTCTTCATTTTGCTGCAACAGAGAGCAGGAAAGGGGTATAGCAATGTATTTTCACAAATGTATGCATGTCTCGATCCTCGTGCCACCAATCACGCATCTCGATGCATGATGGCCGAGGAGTCAAATTGCACGATTCAATATGAAATGAATGCACATGAAAACACAACAAGAACCTAACTCCCTCATGGATGATCCGGAGTGTCGGTGACTGGGGAATTGAGACACGTTCCGTCACTCGGAGTACGGAACGTACCTCGTTTCCCGTGCCCGGACTAACTTCTATCCTGAACAAAATGCAATATGCATGATATGCATGAATGCAATCCTAATATGCAAACCTAGCATACGCAATGCTACGAACTAAAATGGCATACTCGATGCTCGATGTGACATGGCATACACAATGCTCTAATATGCAACCTAGCATACACAATGCTATGAAATGAAATGGCATACACAATGCAATATGGACTTACACCAACACAAGTGGACCTCAGTCACACTCACGTAGGAGGCCATAAGATGAAAATGAGACAACTCGAAGTGCGTGCACGCGTGCACGCAAACCGAGGACCGAACCTACGGCACGGAATGCCACTCTAACAAGACATGGCAAAACATGGAATATGGCATATGATCATGCAATTTTCAGAGGCAAAATGAGATGCAAAACAGCCCCGAAACACGGTAAAATGAAACCCGATGCATGAAACGAGTCCTGACACACGGGTTTTGGCGCATGAAATGGCCTATAGCTATGTAATGCATGCATAATTTGAACATGAAGTATGAAGACAGAAGCTAGGAAGCCCCAAAAAAAGCATGTTTACAGTTCAAATCATGGCGAAACAGTGAGCACAAATAGGCCTAAGATAGCATGCAAAAATGGCCAAAAAGAGAGAGGTAATGAAGCAACTCACAAATGCTGGCCCCAAACAGGGAAGGGGCCTTCTACAATATTGAAGAGGGACCAAAAATATGATGTATTACAGTTTATGACAAACCCCAAAAACAGATACAAGTATGCTCAAAATGCTATGCAGAATATTGGCACCAAGAGGGTTTATAACATGAAGTATACCAAGGATGTCTCAAACAGCCCTAGACCCTTAATGAAACATGAATAGGGGGGTCATTTTAGGGCTATTTCCAGTTTGGACCAAGGTCCAAAAACAGAAGCACAATAGCCTAATAAATCATGCAAAAAAGGGGACCTAAGAGGGGTACAATGACAAGTGATATATGGAGTCCCAAACAGTGTTGAGCCCTTCTTCAATGTTGAAGAAGGGCTCAAAATAAGCCTATTTATAGTTTATATCATGCTCCAAAACAGATTACACATAGGCCAAAAATACTATGCAAGATTATGGCATACAAAGGGGGAATGAAGCAAGTGCAAGATGGGGGTCCCAAACAGGGTAAGACCCTTAATGAAAGATGAAAAGGAGCTCAAAAAAATGATATTTCCAGTTATGGCCGGAGCTCAAAACAGTAAGCAAAGAAGGCTAAGAAATTGAGCAAAATAAGGGCCAAAAGGAGGGAAATAGAACTTACCCTTGAAGACCAAGTCTTGGCTGCCTCTTGGACTGAAAAATGGCGCCTCCTAGCCTTTGAGAAGAGCTCTAAGCTGCTGAAATGGAAGTAGTGGTGGTGGTGCTAGGTGGTGATGAAGAAGGGGGTGTAGAACTTGGATGTTTTGAGGGATAAAGAGAGAGATGGAGGGAGATGTGTATGCCAAGCTTGAGAGCAATTTTTCCAACCTCTAAACCAGACCTGGGAGGCTGGTTATATGGCCAAGAGAGGGGGAGGAAAGGAGGGAAAAAATGGGAGGGAAAATGCACCAAGTTTCCCTCCAAAAAAGTTCCCTCCGGATACAAGTTTTGGAGGGAAAAAAGATGCACAGCTATAATGTACTCACCCTGAGGAGCAAGGCCGGCCAGGTTTTGGAGCTGCAGGTGGCCGGCTGGCCACCCCCTATGGCCGGTCGGCCAGGGGTCAAAAAGGCCAAGTTGAGTTTCTGGCCGACCATCACAAAAAGGTGTCCTCCCAGGTGCCCTCAACACAACCCTGTGGTTCAAAACTGGCAACTGTAAAACAGGAGAGAGAATATGCCATTTTTAGGAGGGGTTCAAAAGGGTCAATGACAATTACTGGCCGGCCATGTAACATTGGTGTCCTCCCAGGTGTCTACAACACAAATATGTGGTTTAGAATTGAAGAAAATGACCCTAGGGTGGTCAACATTGGCTTTGAAGTGTGAAAAACGGACGTCGGAGGGCGATAAAGGAAATATAACTGGTTGCTGGAACAATTACTGGCCTCCCACCCTTCTACGGCCTTCCTGGTGATGAAACAGAGGTCCCTGCCAAAAATGAACGAAAACCGATGCAAAATGAAGGTTCGGGGGTCGAGACGCGCAGTCCGAGGCCCCGAAAACTGCCTGTTGGGCACCGGGAGTGGTGTTCGACCACGAAGTTGGTCTCTCGGACCACAGTGTCCCTTGAAAGGGAGTAAATAAGATGCATGCCAAAAATCGGAGCAAACGCAGATGGTTAGGCGGTCCCGAACCGAGGCACACGGCCTGACGGCTCCGAAAACCGGGAACTGGGCTCCGAAATGGGCAAAATGGCCTGTGACCACGGAACGTAGCCTACGGCCATTGAGAGACGATCTACGAGACCCTCTCCCTCCCCTTAGGAAGAAAAATAGAGAAAACCGTGCTTGGTTCGCAAACCGAGGCATAGTATAGAAAAGCCCGGAAGTCCGGAGGCAAGGCTCGCGCCGGCCGCGACTCTGAAACTTCTGGACGAACACGACGTGCAACATCACCAAGCGCTCAATCGGTGACGTCTGAGTCTTAAGGTCGGTCAAAAATGGGGTGTCTACAGTTGCCCCCTCTTTGACAGAACTCGAAAGTCACAAGTGACGGGAGTGAATGTCAAAGCCCAGAGACGACCCATTTTTAACAAGGCCGAAGACTTAGACAATCATACAAGATAAATAGAGATATGCCCGCAGGTGTGCCCGCAGGCGTGCCCGCAGGCAAGGGGGCAAAATGCAAAGGGTATGCAGGAAGCCAAATGTAACTCGATGTTTGTGCAAATGCAGCAAGTTGTAATGAAGCAAGTATTCGCAAATAGATGCAACAGTTTTAAGCAAGAATGCAAAGCAACAACTACATTTCATGCAGTTAGGAAGGCGGAGAATTATTCAATTCTCGTTGCGTCTCACACACGGAGAAGATACGATACCTGCGCGATTCGTCTGGTCGCACCAGCTTCAAATGAACTGTACATACAATATCGTGCCTGCAAAAAAGAGAAACTTAACAAGCACAACATGCTTAGCAAGATATATCCAATGTGATATCGAAAGTTCGGCAAAAACGGTGCCGATGGGTGAGTGCATCGCAATGCGAGAAAGGAGCGTGCGTGACAACACAACCTTAGGCACAAAGGCCTGGTAATATCAAACAGACGTGCATGACAATGCAAGTATGTTCATGAGAATGTAAGTTAGATGCACAATGATGCAGAACAATCGCAAATCAGGACACGTGTTTGTCGCGAAACGGCGAGCAAGGAAATGCGCGTTTCAGCGAAGGCGATTCGATCGTGGCTTCCGGTTCACCTCCCGGAGAGGTTACAAAAGGATACACTTTGATTTTGATGAATGATGATGAGACACATGTCAGAAATTGAAGCTGAAGTTCCGGCGGAGCGATTTCGCGACAGAAAGTGCACTTTTCTTGAACTTTTTCAGGTCCCGGGAACTCCAATCTCCCTCAAAATTTGCAGAGACCTTGGGGGGCATGTGGGGAACACCACCGGCCAGTTTCCTTCCCCTGGGGAGGCCACCGGCCAGGTTTCAAAAAAGAATGGCTGGCCATCCTGAAAAGGTGACCGGCCGGCCACCTGCCCAGATCCGCGGGCATTTTGGTCTTTTCACCTTCTTTTCTTTAAATACACTCACCCAAACACTTTGAGCTCATAACATCAGGTCCGAAATCTTCTCCTCTTGCTTCCCAAACCATTTTCTCACTCAGATCTGTACTCCATACGCGTTTTCCAACGCCTCACGCAAGTTGTTTTTGCGAAAACTTCCCGTTTCAAGCACTTTGAACCGATTAAATTTTGATTTCGGTGCCTCTTTTCTCATTTTCGCCACTCGAGGTGAGTTTGTCTCAACATTTGGAAGATTTTCTCGGGAGTTGACTTTTGTTGACTTTTTCCAATTTTGGCTCATTTTTGCTCCTTTTGCAGATTTTCTGAAATGGCGGGTCATTTTCCTCACGGTGGAGGTCCTCCGGGTGCCGGGGATGATCCCGATGTCATGGCTCTGCCTTCGAGGGTTCGACCCTTCATTCCCGAGAGGTACGCCCTGCCGGTACACACGTTCTTCCGCGGGGCCGTTTTTCGTCACTTCACTGACTTTGATGAGCGAGCACCCGGAGATCTACTTCTACGGGAGCCAGAGTATCACCTTTCTCACGAGGCACGAGAGGTATTTACTTCGTTTTCTGTATTTTTCGTGCATTTCGTGCCTTTGCCATATTTGAACACACAGTTTAGTCTATGACATAGCACTTTGTTCGCATCTTGAACACACGGTTCAAACACTTGAATTTTCCGAACACTCAGTTCATAAATTGATTGTGAACACACGGCACACATTAGTTGAGAATTGAACACACAGCTCAAACACTGATTTTTCGAACACACAGCCCGAATTGATGGTGAACACGCAGCACACACTGATTTAGAGTGGAACACACAGCCCTGACTCCGATTTTCTTAACGCACAGCCCAAATTGAAGGTGAACACGCAGCACACACTGATTGAGAGTAGAACACGCAGCCCAAACTCGGATTTTCTGAACACACAGCCCGAATTGAAGGTGAACACGCAGCACACATTGATTGAGTAGAACACGCAGCCCTAACTCTGATTTGCTGAACACACAGCCCAAATTGAAGGTGAACACGCAGCACACACGGATTGAGAGTAGAACACGCAGCCCAAACTCTGATTTTCTGAACACACAGCCCGAATTGAAGGTGAACACGCAGCACACACTGATTGAGAGTAGAACACGCAGCCCAAACTCGGATTTTTTGAACACACAGCCCAAATTGAAGGTGAACACGCAGCACACACTAATTTAGAGTAGAACACACAGCCCTAACTCCGATTTTCTGAACGCACAGCCCAAATTGAAGGTGAACACGCAGCACACACTGATTGAGAGTAGAACACGCAGCCCAAACTCGGATTTTCTGAACACACAGCCCAAATTGAAGGTGAACATGCAGCACACACTGATTTTGAGTAGAACACACAGCCCCAAATTGAAGGTGAACACGCAGCACACACTGATTGAGAGTAGAACACGCAGCCCAAACTCTGATTTTCTGAACACACAGCTCGGATTGAGGGTGAACACGTAGCACACACTGATTGAGAGTAGAACACGCAGCCCTTAACATTTGAGATGAACACACAGCCCATTCATTTCATTTGCGCACAGCTCATTCATTTCATTTGCACACAGCTGATTCATTTCATTTGCACACAGCTTATTCATTTCATTTGCACACAGCTCATTCATTTTGTTTGCACGCAGCTTATTCATTTCATTTGCACACAGCTCATTCATTTTGTACTGACACATGTATTCATTCTGAATGCAGGTTGGTTCTCGCACTGTGCCGGGATACGGCTCCACCGCTGTTAGAGATTGGTACGCTAAGCTCCCGGAGGTCAGACGGTATGATTGGGGTGGCGCCGGCTTGGCTACCCTTTACTGCTACATGAGCGCGACCTCCCGCGGGCAGGGAGACTTACTTGGCGGTTATTGGAGGGCCTGGGAGGTACTTTCTGTCCTCTTGATTTACATTTCTGCTCCTCATTACTTGTACATTGCACATACAACGCACTTTACACTCTGTATTTTGCCCTCAACACTTTGTATTTGCACTGCTTTCCTCAGTTATCGGTCTATGTATATTTCCCGACGTTAGCCCCAGAGTTGGTGGTGGCAGGGCCCCTCATGACCCCGTACTCACTGGTATTCGAGGGTCAGCACCGGCCGAGACCCCGAGAGACTCTCCTTTATCTGCGGCAGTATTTCGACACTGTGCAGACGACGGAGGTATTTCAGAACTCTCAGTCCCTTCCGTTTTCATCTTTGATCTGTCCCGTGTTTTCCCGATTTCTGATTGGTTTATGCACTGGTTATCCGTAGATTACATGGCAGCCCTGGGCGCCCTTGGGTGATGGTCTCCTATTTCAGTATGCTGGAGGATCGGGCGCTTCCCAGTATAGGATCCTATTTAAGGGACCAGTTGGTAGAGCATGGTTTCTGGGGGAACGCTTCTTGCGTCAGGTATGGGGCTATACCTCTCAAGACCCTCCGCAGCACCCCCAGTTACTATGCGGACTGCTGATAGGCTCTCTTCCCGGGATGTTGTTAGTGCTATGCTGGGCACTGGTGCTTTGCTATATCTTGAGGAGGGGGACTATGCCACTTATCGCCACATATATCTGATGCCTCCCTTGACGGGAGTGCGCACTCCCTCGGTGAGGCCTATTGGTGTGCCGTCTTCGAGCCAGGCTCGGGCTACAGATATTCCTTCCAGTAGCGGGGCCGGTACATCCAGAGGTGGGGGTGGATCGGTTCCCCCGATTCCTCCGACTCTCCATCATCCTGGGTGGCCAGACATGCGACCGAGTTGACGAGTTGGCGATTTGGGACTCCTTATCAAATCTCGCTGGAGCCTCCCCTTCCCGACCACAGATATGTCAGAGATCCTGATTCGCCATCGGTGTGTTTTACAGCTTTGATTTATCAGTCGGATACTTAGACATTCATTCCTTTACTGATAGTTTTGCATTTGTATCTACAGCCTCCTGTTGAGTACGTGGATGAGATGCTTGGAGTGATGGCCGCATTTGAGGGCATGATCCTGTGGAGGGAGGCACAGCTGGCCATTATGGGTGTGCATGTGCTGTTCATCTTTCTTGCATTTATCATATTTCTGATGACACGCTGGTTTTGAACATTCTATTGCATTGATAGGCTGTTTGTGTAGAGCACATCTGACACACACCCCACTCACATACTGTACTTGCATCTGATTTTCATTTTTAAACTGATGTATTGAACTCTTCACTTTCAGATGCCTCGTGTATATGCTCCGCCGCGGCTGGGCCGCCCAGGCCTTCTCAGGGAGGTCGATCGTCTGGACCTTTTCGAGGCGCTGGGCCATCTGGGCCCTTTCGAGGAGCTGGGCCATCCAGGCCTTTTCGAGGAGCTCGAGGAGGGTCCTCTCGCAGACGCAGGGCACATATTATAGAGGCGGAGCCCGATGAGGATGAGGAGGAGGAGGTCGCAGGCCGTCAGTCGGAGACATCCGCTGAGGAGGGGGATTCCGGTCTTGGTTCCGGGAGTGGAGGCGAGGCTGAGGGGGATCCTGAGGATGACAGCTCCGACCCGGATGGTGATGGTGGTGCAGAGGTTGTCTCGCAGAAGAGGATGAGGAGGGCCTCTCATTCCCGTTCCCGAGAGGATTGATGCTGTTGTTCCTTGCTTTATTTTCCTTTTTGCTAGTAGTTTGTAGCACTTTGCATGTTGTTAGGCAGTTTTATTTTCTGTAAAACTTGTACCTTTGTTTGTAAAAGGAAATATGATGGGGTGAAACAGCTTTTTGAAAAAGTGTTGTATTTTTATGCTCTCAGCATCGCATCGCATCATTTTGCACAAAAATGGGATTGAATGGAAATGTGCACTGTGTATTTACCAGGGTCAGGTAATGAACCGACGCAACAAATCAAATAACTTGACTTACTAAGGAATAACAGAATCTTAGCAAGTTTACAACTCGATAAGCAAAATACAACAATGTTAACGACTCGATAAACAAACAAGACTTAACAAAATTGCGTAAACAAAGAGTAACAACTCAAAACACAAAATACGACAGCTCGACAAAACTTACAACTCGATAAACAAAACGACAACTCGATAAGCAAAAATTACAACTTGATAAACAAAACAAAGCGTACTTCGGACGATCTGGGCAACGGAACGCATCCGAAACAGAGGGAAATGGAGGCCTTCGATACACCCGATGCTTGGAAATGCCTGGAACTTTCCTCTGGAGGGTAAAACAGGACCAATGGCACACATTGGAGCATGGCCGGTCCACTTTTGGGAGCCGGCCGGCCAGTTTTTGTATCTGAGGGGGGAAAAGGTAGCCGGCCTGCTAGAAAAGGTGGCCGGCCGGCCACTTTGCCCAGCAGCCACCAAATTTTTGACACGTGTCCCCGAATAGTGTCTCATCCCCTTTAAAAGCCTCAAACCCGTGGTTGATTCATTTCATCTTAGTTTTTCACCAAAATGGAAGCCTTTCTTGCCGAAAATCTCACAGTTTGGATGGCTTCTTTAGATGGCTCGGAAAAGCTGAATTTTCGGGGTTTCGGCTTGAATGCACTATTCACGTTGAGCCGCACTCCGCTGCACTTTCCCTTCCTCCATGCCGCGGCGAGGTTTTGGAACCCAGTGACGCATGTCTTTAGCTTTGGCGGGCAAGAGGTATGTCCTACTTTTGAAGATTTTCAGGTTTTGCTGGAGTCTGAACGTTCGGAAGAGATCTTGCCTCAGTTTCGCTTTGGCCATGCCCAAGCTTTAGGGGAAATGTGTGGACTCACCATGCACGATGCTCGGTCTCTGATCTCCAATGGGAAACTGGACATTCTCGGCTTGATCCATCGCTTTTCCGACACCGGTGACCGCGGCAACCATTATTGGCAAGGTTTTCGGCAACACGCCCTTTGCTTGTGTATGCTATCTTATTTTCTGCTCACTTTAGGCTTTGGTGGATCGAGCATTCGTCTGATTGAAGTTGCTCAAGGCTTGAGAGAGGGGAAGAGTTGTATCGCCATGACATTGGCCGAGACGCTGATGGGCTTGGATGCTTTCTATCGCCGGGAGACGACCAGATTTGCCGGGAGTCCACTGCTGTTGCAGGTAATGTTTCCCACCCAACCTCACATATGTATTTGCTCACATCACTCGGCCCTCAGGCTCGGTTTTTCTCACAAAACCCTTTTCTCGCTTTTCTCTCATCGTACATCTCTCTATTCTTTATTCTCTCATTTTTTCATCCCTCCTCAGGTATGGTTGATGGATAAATTGCAGGTTGTGGACTCTTGTCCAGCCTATTCAGCTCGCGGCTACTTCTTTCGACAATGTCTAGTCGATGCTCTTGATGAGGGATGGTGGTTTGACTGGATGTGCAACTTGTCTGCAGATCGCATTGCTTGGCGCTGCCCTTGGCTCAATCTCCCGGCGATGAGCTATAGCATGTCCCGACTGGTTGGGATTCAGTTGATTGGTCTGACCCACTGTGTATTCTACTTCCCGTTCCGGTTCCTGCGTCAGTTCGGTCATGATCAGACTTGCCCACCAGAGGGGATTGAGTATCCGGCTGCTTTCCCGGTCCGAGGCGCACAACTTGCCCGATATGCCACGACATGGAGGACTAGAGAACTCCTGCCCCCGCCCCTACTTTCAACTGCACTTTGTCTGACGAGTGCTGGGATTGGCTCAATGAGGAGGCATAGACCGGGCCCAGCTTGGCATCAGAGGCTTCGACTAGCTCTGGGAGGGGGCACAGGGACACCTGACTTGACTATGCCCCCAGATTTATTGCTTTATTAGTACTTTCAAGTTTTCATTATGAGTGTAATAAAAAGCAACTTCAATTGTATGCAAGAGCAGGAGAACTCTGTTTTGAAATCAATGAAATTGAAGATTGTGGTACTGAAAATTTTCCGCTTTGGTCCAAAAATGGTCTTAGTTGTAAAAAGATTAATTTGAACCAAGTCAACTTTTATTAAAACTTTTCAAAACTATTTTCGATATGGATCAGAACTGGACACGCCTGAGATCTATCACTGGGATGCACAACCCCGGATCCTAGCAACTGGAAAGTTGCCCCTAGTCTAAACGGTACCACAGCACCTCCTGGCAACGGAAAGTTGCCCCTAGTCTGAATAGCACTGCACCGGAGATTACGATGAATGCTGATGGACAAGGATGACTGAGATGATCAAAATGGACAAAGTTGATCGGGGAAAATGTTTATGGCTGAACTTCAGGATGAAGCTGTCTACGTATCCCACAGATGGGAATCAAGCCTTACGTAGTTCAGGCTTAGGTTCACTCGGGTATTTTCGCTCTCCTTTTGCGCTCTAACTTTTGCCAAGGCCGCCCTTTGCGGGTTTTCAACCTTGCGAGCTCAGTTTTTATATTTTCAAATTTTTTGTGCTCTGAGTTTTGCCTAGGTCGCCCTTTCGGGTTTTCGGCCTAGCGAGCCTCTCAAGGATAGTATTTCTTCAACTTGTCCATGTTGATCGGTTGTGAAAAACTCTAAGCCATCCAGATCCATCAGAACCACAGCTCCACCTGACCAGATAGACTTGATGATGTAGGGACCAGTCCAATTAGGTCTGAACTTGCCCCTAGGGTCGTGGATGGGAGCTCGGTTATCCTTGAGTACCAAATCTCCTTCCTTTAAATTCCTGGACTTGACTTTCTTGTTAAAAGCCCGGCGATTCTGCGTTGATAGCCTTGAATGTGGTACAAGCGCTTTCAGTCTTCTTTCATCAAAGAGCATGAGTTCCTCCAATCTGCTCTGCTGCCAATCTGCTCGGCTATTTGACACTCGGCCAATAATCGTAATGACGGAACCTCAATCTCAATAGGTAGAACGGCCTCCATCCCATAAACCAATGAATACGAAGTCGCCCCAGTAGAAGTTCTGATTGAAGTCCGGTAGCCCCACAGAGCAAACGGCAGCTTATCTGGCCAGTCCTGGTAGGTTTCCACCATCTTCTGCAATATGTGCTTGATATTCTTGTTGGCGGCCTCAACCGCTCCGTTGGTCTGCGGCTGATATGTGGATGACTTATGAAAAGCCACGTTGTATTTTTCCAACAAGTCTATCACTTCCTTCTTGAAGTGGGAACCGTTATCTGAAATTATCTCATTTGGGACCCTGTAGCGACAGATAATGTTGTTTATGATAAACTTTGCAACGTGCGAAGCCTTCAACATCGCGTAAGATTGGGCCTCAACCCACTTTGTAAAATAATCTATCGCAACCAGGATGAACTCATGTCCATTCGACCCCTTGGGCGTAACAGCCCCGATCACATCAATTCCCAGACTGAAAATGGCCATGGTGAAGTCATATTGTACAGCTTCGTCAGCGGGATGTTCATGCGATTTGCATGGATCTGACACTTATGGCATCGCCGAACAAAACCGATACAATCCTCCTCCATGGTGGACCAGTAATAACCCTGTCTGAGGATCTTCCGTGTCAGCATTACCCATTCATATGTGCTCCACATTCTCTTCCATGGATGGCTTCCATCAGGCGCTTTGACTCTTCTGCATCAACACACAGTTTATGCATTCCCAGATGACCTCTTCTATACAGCTTACCCCCACAGATGATGAACTGAACGGCCAATCTTCTTATTGCCCTTTTGTCCTTGGCATTTGCCCCCGGCGGATATGTTTTCCTTTTCTAAGAAATTCCAAATGTCGTAATACCAGGGGTTTTCGTCCTGAACTTCATCTATAGTAGCAATCGACTCGTAGGCTGGCGCAAACTTCTGGTCAATAATGACTGGACGCATCCGGACTCCGTATGGGATGTCTATCATGGAAGATAGAGTTGCTAAAGAATCTGCGAACCTGTTGTTTTCTCTTAGTAGATGAGTAAAACTTAGCTTCTCGAGCCGAGGAATTAGCAAATCCAAGGTTTGGTGATACATCATCATCTTTTCCTCTTTTACTTTCCAGTCTCCTTTTGCTTGAGACACAACAAGGTTCGAGTCCCCAATGACGTCCAGTCGTCTTGCCCCTAGTTCTAGGGCTGCTTCTAGGCCAGCAATGCATGCCTCGTATTCTGCTTCATTGTTCGAGACTTTGAATCGGAGTTTGAAGGCTAGGGGAATACGAGAATTGTCGGGTGCTATCAGCAGCACTCTTATCCCGTACCCGTACTGATTTGACGCTCCGTCAAAGTACATCGTCCAGGCTTCATCGTCGATATGCAAAATGGCCTCATCTGGGAATAAGTACTCGACTGCTTCATCCCCCTCAACCGGATGGTCGGCAAGGAACTCTGCTACTGCTCTTCCTTTGACTGACTTGCGTGTGACATACTTCAAATCAAATTCGGAGAGCAACAGCAACCAACGAGGTAGCCTACCCGTAAGTGCTGGTTTCTCGAAAAGATATTTGATGGGATCGAGTCGTGAAACCAACATTACGGAGTGAGCTAACAGGTAGTGCCGCAACTTCCTGGTAGCCCATACCAAAGCTAAGCAAGCCTTCTCTAGCGGTGTATAGCGAGTTTCATACTCTAGCATCTTCTTGCTCAGATAGTTGATGGCTCTCTCCACCCTGTCTTCAGACTCTTGTGCGAGCATACAGCCCATCGTGGCCTCAGTCACTGATAGGTACAAAGTCAACGGTTTCCCTGGTTCTGGTGGTGATAAAACGGGCGGGTTCTGTAGATATTCTTTGATCTGCTCAAACGCTGCTTGACATCGGCCGTCCCATTGAAATTTCTTGCCTTTCTTCAGGAGACCAAAAAGTGGTTCACAAGTCAAGGTTAATTTTGAGATAAACCGTCTTATGAATTGCACTTTACCCAGAAGGCCTCTCACCTCCTTTTCAGTCCTTGATGGGGGCATTTCTAGGATGGCCTTGATTTTGGAAGGGTCGACTTCGATGCCTCTTTGTGTAATCAGAAACCCCAGCATTTTTCCCGCTGTAACACCGAATGTACACTTTTGAGGGTTCAGCCGCAACCGGAATTCCCTGATCCTTTGAAAAAACTTATGCAAGGCGGTGTAGTGGCCCTCTCTTTCTTTGGACTTGACAATCATGTCGTCCACGTACACCTCAACCTCCTTGTGGATCATATCATGTAATATTGTGGTCGCGGCCCGTTGATAAGTAGCTCCAGCATTCTTCAACCCAAACGGCATGACTCTATAGCAGTATGTCCCCCACGGGGTGGTGAATGCAGTCTTGTCCCTGTCTTCTGGTGCCATTACTATCTGGTTATAACCTGAGAAGCCATCCATAAACGAAAGCAACGCGTGCCCTGCTGTAAAATCCACCAACTCATCAATATGCGGTAAGGGGAAGTCGTCCTTCGGACTAGCTCTGTTCAAATCCCTGAAGTCCACGCATACACGGATCCTGCCATCTTTCTTCGGCACTGGAACAATGTTGGCCAACCAAGTCGGATATTCAGATACCAGCAGGAAGCCTGCGTCGATTTGCTTGGTGACCTCTTCCTTAATCTTGAGAGCCCAGTCTGGGCGGATCCTCCTGAGTTTTTGCTTGACAGGTCGGGCCTCGGAGTCAAGGGGGATCCGATGCTGTACAATCTCAGGATCGATCCCAGGCATGTCTTCGTAGGACCACGCGAAAACATCTTTGAAATCTTTTAATAAAGCGACTAAGCGCTCGCGTTCCTCCGAAGACAACGTGGACCCGATCTGGACCAGCCGCAGGTCCTCCTCAGTACCAATGTTCACGGTAGTGATTTCGTCCACTAGGGGTTTAACAAATCTTTCTTGCTCCTGCTCAATTAATCGTTGCAAAACCGGAGGAACTTCATCCTCGTTGTTTTCAAAATTTTGAAAGTCTGAATTAATGCAATAAATTAAGGGCACAGAAAAGTACTCAGAAACCACAGTTGCTTGATTCTCATTAGGCACATCCAAATCGTCCGATTCATTTACAACAGACTCAAATGAAAAGGAAAAAGACGACCTAGACAGGACTGTGGCATCCGGGTTAACATCCCCAGGAGTACCAGACTCAGACTCAGTCGAGCTGGAATCTGATTCCGACTCACAAGACTCGGTGGAATCAGATTCCAGCTCACTACCTGACCCGGTGCTGCTGGACAAAAATCCCTCCTCGTATTGCCAAGTGAGAGAGGGTGCGATAGATGCATCCAAGATAGCTGCTGGTCGGCTCGCAGTCGTTTCATCCCCAATCATGGAAACCTCGAAGTTATCACCCAAGCACTTATGGTCGATCGGAGAATCAGAGAGTAGACATGCCAGCGCTACCCCCGTTTCAAATTCTGTGCCCTCGGAATCCCCTGCCTTACACTGCTCAACCTCAGCTGATGGGTCCGTCTGCTCTTCGGCAACATCCTCCCCGGGTAACTGCAGGTCGAAGAAGATCTCGAAACCGGGCACGCGCTTCTTCTCTGCGTTTATCCACGGCTCCGGGAAGCAGCAAAATGGAAAGTCCTCCCCCTCCCGGACGAAGCGTCCGTTCAGGGTACCCTGAATGGGCCTATGCATTAATTCAAAAGGCTTCCCAGCCTGCTTTGCTCTGGCTCTTCCGGCCATTTCCTTTCCCTTCCTCACCCAGTCCTCTTTGGTGGGCAGATAACCCAGTCCAAAGGTATGCGGGTTGTGTGGCACTTCGGCCAATGTTGCGACGCCTTTCCTGCCGCTCCTTCCTAATCCCATCCCGGGGATGTGTTGTAGTTTGTTCATGAGGTAGACGGATTGAGCGCTGACGTACACACCTTCATTCACAGCCATAATGTTTTGCAAAACCCGGGCCTCGGCCAGAGTAAATCCTGATATAAACACGTCCTCCATGCCGTGCTCGATTTCTAGGATTGGTGTAGATACCTCCGGAGGGGGATGGATCGATGAATTTCCAAACACAATGGCTACTCCCTTTCCATAGGGGTATTTCACCATCTGATGCAGAGTGGACGAGACGGCCTTCACCTGGTGCAACCACGGTCGCCCCAAAAGTAGGTTGAAAGTTGC
The DNA here is from genome assembly GCA_036172215.1 of Camellia granthamiana. NCBI lineage: Eukaryota > Viridiplantae > Streptophyta > Magnoliopsida > Ericales > Theaceae > Camellia > Camellia granthamiana. The sequence goes on from CM069904.1 coordinate 122,361,411, forward strand.
GGGAACCTCCAAGACATGGAAATCTATCTCGTGTTGTCCAGGTCCAACCTTTGTCTGAATCTTGACAGTCCCCATCACTTCTCTGCTAGTATTATCGTACGCTCTGATCACCTGAGTTGTCGGGATGAAGTCCGCGGGCTTCAACCCGATTGCATACGCTGTTCTAGCTGGGCAGACATTGATAGCAGACCCGGTATCAACAAGTACTACCGGTATCCACTTGCCTCTACATTCCACGGAGATGTAGAGAGGTTTGTTATGATTCACGCCCTCAGGCGGCAGTTCTTTGTCTGAGAAGGTTAAAGCCGGGGAACCTCCTCCCGGAAAAACCAGCCCAACCAGCTGCTCTGGCGTAGTGTCTATAGAGAGTTTGGCCTTGTCCATAGCAGATAGGACAGCCTGTCTGTGTACTCGCGACGCCATAAGCAGTCCCCAGATGGAGATGTCTGCTTGTATCTTTTTTAATTGCTTGAGCACAGCTTCTTCTTTAATCTGTTTCTCTCTCTGTTTCTCAGCTTCCTTGTCTTTCCCGGATGCCTCAGGTTGGTCTAAGTGCGGAGGCTTGAAATACCGCCCACTTCTTGTCATATGAGCGATCTCATCGAGATACCAGGTGTCATCTGGTTGATTACTTCCCCAATCCTCGTCTGTGTGGGCAAGACATAAGTCATCGTCTTCCCACCACATTCCGTCGGCAGCCGACATACGCCTGTCCGGTTCCGGTATGATCGTACTCGCAGCACTTTCAGTCTTCATGCTCGTAGCATTTCCTGTTCCTGTGCACACAACACTCTCGACCCCCACATGGGCCTTAGCTTTTCTGATTCTCTCGGAATCCTCAAATCTTTGTTGTTCCAACTGCGTCCGTACAGCTGGTTGGTCAATATTCCCTGTATTTACAAACCCCAAATTCTGAGCGAAATTCTTAGTGCCGGCACTCTCCGGCGATATATTCTGACTCTCGGCCCTTCCGGCCACCACTGATACTCTTGCCCCTGCCGGGCCTTGTTCTGGTTGATATTCCACAATGTCTGGTTGATCATCTAACCATCCGGTAACTTCTGCCGACTCCTCATATTCAAACCAGTTGATTGTTGCATCGCCTGATTCTTGGTCGTTGAAGAACTGGAGGTTGGCAAGGTCCTCTCCTACAGCTGTTAGATCATCTGTTCCCCACTCAAATCTGTCCCCCTGAATCACACATATTTCTGCTTTATCTGGCAGTCCCACACTCGGCTCAGACTGGCCCACTGACTGGATGTATTCACTTGGATCATAGGCTCCTGCAGCGAGATTCCCAGACTGTTCCATCCCAAACTCAACAACCCCACTTTTCTCTGAAATCTGCCCTATCCCATCTTCGGTGGTCACCACCTTTGGCTCAGATTGGGTTGTGGAGATGTCCATCATGCACAAGTCAGTGCAGACAGGAAGGATCACCTCCGGCTTAGGTAGGTGGGATGGGGTGATATAGATACTAGGATCGTAAGATACGACCCCAGTTTGGATGAAGTTGATTCTGTTGGGAGGAGGGGCTTGGTTATGTGGTGGGAGGGGATTTGTTGTGACGTTGGGTTTTTCGGGAGGCGCGATCACCTGCTTGTCGATAAGATCCTGGATCTCATGACGCAATCTAAAGCAACGGTCGGTGTCATGACCGTGCTCTTGGTGATACGCGCAGTATCTTGCCGGGTCATGAGAGGGAGGGAGTGGATTTGGTAGTGGTCTCGGCTCTAGGGGCGTCAAATGCTTCTTCCTGATTAATACCCCCAGAGCCTTGGACAGGGGCATATAGAGGGGTGTGAAGGTTCTTTGGCCTTTGGGCTGATATTTTGTGGTTTGGGTATTACTTCCGGATGCACCGGAGAAGGGTGTGGCCGCCGCGGGCCTTGGATGGGGAGGGGGAATGGTGGTGACCATACTGACCTCCGGAGCTCTTGTATTTGCAGCGCCACTCGGGCCTGCGTTGTTGTTGCGGTTAAATGTCCTCCGGGGTTGCTCCCGATCCTGGTCAATCAGACCTTGTTTCATCGCATCCTCGATTTGTACCCTCATCTCATGTAGATCTGAAAAGGTGGGAAAGGGGAGTACAATCATCTTCTGCATCAATTTCGGTTGGAGATTGCGCACAATCATCCTGATCTGTTCCTTGTCTGTAGGCCTTAGAGTCATCATCGAGGCCTTTGCCCTCCACCGGGTCACAAAATCTGAGAAGCTCTCTTTGGGCTCCTGCCTCGTCGTCTCAAGATCACGAGTTGTAATCTCGATCTGGGTATTGTACGAGTACTGTGCAACAAAGGCCTCAGCCATTTCATCCCAATTTCTTTTGACCTCATCTTCCAACTTCGCGTACCAAATGGCGGCTACACCCGACAAGGTTCGGCCGAATAGTGAAAGTTTTTGTGGTCTGGTCAGGCCCATTGGCCGCAGAATGTCTGAGAATAGCCGAAGATGGACCATGGGGTCCCCGGATCCATCAAAGCGATCGATCTGGGGCATTTTGAATCTGTCTGGCAATGTCACGGCCACATCGGTATATCCGTCCTCGATATCCGGAATAGCCTTCACCCCCTGGGATTTCTTGAAAAGCTTCTCAAGCTTGCTCAATTTCAGAGCTGTATGGTCTATCTCGAACTCGAAGGGAGAGTCCGGGTGGTTGGGTGTATGGGTCTTGGATAGTTGAGGCGGAAGTGGGGGCGGAGCCGGCCCCGTTGGAAGGCCCGTGTCCTCTTGAATGTTCTGGGCATTGGGTAGGGTGTTTTGGGTGTTTGGGAGGGTATTCTGAACAGTAGGTGCCTGCTCGGGTAATGGAGCCCCTGGCGGAGGAGGGACTGAGTGTGCGGCTGACGCTGCATTCTGCTGTTACAGCCTAGCAATGAGCTCGGCCTGCTGGGCCATGACTGTGGCCTGTTGCTTAGAAAATTCCGCTTGGCGGATGGCATCTTCCTGCATCTGTCTCATGCTCTCTTGCATTTGACGCATCATTTCCTCTATCCCGGCCATATTCTGTTGGTCTAGCTGACTGATCGGTAAGTGTATCTCTATGGCGGAAACAGAAACCCCAACCTGACTGTTTGCTGCTAAAGTAGCCCGCTGCCCCGGTAATCCCTGCTCTGACACACTGCGCCTCCTTGGCTTTCTCCTAACAACTGGGGGTAGGGAGTGGAACACTGGATGTCCGTCAACCAGATCCTCAGATCGATTGAGCCGACGACCTCTTGTCCAAAGTGCTTGGGGAATATCTACTGGTTCGGAAGCAATTGTGCTAAAAACCTGCCCCTAGCAAAAAGATAAATAAAGCGAAAAGGAAATAAATAACCAGATAAACGGACAGCATAACAGCTTAAATTAAATACACAACACACGGCTGGGCATAACAACACACGGCTGATAAGTTGAATACACACTGTCCTCAAACACTGATCATTATCCCTGAATCACTGTCCCCGAAAATTGAATCTGATACCCGCAGATAACTGATTCTCAAACACTGACTGATGCCCGCAGGCCTGATGCTCAAACTCATAAACTGATACATGCATTCCTGTAGAGACGCACTCTAAAGCACATAACAGATAAGTGAGAGCCAAAACACCCCTATGTTGGGGTAGGGTTTCCCTGTCCTATTTTTTCAGGTACTAGGGTTTCACTACGCACGCAGCGGTTTCAAACAACCTATAAACGGGTAAGCAACCTGTCCTAGTTTGGAATGGTCACTATGGATCCGAATATGCACTAGGTCGAATGGTCAAAAAGGGTGCCCCGGTAAAACCGGGGTTTGTGTTCCCATACTGGCAGAGCCCACAACCAGTCAGCCTTATGGTCATGCCTTGACAAGACAAGCCTCCGGCAAACCGTTCAGGAATAGCAGATGGCAAACACGGTGTCCTAGGCGCACCAATGCAAATGTAATGCAAAGAAACACACAAGTGTAGTCAAAACCAGATATCATGAGTTCAAGTCAAGTTCTCCAAACTCCCCAGCAGAGTCGCCAGAAACTGTGGACGTCCCCGAACGCCCCGGGAGGGTTAAGTCCCGTTCTGTTCATTTGGGCTCACTACAGTTCAAGGACTCGATTGTCACGATTCTAAATCTTGAACCAAAGAGTCCAAATCCGGCAAATCGTTTTTGAGAAAACAGATTTTTGAAAGAAGTGCCAAACATGGACTGCTTTGCCAGATACAGAGTCGCCACCTAAATATTTTTTATGGGGAAATTTAGGAAACCCTGACTCGGTGCCAAAGGCTACGTGTCCGTCATTACCAAAGTTGCCTCGGCTCGGGAACTTGGGTACTATTGGGGAAGGTCACTTCGTGAGCACCCCTGCTCGCCCGGTCAAAGATCGGCCTCTACTAACCGTGATATCTAGTTTTGAAAACATTATGTGTTCTTATTCCGGTTATTAGCCTAGATTTACTATGTGATGCGCACAGCATACAAGTATAGACTGGGTCGCTTGAATTGGAACAAAACATTTCATGTTTGTTTTTGAAAGATGGTTTGCTACCCGCAGGTAGGCTTAAAATGCAGATTTTGCCACCCTCAGGTGGGCTTAAAACAAACATTTGATGAATTATCCCAATTCAAGTAACACAACCTCCACCCACAGGCATTCAAGGCAGTTATATCACATAAGCAATTAGCCTCATGGTAAGCATGCTATTCATGGCAGTCACTCACACGCATGCAAGGATGCTAAAGCATAAAAACTCACCGAGTACTCCAAGCCAAAACAGAAGCTCATTAGAAATCATGCATGATCCTAAATATGCTGAAATGCCTAATGCAACACATGCAGAATGCAACTATAACAGGCTCAGCTATTCTAAACATGGCATATGAAATGCTACAGCTAACATGTATTCAACTTGGAATTGAAATACAATGCAGTTAGTATGATGCGCCGAGCCCGGTGCGTGCAAAACAGATGAATGATGCAAACATGCTGTCATACTGTATGCTAATTGAATTATGCCCTAATCTAACCATCATAAGCAGGTAAATAAAAGGGAAGAAAGGCGTGGGGTTGGAAGACATACATCACACTCACGCACACTTATTACAATTGTGCCCTCGCGCAGAGGGTCCGAATAAATATACAGTCCCAAATAAAAGAATAGTACAGTCCAAATAATACAGTCCAAATAACGTACAAATTCCTAATTAATTAACAAATTAACTAAGAAAGCTGTAAAACTGGCATGCAAGCCAGGGACTGCCTTGATTCCGCTCTGGGTGATGAATGATGCATGTTCGGGTTGCCTTTGTGCAGAAATCTATGACGATGCCCCAATTAGCCTCTGTTTGCACCTGTTCTTGAAATACGTGCCAAGCTCCGAAAAGTTGTTGATTCTTCATTTTGCTGCAACAGAGAGCAGGAAAGGGGCATAGCAATGTATTTTCACAAATGTATGCATGTCTCGATCCTCGTGCCACCAATCACGCATCTCGATGCATGATGGCCGAGGAGTCAAATTGCACGATTCAATATGAAATGAATGCACATGAAAACACAACAAGACCTAACTCCCTCATGGATGATCTGGAGTGTCGGTGACTGGGGAATTGAGACACGTTCCGTCACTCGGAGTACGGAACGTACCTCGTTTCTCGTGCCCGGGCTAACTCCTATCCAGAACACAATGCAATATGCATGATATGCATGAATGCAATCCTAATATGCAAACCTAGCATACGCAATGCTACGAACTAAAATGGCATACTCGATGCTCGATGTGACATGGCATACACAATGCTCTAATATGCAACCTAGCATACACAATGCTATGAAATGAAATGGCATACACAATGCAATATGGACTTACACCAACACAATTGGACCTCAGTCACACTCACGTAGGAGGCCATAAGATGAAAATGAGACAACTCGAAGTGCGTGCACGCGTGCACGCAAACCGAGGACCGAACCTACGGCATGGAATGCCACTCTAACAAGACATGGCAAAACATGGAATATGGCATATGATCATGCAATTTTCATAGGCAAAATGAGATGTAAAACAGCCCCGAAACACGGTAAAATGAAACCCGATGCATGAAACGAGTCCCGACACACGGGTTTTGGCGCATGAAATGGCCTATAGCTATGTAATGCATGCATAATTTGAATATGAAGTATGAAGACAGAAGCTAGACAGCCCCAAAACAAGCATGTTTACAGTTCAAAGCATGGCCAAACAGTGAGCACAAATAGGCCTAAGATAGCATGCAAAAATGGCCAAAAAGAGAGAGGTAATGAAGCAACTCACAAATGCTGGCCCCAAACAGGGAAGGGGCCTTCTACAATATTGAAGAGGGGCCAAAAATATGATGTATTACAGTTTATGACAAACCCCAAAAACAGATACAAGTATGCTCAAAATGCTATGCAAAATAATGGCACCAAGAGGGCTATAAGTATACCAAGGATGTCTCTAACATCCCTAGACCCTTAATGAAACATGAATAGGGGGTCATTTTAGGGCCATTTCTAGTTCAGACCAAGGTCCAAAAACAGAAGCACAATAGCCTAATAAATCATGCAAAAAAGGGGACCTAAGAGGGGTACAATGACAAGTGATATATGGAGGTCCCAAACAATGTTGAGCCCTTCTTTAATGTTTAAGAAGGGCTCAAAATAAGCCTATTTACAGTTTATATCATGCTCCAAAACAGATTACACATAGGCCAAAAATACTATGCAAGATTATGGCATACAAAGGGGGAATGAAGCAAGTGCAAGATGGGGGTCCCAAACAGGGTAAGACCCTTAATGAAAGATGAAAAGGAGCTCAAAAAATGATATTTCCAGTTATGGCCGGAGCTCAAAACAGTAAGCAAAGAGGGCTAAGAAATTGAGCAAAATAAGGGCCAAAAGGAGGGAAATAGAACTTACCCTTGAAGACCAAGTCTTGGCTGCCTCTTGGACTGAAAAATGATGCCTCCTAGCCTCTGAGAAGAGCTCCAAGCTGCTGGAATGGAAGTAGTGGTGGTGGTGCTAGGTGGTGATGAAGAAAGGGGTGTAGAACTTGGATGTTTTGAGGGATAAAGAGAGAGATGGAGGGAGATGTGTATGCCAAGCTTGAGAGCAATTTTTCCAACCTCTAAACCAGACCTGGGAGGCTAGTTATATGGCCAAGAGAGGGGGAGGAAAGGAGGGAAAAAATGGGAGGGAAAATGCACCAAGTTTCCCTCCAAAAAAGTTCCCTCCGGATACAAGTTTTGGAGGGAAAAAAGATGCACAGCTGTAATGTACTCACCCTGAGGAGCAAGGCCGGCCGGCCACCCCCTATGGCCAGCCGGCCAGGGGTCAAAAAGGCCAAGTTGAGTTTCTGGCCGACCATCACAAAAAGGTGTCCTCCCAGGTGCCCTCAACACAACCCTGTGGTTCAAAACTGGCAACTGTAAAACAGGAGAGAGAATAGGCCATTTTTAGGAGGGGTTCAAAAGGGTCAATGACAATTACTGGCTGGCCATGTAATATTGGTGTCCTCCCAGGTGTCTACAACACAAATATGTGGTTTAGAATTGAAGAAAATGACCCTAGGGGGGTCAACATTGGCTTTGAAGTGTGAAAAACGGACGTCGGAGGGCGATGAAGGAAATATAAATGGTTGCTGGAACAATTACTGGCCTCCCACCCTTCTACGGCCTTCCTGGTGATGAAACAGAGGTCCCTGCCAAAAATGAACGAAAACCGATGCAAAATGAAGGTTCGGGGGTCGAGACGCGCAGTCCGAGGCCCCGAAAACTGCCTATTGGGCACCGGGAGTGGTGTTCGACCACGAAGTTGGTCTCTCGGACCACAGTGTCCCTTGAAAGGGAGTAAATAAGATGCATTCCAAAAACCGGAGCAAACGGAGATGGTTAGGCGGTCCCGAACCGAGGCATACGGCCTGACGGCTCTGAAAACCGGGAACCGGGCTCCGAAATGGGCAAAATGGCCTGTGACCACGGAACGTAGCCTACGGCCATTGAGAGACGATCTACGAGACCTCTCCCTCCCCTCAGGAAGAAAAACAGAGAAAACCGAGCCTAGTTCGCAAACCGAGGCAGAGTACAGAAAAGCCCGGAAGTCCGGAGGCAAGGCTCGCGGCCGCGACTCTGAAACTTCTGGACGAGCACGACATGCAACATCACCAAGCGCTCAATCGGTGACGTCTGAGTCTTAAGGTCGGTCAAAAATGGGGTGTCTACAGCCGGTTACGACGCTAAACCTATAGGGGCGGGTTTGGGTCGTGATAACCTCCCTATTTAAGACTTCCACTTGGCCACTAGTTTGAGGGTGGTATGGAGTGCCAACTTTATGAGTGATAGTGTATTTCTTAACTACCGACTCAAAGAGCCGGTTACAAGAATGCGTACCCTGATCACTTATTATGGTTCTAGGAAACCCAAAACGACTAAAGATGTTTTCATGCAAAAATTTGATTACTACTTTATGATCATTTATTCGGGTAGCTATCGCCTCCACCCACTTAAACACATAATCCACTGCCAAGAGAATATACTCACATCTGAATGATGACGAGAAAGGTCCCATAAAATCAATCCCCCAAATATCAAAGATTTCTACCACAAGAATTGGGGACATTGGCATCATGTCACGCCGAGATATCGAACCCATTTGCTGATAGCGCAAACAAGTTCTACAAAATTGATGGGCATCTTTAAAAATGGTGGGCAAATAAAACCCGCTTTGTAAAACCTTGGCGGCCATTTTATGCCCACTAAAATGACCGCCACATGCAGAAGAATGACAAAATGTAAGAATGCTATGCACCTCACTCTCCGGCACACACTGTCGGATCATTTGGTCAGAGCAATATTTAAACAACTTCGGATCCTCCCAAAAATAATACCTGACCTACAAAAAGAATCGGTCTTTGTCTTGCTTAGACCAATTTTGAGGAATTTGCCCAATGGCCAAGTAATTCACAATATGTGCAAACTATGGGGAGCTCGCTCGTGACACTACAAGAAGTTGTTCGTCCGGAAATGAATCATGCAAGGTTAAAGGGTCACTATTATACTCAACAAGGACTTGAGAGAGGTGATCCGCCACCACATTCTCATATCCTTTCTTATCTCAGATCTCTAAGTCAAATTCCTGAAGCAACAATATCTATCTAATTAACCTAGGCTTGGTCTTTTTCTTTAATAGTAAATACCGCAAAGCAGCGTGATCAGTGAAGACTATGACCTTAGAGCCTAGGAGATAGGACTGGAATTTATCTAAGACAAAGACCACAGCTAGCAACTCTTTCTCGGTAGTAGTATAATTCAATTGTGCATCCGAGAGAGGGCGACTAGCATAGTATATAGCATATGATGCCCTATTGACCTTTTGACCCAACATAGCCCCAACAGCATAATCTGATGCGTCACACATGATTTCAAAGGGAAGTGACCAATTCGGTGATTTCATGATTGGGGCGGTGCTAAGGGTCATTCTCAGTGTTTCAAAAGCCTTCAAGCATGCCTGTAGACACCCCATTTTTGACCTTCCTCAAGACTTGGATGTTCTCGCAGGTACTTCCAGTGATGAGTCTGATTGCTCGTCAAACGCTCCAACTTCGTGGCTAAATACTCCAGGTTTGATCTTTCCAAACCCTACATCCATTCTTTCTCATTTTTGGACCATGTCTTGGTTCTTCCATCTTGTTGTTTGTGGTGCACTACTGGCCATCATTAGGCTCTGCCAGCCATTCATTTTGGCCTGCCGGCCATTGATGAGGCATGCTGGCCATCAATGAGGCACTGTCGGCCACCACTGATGGCCGGCCAGCCGGCCACCAATGCATCAGTAGATATTTTTGCAGATATTTTGACAACTGTTTGCACAGATAAGCCCATCTGCTTGCACGTAGATGGTTGGATCTCTTCAATGGTTAGAAACATTTCGGGTACGCCCGGTGTTTACATCCACATGTTGCTCCGGTTAGAAGCGTTTGGGGCGCGTGCCCGACGCTTATACCTCTCTGCTTTGGTTAGAAGCGTTTAGGGCGTGTGCCCAACACTTATACCTCTCTGCTTTGGTTAGAAGCGTTTAGACCGTGTGCCTGACGCTTATACCTCTCTGCTTTGGTTAGAAGCATTTGGGGTGTGTGCCCGACGCTTATACCTCTCGTCGGTTAGAAGCATTGGGTTGTGTGCCTGATATTTATACTCTGCTTTGGTTGGAAGTGCTTGGGACGTGTGCCCGACGCTTATACCTCCCCTTTAGTAGCGTTCGGACCGTGTGCCCGACGCTTATACCGTCTTGTTGGTTAAAGACATTGGGTCGTGTGCCTGATGTCTATACTCCATTGGTTAAAAACACTCGGGCACACCCGATGTTTATACCCACCATTCCAGTTAGAAGCGTTTGGAATGAGTTTCGACGCTTGTGCCTCTTTTGTTGGTTAGAAACATTGGAATGTGTTCTGATGTTTATACCACCCTCCGGTGTTTGCACCGCACCCTTTTCCCTCTCGCGTGTGGCCCGCTAGGATGCTTTGGTTAAATGCATTTGGACGGGATCCGATGCTTATACCGCTCTTTACTTTGATTGCATAATAGTTAATTGTGTTTCAATTATTATTATGTGCTCTCTTCAATTCGGAACCTTAGGGTGTGTCCTTAGGTTCGCACCGTTTCTTTCCTCGCGTGTGCCACGCGTTGGGATCTTGTTTGCTGCCTTGGGTGCGCCTGACGGTTGTTCTTTCTTTGTCTTTTCTGCGTGAGGCGCAGTTGAGATTACATAATTTTCTTACATCATTTCTGCATAAAATGTAGTTTGGTTTACGTTAACTTGCTTATGTACGAGTTTGCTGTAGCATTTCTTTGCATAACATTTGCATCTAGATGTTTCATTACAACCCTCATCGCATGATCATAAGTTATATTTGGCAGCGTGCATATCATTTGCGTTTTGCCCCAGCCTGCGGGCACATCTATATTGTTATTTTGTTTGTCTGTCTAAGTCTTCGGCCTTGTCAAAAATGGGTCGTATCTGGGCTTTGACATTCACTCCAGTCATTTCATGACTTTCGAGTTCTGTTAAAGAGGGGCAACTGTAGACACCCCATTTTTGACCGTCCTCAAGACTTGGATGTTCTCGCAGGTACATCCAGTGATGAGTCTGATTGTTCGTCAAGCGCATGAACTTCGCGGCGGAATACTCCAAGTTTGATCTTTCCAAACCCTGTATCCATTATTTCTCATTTTTGGACCATGTCTTGGTCATTCCATCTTGTTGTTTGTGGTGCATTGCTGGCCATCATTGGGCTCTGTCGGCCATTCCTTTTGGCCTGCAGGCCATTGATGAGGTCGACCGACCATCAATGAGGCACTATCAGCCACCACTGATGGCCGGCCGGCCACCAATGCATCAGTAGATATTTTTGCAGATATTTTGATAGCTGTTTGCACAGATGAGCCCATCTGCTTACACGTGGATGGCTGGATCTCTTCAAGGGGCCTTTGTATCTTCTCTATATAGAGCTCATCTATATGCATGCAAAGGGTTACAAAGTTTGAGCTAAGCAAGAATTCTCTCTCTCTCTCTCTCTCTAGAATCCTCTCTCTCTATATTTTGTGCTTGAAAGTGAGCTTTCTCTACATATTTGCACTAGCACCCTTAGCCAAACACCTTCACCTTAGAGTTGAGGTTCTTGGAGGCCTTGTTTGAGCTCTTGGAGTGGTTTTGGCTCAGAAGTTTGGTTGTTTTCTTGCTGTTTTAGTGCTGTGCTTCAAGGGTAAGGATTTACCTCTTTTAAGCTTTGTTTTAGTTCATTGCTTGGCCACCTTTGTATTCTACTTTAAAGCTGGTTTTAGCCTAAAAAAAAGTTTTGTTTTTAAGGTCTTAAAATGGTGGTGTAAGCCTTGTGTGGTTAGGGGGTGGTTCCCTCCCTTTGCTCTTCAGCTTGTAAAACCTTTTGAGCCATCTTTCTAAGCATTTGAAACACCCTTTGCTTGGCCTTTGAACCACTGAAACTCAGAGGAATTTCAGTGGTAAAAATTTTGTTTTGAGGCCCAAAATAGGAGGGGGTGGCCTCCTCTCCTTGTATCGTGTTTGCTTGTGTAGATGGCCCAATAGTTGAGCATGTTTTTCTACCATCTCATGGCTTGATTTCAGCATATTTTTGTGACTTTCGACCTACTTGAGCTCTGTTTTTGGTTGGTGAAGTCACTCATTACTTGCCTCTTACACTTGTAGTGTAATCATGCTTAGTAGCTTACCATGCTTAACGAGTTAGCCTATCATTTTAGCTTGTGTTAGCTCCATCTCAACATGCTTTTGCTCATGTTTTTTCATGCTTTAACTCTATTTTGAATGGTCTTGGTCATATGGCTCATGTTTTACATAGCTATAGTGCAAGTGCCTTCACTAGCTTTGTGTTTAAAGGCTTCTAGTACGCTTTGCTTGAGATGACTGCATGCCATAGCATCATTTCACACATGATTTCAGTGCATATACTTCTGTCATACTCTCACATACTTCACTTCTTCATTGCTTTTGAGGGTTGTGTATTGTGCCTTGCTTATAGGCTAACATGTGTGCATGTTCTCCTAGTCTTTTCAGCTTCTATCGCAGCATGTTTAGACCATTATTTTAGCATGTTTGAGGCCTGTCTAGGGCTAGTTTGGCCATTTGAGTTTTATATTGCATGGTTCTAGTGTAAAGCTCTTCATTAGTTTTAATGCTTAAGTCTCCTAACATGTTGTACATGAGTTGTTTGTATGTTAGAGTCTTGTGTTTCATGCCATTTCAGCACTGCAATTTTGCCACCTCCCTCATTTCTTCATTTTTCTATTTGTTTTGAGGGATGGTTAATCTTAAAGTTGTGTTTAAGCTTGGGATTGAGGCTTGTGCTTAAATGGCTTTAACCCTCTTATGAGGGTTCCTTCTAGTCAAAGGCATGGTCTCTCTCATGTCTTAAGTCATCTTTTGATTGACCTCTCTCTCATTAGAGGACTTTCACATTTGGACAAATCAATTAATGAATGACTTGGTAACTTAAAATGTGTAAACAAGAATTGAATCAAGTAAACATGCCAAGATAAGTATTGTTGTGTTGCATTGCATTGTGTTCAATCGGATGTTATATTGAACACAAGGTGGATTGGTCCATTTCATACTCAGAGTGATGAAAATGAGCCAATCTTCCTTTGTCTCCATTACCCTTGATCATGCATGATAAGGTGGTGGTTCTAGAGTCTTGTGTTTGTGCATTTATTGAATGTGTACAAGTTGGACCTTTGGCCATCATGCATGCAAAATGCTTGATTGGTGGTCTTGGATCCAATGGTGCATCTCCTTTGATGTTTTGAGATGATAAGGAGGGGCATGGTACAAACATACCCTTGGGAGACCCTCTATTTTCCTCTGGTTTGAGCTCTATTGCAGAATGGTGATGCAGCACACCAGTGGCCGGCAGTGCCTCACAGATGGTCGGCACTGCTTCATACTTGGCTGACAGTGCACATCTTTGGCCGGCAGGTGGCCGGCAGCAAGCTCCCATGGCCGGCAGTCAATGGTGCATCCTCAGCATGGAATTGGTAAGGCAGAGTAGAAAGTTCTTGGAGACACCCTGCAAACAGAGCCTCTCAAGAGCAAACCGGAAGGTGTTTCGGGGCGGCAACTGAGTGCATGCATCCTCCATTATCCGAACCAGAGCTGAGGCAGCGTAGTTTGTAGTTTAATGCTTTACTTGTTAGTAAGAATTTGTTTTGCAATTTAATTAATTAATTTGTTAATTAGTTAAAGTGTTGTAATAATTAGTAAGTAGTTTGCTAGTTATTCGATTGATTTGTAATAATTAGTCTAATTAGTTTAATTAGATTAGTTGATTTATTCATTCGGACCCTTCTTCGCGAGGGCGTAATGTTGTAATAAGGGTGCGTGTGTGTGTGCATGTCTTCCAATCCCACATTTTTTTCCCTTTTACTTAACCTCTTTCGATGGTTAGATTAGGGCATGTTTTGATTAGCATACCTTATGCTTTGCATGTTTGCATCATCCATTTGTCTTGCATGCACCGGGCTCGGCACATCATTCAAACTGCATCGTATTTCAATACCTATTTGAATACGTGTATCAATTGTTGCATTCATATGCCATCTTAGATAGCCGAGACTATTTAGTTGCATTATTGCATGTGTTGCATTAGGCATCTTACATAGTTAGGATCATGCATTGTTTCTAACTAGCTTTTATTTTGGCTCGGAGTACACTGTAAGTGTTACGCTTTAGCATACTTACATGAGTGTGAGTGTTGCCATGATAGCATGCTTGCCATGAGGCTATTTGCTTAAGTGCTTAACTTCTTGAATGCCTGTGGGTGAAGGCTTAGTTGCCTGAATTGGAACAATTCGATAAATACGAGTTTTAAGCTCACTTTGCGAAGTGGCAAATCATGTTTTAAAGCCCACTTAAGGGTGGCAAATCCGCGCTTTAGCCCACTTGCGAGTGGCACTTTCAAACCATTTTCAAAAACAAACATGAGTCAAATTCGTTCCAATTCTTGTGATTGGGTCTATACTTGTATGTGTGCGCCACATAGTAAGGTTAGCTAATAACCGGAATAAGAACACATGAGTTTATAAAACAACATATCATGCTTAGTAGAGGCCGATCTTTGATCAGGCGAACGGGGGTGCTCATTTCAGGACCTTCCCCTCTCGTACCCAAGTTCCTGAGCCGAGACAACTTTGGTGATAACGGACACGTGGCCTTTGGCACGAGTTAAGGTTTCCTAAATTTTCCAAAAATAAAATATTTAGGTGGCGACTCTGTAATCTGGCAAAATAGTCCAGTTTTGGCATTATTTGATTCAAAATCTGATTTTCCAAAATGGTTTGCTGGATTGGACTCTTTGGTGTTTATCAGTCTTACATTGTACTTTGTGAGATTAGATTCAGAACCGTGACAGAAGTCCGAATTGTAAAAGGACCAATTCGTGCCTCTCCGAAAGGGAGGCGCACGAAGAAAGTCGGGTCTACAGTTTCTGGCGACTCTGCTGGGGATTTAGAGAACTTGACTTGAACTCATGATATGTTGTTTTATCTACACTTATGTGTTTCTTTGCATTTGCATTTGCATTGGTGTACCTATGTCATAGTGTTTGCCATCTGTTATTCCTGAACAGTTTGCCGGAGGCTTGCTTGGAAAAGCATGCCATAAGGCTGACCGGTTACGGGCTCTGCCACGATGGGAACACAAACCTTGGATCTGGATCACTGCTGTACCGTTTGATCCTCCTTTCACTTCTCGGTGTTAGGAGTGAGAGGTATATTAGGTGGTCTTGCTGAGGCATCCTTTTTGACCATTTGACCTAGTTGTATATCAGAAGCCTTAGAGACTATTCCAAACTAGGGCAGGTTGCTCACTCAAATGCAGGATTGTTTGAAACCGCATGCGTGCGTAGTGAAACCCTAGCTCCTAACAAAACTAGGACAGGGAAACCCTACCCCACCATAGGGGTGTTTTGGCTCTCACTTGCTTGATATGTGCTGTTAGGGTGTGTCTCTACAGGGAATGTATGTATCAGTTGCAAGTCTGGGTATCAGTCTGAGGACATCAGTGTTGGAGGGTATCAGTATTCTGGCAGAAAATTTGGGGGTAGAAATTAGTATTTGAGTGCAGAATGTTCAGCTTATGAGTTCAACTGTGTGTTGTCTTTATCTAAGCCGAGGTGCTGTACGTTTTTCTGATTTTTGTTTCTTTTGCTTTATTTTCTATTTTGCAAGGGTAGTATTTTCATCATTGTTTCTGACGAGGCAGTTACCCTCCAAGCACTCTAGACCCGAGTAAGAAGACTTTATTGATCTGGGGATCTTATGAGAGGACAACCCGTGTTTGCGTCGTTTCCCCCGGTTACAAGACGGAGGAGAGTTCGGCATAATTCACCAGTTCGTTAGTCACCTGTGCTCAGTGAAAACCAATTTTTTGCTTCCACTTCAGAAGGTACACAGAGTCAGACATATCAGTATTTTTCAGTCAGTATGGAGGAAATGATGCGTCAACTCCAGCAAACTATCGAGGCTATGCAGCGGGACGCTGCTTGCCAAGCAGAGGTCACCGCTCGACAAATAGAGGTTGTAGCCCAGCAGGCTGAGGTAATTGCTAGGCTTCAACAGCAACAACATCAACAACCACAAACAGCAGCATCTGCTTCGCACCCACCCCCACCTAGGGTTCCAATACCCAGGGATATAGCAACTGTCCAGGAGAATACGGACGTTCCAACTGGGCCCGTCCCACTTCAGATGGCATGGCCAGTCCCACCTCAGACATCTAAAGCACCGGCTTACCCAACGGACAAGCCGTTTGAATTTGAGGTCGACCCAACTGCTCTGAAAGTGAGCAAGCTTGAGAAGTTGTTCAAGCGAGCTTAGGGAGTTAACTCGATCCTGGACATAGAGGACGGCTACATAGATTCGGTGGTGACATTGCCAGCCAGATTTAAAATGCCTTACATAGACTGCTTCGACGGCTCGGGTGATCCTATGGTCCATTTGAGGCTGTTTTCAGATATTCTGCGCCCGATGGGCTTGACCAGAATGCAGAAGCTATCCCTTTTTTGGTCGGACCCTATTGGGTATTGCGGCCATCTAGTATGCCAAACTGAAGGATTCAGTGAAGAGGAATTGGGAGGAGATGGCCGAGGCCTTCATTGCCCAATATTCATACAATACTCAAATCGAGGTCACAACTCGTGATCTCGAGGTAACCAGGCAAGAGCTGAAGAAGGGTTTTTTTGACTTTGTTACCCGGTGGAGGGCTAAGGCCTCCATAATGACCACCAGGCCAGCTGAGAAAGACCAAATAAGGATGGTCGTGTGGAATCTGCAACCAAAGCTGCTGCAGAAGATGATTGTCTTACCCCTCCCCACCTTTGCTGATCTTCATGAGATTGGGCTACAGATAGAAGATGCTATGAAACAGGGTCTGATTGACCAGGAGAAGGAACAGCCCAAGAGGGCCTTTACACGAGGTTCGAATGCAGCTACAAGTAGCAATGTGGCCACAAGAACTTCTGACGTCGGAATGGTTGCCACCGCACCAAAAATAGCCACACCCTTTACCGGTTCATCTGGAGCCACCCCACAACCTACAAAGTACCCACCTCAGGCCAGAGGACTTTCACCCCACTTTATATGTCTCTGTCTGCGACCTTGAGGGTCCTGATTAGAAAAGGGCATCTGAAGCCCTTGAACCTTGTCCATTGGCTAATCCCCTCTCGCTTACACATAACCCAGCCAAGTATTGTGCCTTCCATCAGCAGCATAGGCATGATACTGATTTATGCTTTAGATTACGTGATGAGATTCAAGATCTCATTAACAACAAGGTGATTGTGCCTCCCGAGAAGCCAAATGTCACCACTAACTCTCTCCCACCACATAATAACCCCCCTCCTCTACCCAGGCAAATAAACCTGATCCAAACACTGGCTGACCCGTACGACCCCAGCATATACATCATTCCCTCCACCTGCCTAAGCCGACGTTGTTCATCCCAAAGAGCATAGACTTGTGCATGATGAGTACGTCATTTACCCTACCCAAGCCAGTGGTGGTGACTGTCGAAGACAAAGCTGGGGTGACCTTAGAGGAGAATGGGAACGTTGGTTCAGGACCCGAGGGATCTGAGAGCTTAACTGAGGAAGCATACAACCCGTGCGGTTATATTGTCTCAACAGATCAGGCCAAGCCAATGGTAGAGTTGCCAACTGGGGCAGAGGTCAGTGTGGTCCGGGAAGACGGGCCAAGTCAGGGGCTGGATGATTTAGCGGAGCTTGAGGAGGATATCGCTAATCTGCAGTTCTTTGAGGAACAGGATCAGAAGGATGTGAGCGTCAACTGGTTTAACCTGAATGGATCAACAGACAATACAGGGTGGCTTAGTGATGAGCCAGATATTGATGAGGGATCTCAACTGAAACGGGGACAGTCAGAAACAGGAACATCTGCAATGGCCGGAACGGTCGATAACAAAGGAGAGTTGCCAGAGAGCATTGGTACAAAGAATTTTGCTAGGGAATTGAGCAGCATTTGTACAGCAGACATAGAACAAGAGGCCGCACTGAAGCAGTTTGAATAAGAGAGGATCGAGACTAATCAGAGGGCTAGAAAAGCCAAGGCCCCTGCGGGGACAGAATGTGCTGTGAGCACGGAAACAACTACAACGGAGTTGGACAGTTGTTTGTCGGATGCTGAGGGTATGTGGTGGGAAGACGATGATTTGCGTCTGGCCTATACTGATGAGGACTGGGGACAGAATCTCCCGAATGATACGTGGTACACCGAAGAAGTCGACCACATGACCTGGAGTGGGCGGTATTTTAAACCCCCACACCTGGACCAGCCAGAGGCATCTGGGAAGGACAAGGAAGCTGAGAGGCAAAAGGACAAACTGTTAGAGGAGGAAGCTGTACTGAAACAGCTAAAAAAGATTCAAGCAAACATCTCCATCTGGGGACTGCTCATGGCCTCACGGGTGCATAGACAAGCTGTCCTATCAGTCATGGACAAGGCTAAGCTTTCTATTGATACAACCCCCGAACATTTGGTGGGACTGGTGTTCCTGGGTGGCACTTCACCGACTTTGACCTTCACAAACAAAGAATTACCGCGTGAGGGCTCCGAGCACAATAAACCGTTATACATCTCTGTGGAGTGTAAGGATAAGTGGATACCAGTTGTCTTAGTTGATACGGGATCTGCCATAAATGTGTGTCCATCGTGTACAGCCTACGCTATTGGGTTGAAGCCTGCAGATTTCGTACCAACAGCCCAGGTAATTCGAGCTTACGACAACACTAGTCAGGAGGTGATGGGGACAGTGCAGATTAGAACTCAAGTTGGCCCGATCCAACAGAACATCGAATTTCATGCTCTGGATGTTCCAGCCACCTTTAACTTACTCCTTAGACAGTCGTGGCTGCACCAAGTGAAGGCTGTCTCTTCCACCCTACACCAGATGTTGAAATACCCCCACGGGAAGGGAGTGGCAATTGTTTTCGGGAACTCTTCTATACATCCGCCGCCAGAGGTTACTACACCAATATTGGAGATTATACATGGCGAAGAGGATGTCTTCCTGTCTGGGTTCACATTGGCTGAGGCTCAGGTGGCACAAGATCTTCTAGTTGTTGATGAGGGGTTGTATGTCAGTGCGCAATCTGTTTTCCTCATGAATAAGCTTCAACATATGCCCGGGATGGGATTAGGAAGGAGTGGTCAGAAGGGCGTCGCTGAATTGACTGAAGTGCCACATAATCCCCATACCTTTGGTCTAGGTTACACGCCTACCAAAGAGGACTGGGTAAGAAAAATAAAGGAGATGGCCGGAAGAGCCAGGGCTAAACAAGCTGGGAAGCACTATGAGTAAGTGCATAGACCTATCCAAGGGACCCTGAATGGACACTTTGTCCTAGAGGGAGAAGATTTCCCATTTTGCGGCTTTCCAGAGCCATGGCTGAATTCAGAGAGGCGGCACTTACCGGGTTTTGAGATCTTTTTTGACTTGCAGTTGTTAGGGGATGAAGTTGCCGAAGAGCAGACTGACCCACCAACTGTGGCTGAACAGTGCAATGAGGATGACTCCAATGGCACAGATTTTGAGATGGGAGTAGCGCTGGCTTGTCTCCTCTCGGATCCTTAGATCTTACCAGAGTGCTCGAGGGATGATTTCTCAGTTTCCATGATTGGAGATAACTTGGCTGTGGGCCCTTCTTCTAGCATTCTGGATGCATCTATCGCACCCTCCTTCATCTGGCAATACGAGGAAAGCTTTTTATCTAGTAGTTCTGGGTCAGGTAGTGAACCAGAATCTGATTCCACCGAGTCTGTGGAGTCGGAATTAGATTCCAGTTCATCTGAGTCAGTGTCCGGTATTCCTGGGGTGATAACCTGGATGCCGTTGTGTTGTCCAGGTCGTCTTTTTCATTTTCTTTTGAGTCGGTTATAACCAAAGAATCAGATGATCTGGAAGTTATTAATGAGAATGGTACCGCTGTGGCTTTTGAGTACTTTTCTGTGCCGCTCGTTTATTGCATTAATCAGGACTTTCAAAACTTTGATGAAACGACGAGGAAGAAATTTCTCCGGTTTTGAAACATTTGATTGATCGAGAGCAAGAGAGGTTTGTAAACCCTTTGGTTGATGAAATCACCTCGATTAATGTTGGTACTGAGACGGATCCGTGGTTGGTCCAGATCAGGTCCATGTTGTCTTCGGAGAAACGTGAGCGCTTAGTCGCTTTATTAAAAGATTTCAAAGATGTTTTCGCATGGTCCTACGAAGACATGCCTGGAATTAATCCTAAGATTGTACAGCACCGGATCCCTCTTGACCCAGAGGCCTGACCTGTTAAGCAGAAGCTTCGAAGGATCCGCCCGGGCTGGGCTATAAAAATCAAAGAAGAGGTCACTACGCAGATTGATGCAGGGTTCCTGTTAGCATCTGAATATCCTATTTGGTTGGCCAATATCGTTCTGGTGCTGAAGAAAGATGGCAGAATTCGAGTGTGTGTGGATTGCAGGGATCTGAACAAAGCCAGTCCAAAGGACGACTTTCCTCTGCTGCACATCGATGAATTAGTGGACTTTACTGCGGGGCATGTGTTGCTCTCATTTATGGATGGGTTTTCGGGGTACAACCAGATCTTGATGGCACCCGAAGATAGGGAGAAGACTGCCTTCACTACCCCGTGGGGAACTTACTGCTATAGGGTGATGCCGTTCGGTTTGAAGAATGCTGGGGCTACTTATCAACGGGCTGAATCTTGCATGATATGATCCACAAAAAGGTTGAGGTGTACATGAACGAATGATTATCAAGTCCAAGGAAAGAGAGGGCGACTACATCACCTTGAAGAAAATTTTCCAACGGATCAGAGAGTATCGGTTGCGACTGAATCCTCAGAAATGTACTTTTGGTGTTACAGCAGGGAAAATGCTGGGGCTCTTGATTACACAAAGGGACATTGAGGATGATCCTTCCAAGATTAAGGCCATCTTAGAAATACCACCACCAAGGACTGAAAAGGAGGTGCGAGGCTTTCTAGGCAAAGTGCAATTCATAAGACGGTTTATTACAAAATTAACCTTGACTTGTGAACCACTATTTGGTCTCCTGAAGAAAGGAAAGAAATTCTAGTGAGATGACCGATGCCAAGTTGTTTTTGAGCAGATTAAGCAGTATCTACAGAACCCACCCGTGTTGTCACCGCCAGAGCGGGGAAACCGTTGATATTGTATCTATCAGTAACCGACACGACAATGGGCTGCATGCTTGCATAGGAGTTTGAGGACAAAGTGGAGAAGGCTATCTATTACCTGAGCAAGAAGATGCTGGAATATGAGATCCGTTACACTCCGCTTGAGAAGGCTTGTTTGGCCTTGGTATGGGCTACTAGGAAGTTGAGGCACTACCTGTTAGCTCACTCTGTAATACTAGTTTCGAGACTAGATCCCATCAAATATCTCTTTGAGAAACCAGCACTTACGGGTAGGCTAGCCCGTTGGTTGCTTATTCTCTCCGAATTTGATTTGAAGTACATAACTCGCAAGTCTGTGAAAGGGAGAGCGGTAGCGGAGTTCCTAGCCGATCACCCAGTGGAGGGAGATGAAGCAGTAGAGCATCTATTCCCAGATGAGGCCATTCTGTAGGTTGAAGAAGAGATTTGGACTATGTACTTTGACGGAGCGTCAAACCAGTACTGGTATGGGATAGGGGTGTTGCTGATAGCACCCGACAATTCCCACATACCCTTAGCTTTCAAACTCCGGTTCAAGGTATCGAACAATGAAGCAGAGTATGAGGCATGTATCGCTGGCTTGGAAGCCGCCCTGGAACTAGGGGCAAAACGGTTGGACGTCATTGGGGACTCGAACCTTGTTGTATCTCAAGTGAAAGGAGATTGGAAGGTTAAGGAAGAAAGGATGAAAATCTACCACCAAACCCTGGAAGTTCTAATCCCCAGGTTTGAGAAGTTAACCTTCACCCATCTGTTGAGAGAGAGCAACAGGTTCGTAGACGCCTTATCAACTCTATCTTCTATGATAGACATTCCTTTGGGAGTCTGGATACGTCCAATCATTATTGAACAAAGGTATGTGCTGGCCTACGAGCTGATTGCTGCAATAGATGAAATACAATATCAGAACCCCTAGTATCATGACATCTGGAACTTCTTGGAAAATGAGGCTTATCCGCCAAGGGCAAATACCAAAGACAAGAGGGCAATCCGAAGAATGGCTGCTCAGTTTATCATCTGTAGGGGTAAATTGTATAAACGGGGTCATCTGGGAATGCATAAACTGTGTGTTGATGCTGAAGAGTCAGGACGCCTGATGTAGGCCATCCACGGAGGAGAGTGCGGATCGCACATGAGCGGAGTGATGCTAGCTCGGAAGATTCTCAGACAGGGTTACTACTGGTCAACCATGGAGGAGGATTGTATTGGTTTTGTTCGGCGATGCCACAAATGCCAGATCCATGCAAACCGTATGAACATCCTGCCGTCGAAGCTGTACAACATGACTTCACCGTGGCCATTTTCAGTCTGGGGGATTGATGTTATTGGGGCAGTTACTTCGAAGGGGTCGAACGGGCATGAGTACATCCTGATAGCGCTAGACTACTTTACAAAGTGGGTCAAGGCCCAATGCTATGCGGTGTTGAAAGCGTCGCATGTAGCTAAGTTCATCAGAAATAATATTATCTGCCGGTATGGGGTCTCGAATGAGATCATCTCGGATAATGGTTCTGTAGACGCGCCCCAGGAGGGCCTCATGCTACAGTTCGGACTCAAATTGTCACGGTTCTTCAATCTGATATCACAATGTGCAATGTGAGATTGATAAATCACCAAAGAGTCCAAATCCAGCAAATCGTTTTTGGAAAACTGATTTTGAGAAAGAAGTGCCAAACATGGACTGCTTTGCCAGATACAGAGTCGCCACCTAAATATTTTATTTTGGGGGAATTTAGGAAACCCTGACTCGTTGCCTAAGGCCACTTGTCCGTCATCACCAAAGTTGCCTCGGCTCAGGAACTTGGGTACGATTGGGGAAGGTCAGCTATGAGCACCCCTACTCGCCCGATCAAAGATCGGCCACTACTAAACATGATATCTTGTTTTTGAAAACACATGTGCTCTTATTCTATTTAATTAGCTAATCTTACTATGTGATGCGCACAGCAAACAAGTATAGACTAAATCGCCTAATTTGGAACAAAGCATCGCATATCCGTTTGTTTGGAAATGGTTTGAAGTTTGCTACTCGTAAGTAGGCTAAAACACAGATTTCAATGAATTGTTCCAATTCAAGCAATCCAACCTTCACCCACAGGCATTCAGGCAGTTAATCAAATAAGCAATTAGCCTCATGGCAAGCACGCTATCATGGCAATCAATGACACACATGCGGGGATGCTAAAGCATAAACACTTACAGTGTACTCCAAGCCAAAACAGAAACTAGTTAGTAATCAATGCATGATCCTAGTTCATGTTAAGATGGCTAATGCAACACATACAAAATGCAACTAGAAATAGGCTCGGCTATTCTAAGATGACATATGAGATACGATAAATGATACATGTATTCAACTTAGAATTAAAATACAATGCAGTTAGTATGATGCGCCGAGCCCGGTGCATGCAATATAGATAAATGGATGCAAACATGCAGGCATAATTATGCTAGACAAATGAATGGATGCAAACATGCAAAGCATAAGGATGCTAATTGAAGAATGACCTAAAACTAACCAACAAAAGCAGGTAAGTAAAAGGGAGAAAGACGTGGGGTTGGAAGACATTCACACACTCATGCACACTTATTACAAAATTGGCCCTCTCGACGGAGGGTCCGAATAAATAATACATGTCAACTAATTAACTAACTAACAAGCTAATTAATTATTACATAACAGAATTGAATAACTAGCTACAACTAATTATTACAAAACTTTAATTAATTAACAAATTAACTAATTAAATTACAAAATCAAATCCTAACTAACAAGTAAGCAATTAAACAAAGCTGCCTCGGCAAGTTGAAGAAGATGAACATGCATGCTCGGCTCCGATTCCTTGCCTCGAAACACCTTTCGGTTGCTCTCTTGAGGCTCTGTCTGCAGGGTGTCCTTGAGAGCTCCTGCTGAACCTTACCAAAACACTGCTGAGGGAGTGCATCAGTGGCCTGCCGGCCATTTGAAGCCACTGCCGACCACCTGCCGGCCAAAGATGGCACACTGCCGGCCAAGGATGAAGGACTGCTGGCCATTTGCAAGGCACTGCCGGCCACTGATGTGCTGGGACACCAAGCTACAGCAGAGCATAAAATAGAGAAAATGGAGGGTCTCCCAAGGGATGTATGCACTATGCCACCCCATATCATCTCAAAACATCAAGGGAGTGGCATAGTCGGATCCACGACCATCAATCATGCATCCCGATGCATGATGGCCAAAGATCCAACTTGTGCAAATCAATATGAAATGAATGCACAAATAAACACATAAGTGCCTAGAACTCTATCATGGATAGTCAAGAGCGTCGGCGACCGAGAATTGAGACACGTTTCATCACTTTAAGTATGAAACATCCCTCGTTTCTCGTGCTTGGATTAACACTTAATCCAAACAACAATGCAATACAGGCATGGCATACACAATGCTAACTCGAACATGCAATCATGCAATATGACTTAAGTATGCAAAATGCAATGTAATAAACATGCACCAACATGTAATGGAACTAGCATACGACAACATGCAAAAATGGAGCAAGCATACAACAATATGCAAGACAAGCATGCAACAACATGCAGGGATGGACTTGAACGAAAATGGGCAGCTCTCAAATAGGCCCAAATCAATGGCCAAGAGTGTTGAAATGATGGTATAAAAGACATGAAATGGCAAGACAAACATGCATGCTAATTGGCTCAAGGATTAAGACACAATGATGTAACTCTTAAGGACACTTAAAGAGTAACAAGCATGAATATGTGACAGCACCCTAAGCTCTGAAATCTCATGTAAATTGATGCCAAATCAACTTAACAATGCAAGTATGGCATGTTAGGATGCTCAAAGCTCAAAATAAGTAAAGGGGCTTAAGCCATGGCCATACAAAACAAGTCCCAAAGGGCCAAGGGGACCTAAAATAGTCCCAAGGCAGGTCCAAACAAGACCAAAAACAAGCTCGAAGCTAGCCAACACAAGCTAGAAAACAAGGCCAAAAACATGGAGCATGCAAGGTTATAAAAGAGGCAATGTACTACACCTATTGAAACCAAACATGGTATGACTTGGACAGCATAAAATAGAGTTACATCATGGTATAACAAGACCAAAAATGCACCGAAATGATGAGCCAAAGGCTTAGGCTTAATGGCATGCACAAAAGTTCATTCTTGAGGCATAAAGAGCCAAACCTCCAAGGCATTAAAAGCATGGCAAATGCAAGTATATGGCCACATTTTATGGACTGAAATAACGCTTAGAATGATGGCAAAGCATGCAAACATCACATGTATGGCATGGTAGGGGCCTCAAAACCCAAGACTACCTAAGCATTTACACTGTAGCTATACAAAGCATGAATGAAATGGCCATGGCAGCCCAAAACAGTGTTAAAACACCTCAAAATAAGAATAAAATCATGCTGGAGCAAAGCCAAAATATGCTAGAATGATGAGTCAAAGCATCATGCACATAAAGCTAGTAAGCAAGATTTGTTCTACAAGTATATGGAGCATGCAAAGGATGACCAAACTCATTTTAGACAGAGTCATGGTATGACAAAAAATCACCGAAAACATGCTAAAATGGGCTCAACATAAGCTAGAATGACATGCTAAAGCAAGAAGCATACAAGACTAGTTTAGGAGATTTACACTACAAGTGTATCATGCATGCATGGAGTGACAAAACCAACCTAACAAAGATCTAAGGCATGGTAAAACATCACCAAAAACCTACTGAAATGGAGCCAACACATGCAAGAAAAACATGCTACTTTGTAAGGCTATGAATGGGATTACACTACACATGCAAGATGCATGCAAAATATGACCAAACCAGCCATGGACAGACTTAAGGAAGGTCCTAAAAGTCACAAAAAATTTCCTGAACCAAGCCTCAAAAATACATAGAGGCAAGCTCCTTTGGAAGGCCAAAAATGCAAGCAAACAAGAACACAAAGAGAGGGGGCCACCCCCTCTGATTTGAGGCCTCAAAACCTCATGCCTACTACTGACAATCCATTAGATTTTAGTGGTTAGAAGGCCAAACTAAAGCTAGCTCAGAGGCCTTAAGGCATGGCTCAAAACAAGGCTAAACAAAGCCAACAAGAGGGTTGAAGACCCTCAACAGCAAAAAGACCTTAAACAACCACCAAAAGCACTTAAAAACAAGACTGTTTTCAGTTGAAAGAAAGGCCTAAATCAAAATGCAAGGATGGCCAAAATGAGGTACAAGAAAGTGCTAAAATGGGAAAAATACTTACCCTTGAAGAACCACTCCGAGACCAGCAACTTCAGGGGCCAAAAACTCACTTTCAGAGCTCAAGAAGTCCTCCCAAGAACCTCAACTCAAAGGTGGTGGTGTATCTCTAAGTGTTGTAGTGTAAAAGTGCAAGGAAAATGGGCTTCAAGGCACAAATATACAACAAAATATAGAGAGGGAGAGAGAGATTTCTTCTCCAAAGAGCTGAACCTTTGCTAAGAAAAGAGGCTCTCTCCTTATATAGGAGAAAAGCAATGCAAAGCTTCTTCAAGAAGCTTTGCAAGAGCTTCATCCCTCCATACACATGTATGGAGGGCAGATAACAGGAAACTAGCTGGCTCAAAATATCTGGAGTAAAACCAGCTGAGACAGGGGGGATGCCGGCCATCAGTGATGGCCGGCAGTGGCTCGCTGATGGCTGGCAGGCTTCATCAGTGGCCGACAGAAACAAAACCAAGGCCGGCAATGCCAGACAATGGTCGGCAGTGCACCAGGAGAAAGGTGCAGAAAGGACCAAGTCAAGGTCCAAAAAAGGGGCAGAAAGGATACAAGATCTGGAAAGCTCGAACCTGTGACGTTTCGCCGTGAAAGTCGAATGCCCGACGAGCAATCGAACTCATGTCTGGATGTACCTGTAAGCACAACCGAGTCTTGAGGACGGTCAAAAATGGGGTGTCTATAGGTTCCCACTTCAAGAAGGAAGTGATTGACTTGTTAGAGAAGTACAACGTGGCTTTTCATAAGTCGTCCACATATAGGCCGCAAACCAATGGAGGAGTTGAGGCCGCCAACAAGAACATCAAGCACATTCTACAGAAGATGGTGGAAACCTACAGGGACTGGCCAAATAAGTTACCGTTTGCTCTTTGGGGTTACAGGACATCAATTTGAACTTCTACTGGGGCAACTCCGTATTCTCTGGTTTATAGGTGGAGGCTGTTCTGCCGATCGAAGTTGAGGTTCCGCCGCTGCGAGTGATGGTTGAGTGCCAAATAGCGGAAATAGATTGGCAGCAGAGGAGGTTTGAAGAACTTATGATGTTCGATGAGAGAAGGCTGAAAGCACTGTACCACATCCAAGGTTATCAACGCAGAATCGCCAGGGCTTTCAACAAGAAGGTTAAGTCTAGGAATCTGAAAGAAGGAGATTTGGTGCTCAAAGACAACCGAGCTCCTATCCATGACCCTAGGGGCAAGTTCAGACCCAATTGGACTGGCCCTTACATCATCGAGTCTATTTGGTCGGGTGGAGCTGTCGTTCTAATGGACTTGGATGGCCTTGAGTTCTCCCAACCTATCAACATGGACAAGTTGAAGAAATACTATCCCTGAGTGGCTCGCTAGGCCGAAAACCCGAAAGGGCGACCTAGGCAAAAGTTAGAGCACAAAAAATTTAAAATGAGAAAAATGAGCTCGGAAGGTTGAAAACCCAGAAAGGGCGACCTTGGCAAAAGTTAGAGTGCAAAAGGAGAGTGTTAACACCTGAGTGAACTTGAACCGAACTACATAAGGCTTGATTCCCATCTTCGAGATACGTAGGCAACTTCATTATGAAGTCCAGCCATAAATACTTCCAAATCAACTGTGTCCATGTGATTGTTTTGGTCATCTTTGTCTTTTCTGCATCCAAGAGTTCGGTTGTGATCTACAGTGCAGTGCTATTCAGACAAGGGGCAACTTTCCAGTTATTGGATTCGGGGTTGTACATCTCAGTGATAGATCCTAGGTGTGTCCAGTTGTGATCTATATCGAAAATGATTTTGAAAAGTTTTACTAAAAGTTGATTTTGTTCAAATTAATCTTTTTACAACTTAGACCATTTGTGGACCAAGCAGAAAATTTTCAGTACCCACAACCTCCAATTTCATTGATTTCAATACAGAGTTCTCCGACTCTCGATACAAATTGAAATTGCTTTTTATTACATTCAAAAAGAAAACTTGAAAGTACAGATTAAAGCAATAAACTTGGGGCATAATCAGGTGTTCCTGCGTCCCCTCCCAGAGCTTGTGGAAGCTTCAGATGCCAAAGTAGGCCCAGTTTGTGCCTCATCTTCAAGCCAAGCTATGCATTCGCCAGAAAGGGCGCAACTGAAAGTGGGATCAGGAGCTAGAAGTTCTCTCGTTCTCCATGCAGCGGCATACCGAGCTAGCTGTGAGCCTTGGATTGGAAATGGAGCTGGGTACTCGATCCCCTCTTCTGGGCAAGTCTGGTTGTGACCAAATTGACGCCTAAAATGAAATGGGAAATAGAAGACACAGTGCGTCAAACCAATCAGCTGAATACCAGCTTGGCGAGACATATTGTAGCTTATCTCGGGTAGATCAAACCAGGGGCAACGCCAAACGATGTCAACAGCAGACCTGCTGCACATCCAGTGGCACCACCATTCCTTATTTGGGAAGTCAACTAATCGAGGGCGAAAGAAATAGCCGCGCGCTGAATACGCAGGACAAGAGTCCACTACTTTCAACTTCTCCATCAGCCATACCTGGGGAGGGATGAAACAAAAGAGAGATTAAAGAATAGAGAGGTGTACGTAGAGAGAAAAGTAAGAAAAGGGTTTTGAGAGAAAAATAGAGCCTGAGGGCCAAGTGATGTGAGAAACGCATGTGAGAAGGATGGGAAACATTACCTGCAAGAGTAGTGGACTCCCTGCTAACTTGGTTGTCTCCCGATGATGGAAAGTGTCTAAGCCCATCAAAGTTTCGGCAAGTGTCAACCCGATGCAGCTCTTACCCTCTTTCAAGCCTTGAGCAACTTCGATCAGGCGAATTTTAGACCCTCCGAAACCAGGGGCAAGTAGAAAATGGGCCAACATACATAAATAGAGGGCATGCTGCTGAAAACCCTGCCAAACATGGTCACCGCGGTCACCGGCATCAGAAAATTGATGAATCAAGCTTGGCATATCCAACTTCCTGTTGTGAACCAAGGACCAAGCATCATGCAAAGTGAACACACATATTTCCTAAAGCCTGGATGTGGCCAAAACGAGACTGGGGCAAGATTTCCTCGTCACGCCGGGATTCCATCAAAGCTTGGAATTCTTCGATTGTGGGACATACCTCTTGTCCCGCAAAGCTATACACATGTGTAACCAGGTTCCAACACCTAGTCGCGGCATGGAGGAACGGAAAACACAGCAGAGTACGGCTCAACAGGAATAGTGCGTTTAGCCCGAAACCCCAAAAATTCAACTTTTCCAAGCCATCCAAAGTTGCAATCCAATTTGAGATTTTTTTCGGCAAAGAATGGCTCCATTTGGGGCAAAAACAGAGCTAGAATGGAGAGATCACGAAGCTGGAACTTTTATAGAAGATAAGGCAGTGAGTGGAGGCCAGGTGTCAACGTTTCGGAGGTTCTGCCATCGATGGCCGACAGAGGCACATTGATGGCTGGCAAAGGGAAGTGATGGCCGACAGCCTTTCACTCAGGCTCCCTGCCCCCCTCTGTGAAGATCCAGTTGTTTGCTGCAGTGGAGTTTTGTTATTTGTGCCTTTTGAGGTCTTGTTTTGCTCCTTTCGGACTTGACTGTGTTTTGTTTAAGACGTAATAGTCTTCGTTTTGTTTATCGAGTTGTTGCAATTTGTTTATCGAGTTGTTGCAATTTGTTTATCGAGTTGTATTTACATTGGTTAGCCTGTTAAGGCCTTGTGCAGTTTATCGAGTTGTTTTGTTCTTTCAGTTGTTAGTTGGTTCACTACCTGATTAAGACAATGCAATTTGAATGTGCAGTTTTCAAAAAGATCATCTCATTTTCATGCTGTGCAATGTTATGCGATGTTCAGAATATCAAAATACAACACTTTTTAAGCAAAAGCTGAGTTTTCATTTCCATCATGGTTACTTTTTGCAAAAGAGTACAAGTTTTAAGCAAATAAAACTGCCTAAGGCTGTACAATGTCCAAACACTACTAGCAAAAAGGAAACAAAGCAAAAAAGCATCTAAATCAGTGCCAACTGTCTCAAGCTTGGGAGGCCCTCTTCGTCCTCTTCCTCAGCGGAGAAGACTCTAGAGCACTGTCACCATTGGCACCGCTGTCTGAAGTTGGATTAAAGCCTGAACTGGAACCCTCCTCAGCCTCTCCAGCCTCACTACTGGCAGAATCCAAGCCGGCGTCGTCGTCTCCCCCATCAGATGACTCGGACTGTGGACTCACTGCCTCAGCCTCCTCGCTCGTCTCGTCATCATCATCACCTAGAATGGGCTCTGACGGACCACTCCCGCTACGGATACCCCTAGCTCTACCTCGGCTGCGTGCCTGAGCCTGTCTCCCTCTCCTCTCTGCTACTGGGGCATCCGGTGGAGCTGGGGTCTGGAAAGGGATCTGAAAAGGGTAGTTTGTCAGAATATATTAGTTGTGATGTATATCAGATAGTGTATATCAGATGATGTATCGATGTAGTGTATGCGTACAGTGTATGGGGGCAGGGTATCTGTGCAGTGTTTTGATGTCATGAATCAGATCAGTGTAGTGTAGAACAGTTGAAATGCTAATGCAGTGGCAGAGATTTTCATGTCATGAAGTATAAACTGAAGAAACTTGCCGGAATCCTGTAAAGGCTGAGCAAGTTCATGCTCGTCTGAACCATCCCCATCAAAGAAGCCACTAGCTTGAGAGCCTGCCCGGTGTACTCAATGGATGCCTGTGAATATGTTGAAATGATCAGTGGTCTATAAAGCATAATCGAAATGAATTGAATGTGCAAAAGGTAAAGTATGGAACATACCGGGTCAGGGCTCGAACTCCGACAAGCTCGTGACCAGCAGGTGCGGGCTCTATGGGAATCTAGTAGGTCTCTCCAGAACGTCCCCAGCAAGTCAATGTAGTAGGCAGCTCTAGCCATCCCGTTCTCTACCTCTCCCCAGAATCTCTCCTGCCACGGGACCTGGTCGCTCTGGCCCCTCTGCCTCTCTCTCTCATAGCTGGAGCTCTGGCTCCCTCACCTCCGCCAACGCCGGTCAAAGGCGACATTAGATGAGTCTAGATGAAGGTTGTGTAGTCGCCCTACCATAAACTGGATCACCTCCTCAGCAGAAAGTCTATGTGTCTTTCTCATCGATACTGGGGGTGTCGTCGGTACGAACAGGGGCAGGCAGTCCTAAAGTCTGGCGTGTAAAATGCTCGCTCAAGAACCAAGCACTGCAGATCGGGCCCTCGAGGAGGATATGATAGCGAGCGATGACCCTGGCTGTGTCATATTGGGCTCGTAGCCCTGGTGGTATCACGTCCCATGGCTGCCATGTGATCTGAGAATAAGAAAATGAATAGGTGATTAGTCGCCATCAATTGATTAATGGGTGTATCAAGTTGATTGAAATAACTTTGTTTTGGGTTACCTCGCGCGTCGCCACCGTGTCGAAGTACTGTCGAAAAAACGTGAAGTTCTCTCGGGTCCTATGGCGGAGCTGGCCGTCGTATACCTAAGAAAACGGGACTGTCACCGGGGTCTCCTCTACAGGCTCTGGAGCAACAGCCGGGAAGTATGCGTACACCCACAGCTACAGGGAAAATGTGATTGATACAATGTATGAGCAGATACAAAATGCAAAGCAGAAAGCATACAATGTATGAGCAGATACAGAATGCAAAATAGAAAGTACATGTGTTGAACAAATGTAAAGCAAGAAATGCTAAGCAGAAATGTGAAGAGAAAAGGGGGAACTAAGCTGTGTACCTCCCAAGCCCGCCAGTAGTCGCCAAGCAAGGTCCCACTCATGTGGGAGGTCGAGCTCATGTATCCATACAGAGTAGTGAGGCCGGCTCCGCCCCAGTCATAGATCTGAACTCTCTGGAGTACTACCAATGTGCTCAGAAAGTATAGGCCCACGGTATTCCACTTGTTCGAAAACAAGGTGGTATCGAAAAGGAACATGATGAAGCCCCTCGCATACTACTCTGTCTCCCTGAATATCTCGGGCTCAGACCCCCTGTACTGCTCCTTAAACCAGCTATATCGGACCATGCCTGCCCGGAGTGTCGGTGGGTGTGCCCCAACTAGTGCGGTCCATGCTGCCTCCCACTTTTCCATGCCAGGGTTGAGAGGGATCGGATCACCCCCTACGCCTAAGCCAGTGATCATGGCAAAGTCATAAGGAGTCATCGTCATCTCCCCCGTGGTGGAGAAATGGAAAGAGTTGGTGGTGTCCCACTACCTCTCCACCAAGGCCCCTAAGAGAGGACGGCTCGCTATAATCCGTGTCAAGCTAGAGCAGAACAGACCAAAGCTTGTCTCATCGATAATGTCGCGGACCCTAGCTGGGAGCTCGTCGTACCAATTCCGAACTGTCGTCGTGCCATAGCCTATGAAAGAACGGGATCCGTCCTGTAGTAATGCATGAAATGCAATCGGATTAAGTACTGAAAGCACAATTGAAACTACAGTTGAATATGAAGCATTAATGTATGAGATGCAGTCAGATCAATGCAGTTTATGCAGTTAGATCAAGACAGTGCAAGAAATGTAAACAATTAAAGGTAAAACCGTAGAAAGCAGTGTTTGTACCTCCACGGCAACGGCCGACAAATGAGATGCCGGCTCTCTCAATAGAAGGTCATCTAGTGCATCCTCAATGAAGTCAGTGAAGGCCTTGATGCCTCCCACGGTAGGTACTATATGGGTGTCAGGGTGATACCTCACTGGGTCAAATGGGCGTATGCTCAGTGGTAAAGGCTCAGGCTCGGCCTCGGGCTCGGTTGAAAAGTCTGCCTCAAACTCTACCGGAGGAAGCGCAGGGAGGCCCCTGTCATGTGGGACATTATCAGCTATCTGAAATAGGGGTAAGAGAAGCAAACATGAGGGAAAATGGAGAAAATGGTGAAATTTTGCAAAAGTCAAACCCTAGGAGAGAGGAAAAGTCAAAGAAAGTCAAAATCCGGGAAAAGTGTACTAACCTTGGGAGAAACTCGAGGGGAATCAACCTATAATGGTGGAAATGACGAAAGAAGCGTCAAGATCAAATTTTGATCGGTTCAAAGTGAAGAGAACTAGAGGGTTTTAGCGAATAAAGTTTGTTTAGGGTGTTGGAAAAAGCGTAGAACGTGTGGATCTAGAGAGAAGGAACACCTAGAGAGCAAGAGAAGGGAGTTTCGTGCAAGGGTTTGTAAGGAAATGAAGTGTCTCCACTTATATTTAAAGACCCGCGGATGAAAAGACCAAATTGCCCAAGTCTGCCATTAATGGCCGACAGTGGCACATCGATGGTCGGCACTGCTTTATTAATGGTTGGCAGTGGCCACTAATGGTCGGCAGGGGGCCGGCATCCTCCCCTGATGGCCAGTATGCTTCCATAAGCTCCCTCTGACTCTTTGGCCTTGATTTGTATCCTTGGATTCCGAGAAGTGCAAAGTATGTTCAAAGTTTGACTCAAAATGCCTCCGCGGAAGCCCATAATTGTGTTCGTAGTGCATGAGGGTCATCGCCTATCAACACAAACAAGGTGTATCCTTTTTAACATGTTACAACTCTTCCGAGAGGTAAATCGGAAGTTGCCTTTGAGTCATTTTTAGCAAGCATGCTTTTGTCAGCGCATAGAATTTGTACTTTGCAGTGAATACGCATGTTGCGTTGTATTGCATTGAACATATCCTACATTTGCATAGAAAATGTTCATACTTGTTGTATTAACCATGCATTTGCTATTGTTGCATAGAGCACGCATTGTTGTTATGTTCCATAGCATATGCATCATCGATTATTTTGCATTGAATATGCCTCTGTTTTAGCTCTTGCATGTTGTGCATGAAGCATGCCTCTAACATTTGGATTACGATTATCCATTTTGTATGGAATATGCATTTGTATTGCATTGTATCTGTTAAGTTTCTTCCTTGTGCAGGTACGATATTGTATGTACGGTTCATTTGAAGCTGATGTAATCAGACGATATTGTATGTACGGTTCATTTGAAGCTGATGTAATCAAACGATATTGTATATATGGTTTATTCAGAGGGATTCCGGGTAAGATCATTCATGTCCTTTGAACACCTTGTTTTGGTTAGAAACATTTGGGTACACCCGGTGTTTACACCATACCTTGTTGGTTAGAAACATTCGGGTACGCCCGGTGGTTACACCGACATGTTACTCCGATTAGAAGCGTTTGGGGCGTGGGCCCAACACTTATACCTCTCTGCTTTGGTTAGAAGCGTTTGGGGCGTGTGCCCGACGCTTATACCTCTCTGCTTTGGTTAGAAACGTTTGGGGCGTGTGCCCGATGCTTATACCTCTCTGCTTTGGTTAGAAGCGTTTGGACCGTGTGCCTGACGCTTATACCTCTCTGCTTTGGTTAGAAGCATTTGGAGCGTGTGCCCGACGCTTATACCTTCTGTCGGTTAGAAGCATTGGGTTTTGTGCCCGATGTTTATACTCTACTTTGGTTGGAAGCATTTGGGGTGTGTGCCCGACGCTTATACCTCCCCTTGAGAAGTGTTCAGACTGTGTGCCCAACGCTTATACCGTCTTGTTGGTTAAAGACATTGGGTCGTGTGCCCGATGTCTATACTCCCTTGGTTAGAAACACTCGGGTACGCCCGGTGTTTATACCCACCCTTCCGGTTAGAAACGTTTGGAACGAGTTTCAACGCTTGTACCTTTTTTGTTGGTTAGAAACATTGGAATGTGTTCTGATGTTTATACCACCCTCCAGTGTTTGCACTGCACCCTTTTCCCTCTCGCATATGATGCGTTAGGATGCTTTGGTTAAATGCATTTGGACGGGCTTCGATGCTTATACCGCTCTTTACTTTGATTGCATTATAGTTGGTTGTGTTTCAATTGTTATTATGTGCTCTTTTCAATTCGAAACCTTAGGGTGTGTCCTTAGGTTCGCACCGTTTCTTTCCTCGCGTGTGCCACGCATTGGGATCTTGTTTACCGCCTCAGGTGCGCCTGACGATTGTTGTTTCTTTGCTTTTTCTGCGTGAGGCGCAGTTGAGATTGCAAAATTTTCTTACATTCTTTCTGCATGAAATGTAGTTTGGTTTGCGTTAACTTGCTTATGTATGAGTTTGCTGTAGCATTTCTTTGCATAACATTTGTATCTAGATGTTTCATTACAGCCCTCATTGCATGATCATAAGTTATGTTTGGCAGCGTGCATATCATTTGCATTTTGCCCCAGCCTGCGGGCACATCTATATTGTTATTTTGTTTGTCTGTCTAAGTCTTCGGCCTTGTCAAAAATGGATCGTCTATGGGCTTTGACATTCACTCCCGTCATTTCATGACTTTCAAGTTCTGTTAAAGAGGGGCAACTGTAGACACCCCATTTTTTACTATCCTCAAGACTTGGATGTTCTCGCAAGTACATCCAGTGATGAGTCTGATTGCTCGTCAAGCGCTCGAACTTCGTGGTGGAATACTCCAGGTTTGATCTTTCCAAACCCTTCATCCATTCTTTCTCATTTTTGGACCATGTCTTGGTCCTTTCATCTTGTTGTTTGTGGTGCACTACCGGCCATCATTGGGCTCTGCCGGCCATTGATGAGTCCTGCCGGCCATCAATGAGGCACTGCCGGCCACCATTGATGGCTGGCCGACCACCAATGCATCAGTAGATATTTTTGCAGATATTTTGACAACTGTTTGCACAGATGAGCCTATCTGCTTGCACGTGGATGGTTGGATCTCTTCAAGGGGCCTTTGTATCTTCTATATATAGAGCTCATCTATATGCATGCAAAGGGTTACAAAGTTTGAGCTGAGCAAGAATTCTCTCTCTCTTTCTCTAGAATCCTTTCTCTCTATATTTTGTGCTTGAAAGTAAGCTTTGTCTATATATTTGCACTAGCACCCTTAGCCAAACACCTTCACCTTAGAGTTGAGGTTCTTGGAGGCCTTGTTTGAGCTCATTGGAGTGGTTTTGGCTCAGAAGTTTGGCTGTTTTCTTGCTGTTTTAGTGTTGTGCTTCAAGGGTAAGGATTTACCTCTTTTAAGCTTTGTTTTAGTTCATTGCTTGGCCACCTTTGTATGCTACTTTAAAGCTGGTTTTAGCCTAAAAAAAAGTTCTGTTTTTAAGGTCTTAAAATGGTAGTGTAAGCCTTGTGTGGTTGGGGGGTGGTTTCCTCCCTTTGCTTTTTGGCTTGTAAAGCCTTTTAAGCCATTTTTCTAAGCATTTGAAACATCCTTTGCTTGGCCTTTG
Source organism: Camellia granthamiana (assembly GCA_036172215.1). Lineage (NCBI taxonomy): Eukaryota > Viridiplantae > Streptophyta > Magnoliopsida > Ericales > Theaceae > Camellia > Camellia granthamiana. Next base: position 122,398,069 of record CM069904.1, read on the forward strand.
AACCACTGAAACTCAGAGGAATTTCAGTGGTAAAAAGCTTGTTTTGAGGCCCAAAATAGGAGGGGGTGGCCTCCCCTCTTTGTATCTTGTTTGCTTGTATAGATGGCCCAATAGTTGAGTATGTTTTTCTACCATCTCATGGCTTGATTTCAGCATATTTTTGTGACTTTTTTGACCTACTTGAGCTCTGTTTTTGGTTGGTTAAGTCACTTGTTGCTTGCCTCTTACACTTGTAGTGTAATCATGCTTACTAGCTTACCATGCTTAATGAATTAGCCTATCATTTTAGCTTGTGCTAGCTCCATCTCAGCATGCTTTTACTCATGTTTTGTCATTCTTTAACTCTGTTTTGAATGGTCTTGGTCATATGGCTCATGTTTTACATAGCTATAATGCAAGTGCCTTCACTAGCGTTGTGTTTAAAGGCTTCTAGTATGCTTTGCTTGAGATGATTGCATGCCATAGCCTCATTTCATACATGAGTTCAGTGCATATACTTCTATCATACTCTCACATACTTCACTTCTTCATTGTTTTGAGGGTTGTGTATTGTGCCTTGCTTATGGGCTAACATGTGTACATGTTCTCCTAGTCTTTTAAGCTTCTATCTCAACATGTTTAGACCATTATTTTAGCATGTTTGAGGTCTGTCTAGGGCTGGTTTGGCTATTTGAGTTTGATATTGCATGGTTCTAGTGTAAAGCTCTTCGCTAGTTTTAATGCTTAAGTCTCCTAACATGTTGTACATGAGTTATTTGCATGTTAGAGTCTTGTGTTTCATGCCATTTCAGCACTGCAATTCCGCCACCACCCTTATTTCTTCATTTTTCTATTTGTTTTGAGGGATGGTTAGTCTTAAAGTTGTGTTTAAGCTTGGAATTGAGGCTTGTGCTTAAATGGCTTTAACCCTCTTATGAGGGTTCCTCCTAGTCAAAGGCATGGTCTCTCTCATGTCTTAAGTTATCTTTTGATTGACCTCTCTCTCATTAGAGGACTTTCACATTTGGACAAATCAATTAATGAATGGCTTGGTAATAAACAAGAATTGAATCAAGTAAAACATGCCAAGATAAGCATTGTTGTGTTGCATTGCATTGTGTTCAATCGGACGTTATATTGAACACAAGGTGGATTGGTCCATTTCATACTCAAAGTGATGAAAATGAGCCAATCTTCCTTTGTCTCCATTACCCTTGATCATGCATGATAGGGTGGTGGTTCTAGAGTCTTGTGTTTGTGCATTTATTGAATGTGCACAAGTTGGATCTTTGGCCATCATGCATGCAAAATGCTTGATTGGTGGTCTTGGATCCAATGGTGCCTCTCCTTTGATGTTTTGAGATGATAAGGAGGGGCATGGTACAAACATACCCTTGGGAGACCCTCACTTTTCCTCTGGTTTAAGCTCTATTGCAAAATGGTGATGCAGCACACCAGTGGCCGGCAATGCCTCACAGATGGCCGGCACTGCTTCATACTTGGCTGGCAATGCACATTTTTGGCCGGTAGGTGGTCAGCAGCAAGCTCCCAAGGCCGGCAGGTCACTGGTGCATTCCTCAGCATGGAATTGGTAAGGCAGAGCAGAAAGTTCTTGGAGACACCCTGCAAACAGAGCCTTTCAAGAGCAAACCAGAAGGTGTTTCGGGGCGGCAACCGAGTGCATGCATCCTCCATTATCCGAACCAGAGCTGAGGCAGCGTAGTTTGTAGTTTAATGCTTTACTTGTTGTTAGCATTTGTTTTGCAATTTAATTAATTAATTTGTTAATTAGTTAAAGTGTTGTAATAATTAGTAAGTAGTTTGCTAGTTATTCGATTGATTTGTAATAATTAGTCTAATTAGTTTAATTAGATTAGTTGATTAGCTTAGCTTAGATTAGCTTATTCATTCGGACCCTCTTTCGCGAGGGCGTAATGTTGTAATAAGGGTGCGTGCGTGTGTGCATGTCTTCTAACCCCACGTCTTTCTCCCTTTTACATAACCGCTTTCGATGGTTAGATTAGGGCACGTTTTGATTAGCATACCTTATGCTTTGCATGTTTGCATCATCCATTTGTCTTGCATGCACCGAGCTCGGCGCATCATTTAAACTGCATCATATTTCAATACCTATTTGAATACGTGTATCAATTGTTGCATTCATATGCCATCTTAGATAGCCGAGCCTATTTAGTTGCATTATTGCATGTGTTGCATTAGGCATCTTACATAGTTAGGATCATGCATTGTTTCTAACTAGCTTTTGTTTTAGCTCGGAGTACACTGTGAGTGTTATGCTTTAGCATACTTGCATGAGTGTGAGTGTTGCCATGATAGCATGCTTGCCATGAGGCTATTTGCTTAAGTGCTTAACTGCTTGAATGCTTGTGGATGAAGGCTTGGTTGCCTGAATTGGAACAATTCGATAAATGCGAGTTTTAAGCCCACTTTGCGAAGTGGCAAATCATGTTTTAAAGCCCACTTGAGGGTGGCAAATCTACGCTTTAGCCCACTTGCGAGTGGCACTTTCAAACCATTTTCAAAAACAAACATGAGTCGAACTCGTTCTAATTCTCATGATTGAGTCTATACTTGTATGTGAGCGCCACATAGTAAGGTTAGCTAATAACCGGAATAAGAACACGTGTGTTTATAAAACAACATATCATGTTTAGTAGAGGCTGATCTTTGATCGGGCGAGTGGGGGTGCTCATTTCAGGACCTTCCCCTCTCATACCCAAGTTCCCGAGCCGAGGCAACTTTGGTGATGACGGGCACGTGGCCTTTGGCACGAGTCAGGATTTCCTAAATTTTTCAAAAATAAAATATTTAGTTGGCGACTCTGTAATCTGACAAAGTAGTCCAGTTTTGGCATTATTTGATTCAAAATCTGATTTTCCAAAATGATTTGCCAGATTGGACTCTTTGTTGTTTATTAGTCTCACATTGCACTTTGTGAGATTAGATTCAGAATCGTGATAGGAGTTCGAACTGTAGAAGGACCAATTCGCGCCTCTCCGAAAGGGGGGTGCGCGAAGAAAGTCGGGTCTACAATGCCTCATCAAAGATAAAAGGCGCGTCCTTAGCAAGTAAACTACACAAAGGCCGTGATAGTTTATTAAAGTCTTTGATGAACCTATGGTAAAAACCTGCATGCCCTAGGAAAGACCTAATTTGATGCACAGAATTGGGTGGAGAAAGGCCTACAATGAGGTCAACCTTAGCTTTGTCAACCTCTATGCCTCAAGGGGACACAATGTGTCTTAACACTATACCTTCACGAACCATAAAATGGCTCTTTTCCCAACTCAAAATCAGGTTTGTCTCCACATAACGAATAAGGACTTTGGTTAAGTTCTAGAAACATTCCTCAAAAGACGGCCCAAACACGAAGAAGCCATCCATGAAAACCTCTAAAAATTTCTCCACCATGTCAGAGAAAATGGCCATCATACACCATTGAAAAGTCGTCGGTGCATTACATAGCCCAAAGGGCATGTGCCTGTAAGCAAAAGTGCCAAAAGGGCAAGTGAACGTGGTATTTTCTTGGTCAGTGGGGTACACCGAGACTTGATTATACCCCGAGTAGCTATCAAGAAAACATTAAAAACCCTGCCCCGCTAATCTCTCAAGAATTTGATCAATAAATGGCAAAGGAAAATGATCCTTCCTAGTCGTGGAATTCAATCTCCTATAATCAATACACACTCACCACCCAGTAGTGGTTCGTGTGGGGACCAACTCTCCTTGCTCATTCTCTACAACAGTGATGCCCGATTTCTTGGGCACCACTTGCGTGGGACTCACCCACTTGCTATCCGAGATGGGGTATATAATACCTGCATCCAACAATTTTAACACCTCCTTTTTCACAACCTCCTTCATGTTAGGATTAAGTCTCCGTTGCATTTCACGAGAAAGTTTGGTATCCTTCTCTAAATGTGTATGATGCATGCACACGGAGGGATCTGTCCCTTTTAAATCGGCCACCGACCACCCTATAGCACTCTAATGTGCCACAAGAACACTCATTAATTGACTTTCCTGCTTTGTAGTTAAGTCAGATGCAATGATGACAGGTAAAGTATCTTGAGGCCCTAAAAATACATACTTAAGTGTGGTTGGGAGCAATTTCAACTCAAGTGTAGGTGGTGTGACTAAGGATGGTATGGCAGGCTCTCTAGACAGAGGAGAAAGGGACTCAAACCAGGCATTATATGGAGGAAAATCCGGTGTAGAAGAAGAATTAAGCAAGGCATTCACCTTTTCAACCGACCCGTCAATATAAAATTTTTCAAACCCAAAATGAGCTAGACAAGCCTCTAGAGGGTCCTCTACAAGAATGGAGGGTAAAGCCTCCTCCACAATCCCATCCACAACATCCACAAATAAGCACTCCTTTCTCTTATGGGGTAGCTGGGATGCTTGGAAAACATTGAGTTTCACTTGCATATTTCCAAATGAAACTTCCATAACCCTGGTACGACAATTTATGCATGCATTGGCCGTAGCCAAGAAAGGTCGACCGAAGATCACTGGGATTTGCTTTCTAGAGCTGGCTACCGGTTCCATATCTAAGACCAAAAAATCAACAGAAAAATAAAACCTATCAACCTTTACTAGCACATCCTCAATCATGCACGTGGCACTTTGAGGGACTGGTTAGCCGACTGCAGAGTAACAGTAGTGGGCTTCAACTCGCCAAGCCCAAATTCCTCGTACACAGAGTACGGCAACAAATTGACACTAGCTCCTAAATCTAACAAGCCCCAATCAATGAAATGGTCCCCTATAATGCATGCAATGGTTAGGGCACCTGGGTCTTTAAGCTTAGAGGGTGTGTCATTCAACACGATGGAGCTTGCTTGCTCTATGAGTATGACCTTTTGGGACATGAGTGTCCTAGATTTACGCTTTTGCATACAAAGGTCCTTTAGAATTTAGCATAGGAGGGTACTTGCTTAATCACCTGCAACAGGGGGAGGTTGATTTTTACCTGTTTAAAGACCTCCATCATCGCTTCCATGGATGTCGCCTTCTTATTAAAAGGGGACAGTGTATCATGGCATTAGGGAAAGGGTGCCTTAGGCACATATGGTGCCTTGGGCTCATGTGAAGTGGCGGGGACCAAGTCATCCCCCTTAGGTGTTTCTCCCTCACCCTTGCTCTCATTGGGTGTACCACCGTGGTCACCCTTCTTAGCTCTAGTTGCATCAGACGCAACTGGCCAAGGCTCTAACTCCCTCCCACTTCTTAAGGTAATCACTGCTTGCACCTGCTCATGGTGCTTTCCATTCTCACCCGAACCCTCTACTCTATATTGACCCTTAGGGTTGGCTACAGTCTGACTCTATAATTTTCCCTTTTCTCTTCTATTCATGTTGTTATCCATTTGACCCAATTGGGCCTCTAGCTTGGCAATGGAGTGAGTATGGGAGTGAACCACTGGTGCTAACCGCTTAAGTTCTAAGAGAATTTCTAACACTTGAGTCTCAAAGGCCGAGTTGCCTTGAGGAGCAGGCGGGGGTTGTGGTTGTGGTTGTGGTTGTTGGTAAGGTTATGGGGGTCGATAAAGTTATGGTGGCTGGTAGGAAGATTGGTTGGCAAACTTATAAAATTCTGCCTTGGTGGTGGAGGATTGTAAGAAGTGACTTGTGAAAGAGGTCTCCATGAAAATTTTGGGTGATTTCTCCATCTCGAATTATATATATTGGAATATGGGTCATTACCCGGGTTGGAGAATCCTTGAGCCGTATTTATATGCTCTTGGACTAATTCCAGAAATTGTGATGTCGAAGGGCACTCACTCAAGTCATGAGCAGGGCTCGCACAAATAGCACATACCTCGTGGAATTGAGGCTAATCTTGCTGTGTAGGGGCATGTCCCGCAGCTAATAATTGGCCCATTTTGTGGGACAATGTCTCTACTTGTTGGGCTAACTCTAGGTTTTGCTTGACCTCATAAATGCCCCTTCTTTTCGGGGCTCTAACTACTGGTTACCAGACTTGCCGGGCTGCAGAGGCATGGTGAAGGAAATTATCACTTAAGTTCTCAAATAATTGCCATGCCTCGGCGTCATTTTTGGACATGAATGTCCCATCACAAGATGAATCCACCATTTGGCGGTGAGGCTCAATTAAGCCATAGTAAAAGTTCTAAACAAGTTACCAATCAGGCACTTGGTGGTGGGGACACTGTTGAAAAAGGTCACAAAGTCTCTCCCATGTCTCGTGAAATTGCTCGCCATCAATTTGAGCAAAATTGGTGATGGCTCGCCTAAGTTGGTTGGTCTTACCAATGGGAAAGTACTTCTCCAGAAACTTTTGGTGTAATTGGTCCCAAATTGTGATAGAATTAGCAGGTAAAGAGTTCAGCCAGTGTTTGGCTTTGTCCTTTAATGAGAATGAGAACAATCGCAACATTAAGGCCTCATTTGTGAAATTCTAGATCCTCACTGTAGAGCAAATTTCTAGAAATTCATTCAAATGTTTATAAGGATCATCATGAGCTAGTCCATAAAATGATGGAAGCATTTGTATGGTGCTGGACTTAATCTCATAATGAGCAGCAATGGTGTCAGGTAATTGGAGGCATGATGGTGATGTGTATGCAGTGGGTGTGAAGTAATCCTTAAGGGTCCGGTTGGGCCCATTTAGGCCATTCGGGTTTTCCATCTCTATTGGTTCAAAGTATGGATATGAATATTCAAGCCTAGGAACATGGGTAGAGGCTCTAAGTTTCCTAAGAGTTCTTTCTAGTTCAAGATCCAAACTCCACAATTCAGGGCGACAAGAACTGCGCCCGTGCATACACTTCTCACACACACACACTAAGTTCCGACTCGATGCACTAAGTTATGTAAGCAAAAATACCAAAGAAGAGAATACTCACAGCGATTTAATGAAAACGCTTTACTCGTCTTGTGGGTGCTTGATGTGTAGACGTTATCTCCAACCTCCAATTGAGCTTTGTCTTTCTTTTTAGCACTTTGGTGTCTAGCTTGCGAGTGTTTGCTTCTTTTTTAGCACTTTAGTATTGCAGTTTGTTTTATTTAGTTTTTTAGAGCTCAGTTGCACTCCGCTTGCATTTCAGTAATAGCTCCACTTTCAAACGCTCTGCACACTTAGCAACACAAAAATATAAAATCATAAACTAAAAATTAAAATAGGAATGTAACTTTAAATTACTCAATTTCGCCAAAAGTTCCCGGTACCGGCGCCAAAATTCGATGGGTCGTTACACACACCAAAAATAAACACTAAACTATACTAAGTTCTTTTAGAATAATGGCAAGTCCAGGTATCGATCCATAGGGACAAATGTGAAATTAGACTAATTCAATCACTAAATTCCTAAATTAATTTTGATTAAAAAGATTAAGAGATTTTATGACTAAACTAGAATTAAATGAAATTGAGAAATTAAATTGACAATTAAAATTAGGGTTTGAGATATTAATTTTTGGCAAAAAAATCCTAGAGCAAAGAATTCACCACTAACCACATAAATGAGAATTAACATCGGCTATTAATTGTAATCTGGTTTGAAATACCCAATATTTCACAACTACAAGTTTGAAATATTGATCAAGAGGGTTGTCGCATTCAACGTACAAGCATGAATCATCCTGAGTAGCACGAGGCATTTGCTCTAAACGATGGTAGCAATACGACCCGTCTCTCGTAGCATGACTCGTCTCGTACTTTGAATACAAACACAAAGAAAACTAATGTATGGAAATCATTAAACAATCACAGAGAGTAAAATACTTGAAGAGATGAAAGAAACAATTATTAAAAACTTCTAAATCATCCATACATTGATTCAAACCGATTCACAATCAAAGCTTGTGAAAAATCCTATTACATGGCTAGAGTTTCATCAAAACCCTAGAAAAGAAGGCTAGCCACTCATGGAGGAGTGGGAAGAGGTGGAAGCCCTCATGGAAGTTGTCCTTGAAGCTTAAGGGAAAATCACATTTTTTAAAACCCTAGCCTCCCTTTTCTTAGAATCAAATTTCAGAACCCTAATCCAGCCCCTTTCTTGCCTTTTTATATCTCTGCTGTCTTTTTCAAACAAGTTTAAAACATCAGGCTCATTTTTCGAGGTACGACTGCACGTGCGGAAAAAGTCAACGCACGTGTGGAAAGATCTTTTCTCTCCAAATTTTGTATTTTTGCCCATTTTATGCTCCGACTATGTACAACCTGATTGACATTAAACAGACATAAAATATATAGTTTGACAAGCAAGTAAAGTTAAGAGATCCTAATTAACGGCCTTAATGTTGCGCAATTCGGCCTTAATCACTTTTCCCAAACCGATGTTGAGGCCATGTTTAAACAATTTCTTTCCGCCTCTGGTACACCTCCGGTACACCTCCTTCTACTGCTTTGTTTGTAACTTGAGGTACATCTTCTTGGTATTTTGATTCAGACTGTTGTAATCGTATGACTTTCAATTCTACTATATTTTCTTCTATCTCCTCATATTTCCTTCATTCATACTGTTGATGGTTATTTTATGTCTGTAAGTCATATTGGTTTTGTTTCCGCATCTCATTTGTCCTTATCAAATGTTTATCTTATTTCTGCTCTCACCTTAAACCTTATTTCCATTAGTCAATTATATGAGCTTGGTCTAATTGTCACATTTTCTACTAATAGTTATTTGGTGTAGGACTCTCAGATGGGACAAACTTTTGGGATCGGCCGTAAACATGGACGTCTCTATGAGCTTATCTACCTCCATGGTCCGAACTCCACACAGTTTGTTGCTCTTACATTCGTTTCCAACTTGTCCCCTTTTCATCTTTGGCATTGTCATTTAAGGCATATTTCTGTTAGTTGATTGAAGTCTTTAGTTTCTACTGGTCAGTTAGGTCATGTTATCCCAAATACTTTTGCCTTGCTAACTTGCAAAACAGTCTGCTTTATCATTTAATAAAAGTATTTATGTTTCTTATGCATTGTTTGATCTTATACATTTTGACATTTGGGGTCTATCACCTACTGCTACAATGGGGGGATCACGTTATTTTGTTATTTTTGTGAATGATTTTTCTCGGTTTATTTGGTTGTTTCTCATGAAAAGTCGATCTGAACTTAAACAACTTTATTACAATTTTACAAAAATAGTCCAAGCTCAATTTTCTAAACTTTCGCTCTGACAATGCTATGAAGTATAGGGATCTTGATTTTCTCTCTTTTCTTCAGAGTTATAGTACTTAGCCTCATTATTCCTGTGTCGGCATATCCCAACAAAATAGATGTGCTGAATAGAAACATAAGCATATTCTCGACACTGCTCAAGCTCTCCTAATCTCTTCTTCATGTCCTGAAACTTTTTGAGGGGAAGTTGCACTTACTGCTGTCTACACCATCAATTGTGTACTTATTCTTGTCATCAACAACTAAACTCCCTATGAACGTCTACATGGCACTAGTTCTCCATACATAAATCTTAGGGTTTTTGGGTTTACATGTTTTGTTCTCCTTCAACCTCATGAACACACCAAACTTGAACCTCGTTCTCGTTTGTGTTGTTTTTTTAGGGTACGAAATTGAACATAAAGGCAATCGCTATTGGAATCCAATCTCTAAGCGTCTTCGTATCTCTCATCATGTGGTTTTTTAGGAACACAAAATGTTTTCCTCTCTATCATTGTTTCATTGGTCCTGAGAGGGGAGATTTGCGCGTTAGTACGGCCGAGCTACGATAACGCCGATCATGACGAACCGCACGGTGCCAAGCAGACTCCTCTCTTGCATGGCCCAACGGCCTGACTTGCACGGCCGGAGAGGTCGACCGACCAGACACGAACCAATGCCTGGCCGAGCTATGACGCGGCCGAGCGCGCAGCGGTGTCTGATGACCGAGCTAAGAGTAGCCCGGACTAGACTGGAGATGCGATTAGCGCCGGCATGCGCCTAACCGATCGGCCGAGATGGGCGGGCTTCATGTGATCAAGAATGAAGAACGGTGGAAGTCCAGCGTGCTTTGTGACCGGTCAGTCAGGTGGGACCGATCATAAATAGCCCGGCCATGAGCATAACACTTTGGCCCCTTTGCCAAGGGGCAGGTCGGCGTTTATTAGCTCAGTTATGTGTTTGAGGAGGCAATTCTCCACAAGGAACCAACCGGTCGTGGTACTCCGGTTAAGTGTGCCACCTGGGCCAATGGCGTGAGGAAGAGGACATCTGCTCCACGCACGCACCAATACCGTTTGGCGATTTTGCATGTACTGGTTGGAGGACAAAATCTTTACACGCGTAAGGTGGTGATAGGCAAGCACTGCCACCTGTCCAGGGAAGGACAACAGAGGTGGTGCGCGCACGATCTTGGGGCTGCATGGCCAGCCTAGAAATAGTGGAGGAAGGTGAACGTTAGAGGTATGCAACTTCTTTCCCTCAAAAAACACTCTCTCTGATAGCCTTCTTCTTCCTCAAGTGGCCTGACTTGATCGTCGGAGGGTCTATCCGACATACCACCGCTGGCAGCTCACCGTTTCTGTGTTGCCAGGTGAAACGCCGTCAAGAGAAGCTTGGAGCACAAGGAGTACGGAAAGCAGTGGATATTTCGCCCTCGTACAGGTCCTTACGCTTCACCTCCATCCTATTTACTAATCTTTTTATAGACCTATTTTCTGATGAGTTTGATGCAAGTTTCCTTTCTACATCTCTCGAGACGCCTTTGCTTACATCTGATCTCACTGAGCCTACTCTTCCTGATGGTCCTATAATTGCTCCCTCAAGTCCTATTGAGTCTTCTTCTGATGATGAACTTATTGAGTTTTCTCATGATGTCGGTCCTACAAATCCTCCAAAACGGGTCACTTAACCCTCCATGCGTCTTCATGGTTATATTGTTGGCTCCATCACTTTTAGCACTTATGAACCTACTTCCTATCGTGAGGCTCGTTGTAATCCTCTTTGGTAACAAGCTATGAGCAATGAACTATAGGCTTTAGACAAAACTCATACTTGGGACATTGTTGATCTACCCTTGGAAAGGCTGTGATTGGCTGCAAATGGGTCTACAAAATCAAAACCCATTCTAATGGATCTGTTGAGCGCTACAAAGCTCGCTTTGTTGGAAAAGGCTTCACCTAAGAATATGGCATTGATTATGAGAAGACTTTTGCTCTTGTTGCTCGGTTTACCTCAGTTCATAGCTTAATTGTTGTTGCTGCTGCTCGGCAATGGGATCTTTTTCAGATGGAGATGAAAAATGCCTTTCTTAACGGCAATCTTCTTAAGGAAGTCTACATGCAACCTCCTCCTGGGTCTACTTATCCAGCAAATAAGGTTTGCAAACTTTAGCATGCTTTATATGGTCTTAAGCAGCCCCCCCTCCCGGTGCTTGGTTCGCTAAGTTCAGTACCATCATTCATGATTTTGGCTTCACCTCTAGCTCATATGACTCTACCTTATTCGTTCTCAAAGCAGCTTAGGGCACCACTCTTCTTCTTCTCTATGTGGATGATATGCTTATCACAGGCGATGATATGGATGGTATTCTTAGCCTCAAGCAATTCCTCCATCAGCATTTCGAGATGAAAGACCTGGGTAGTCTCAGTTATTTCTTCGGTCTTGAAGTCTCTCATGATTCTACTGGTTATTATCTATCACAGGCCAAATATACATCAGATCTTTTGATACATGCTACCCTTACAGATTGCAAGTCTGTTTTTACTCCAATTAATCCTCAGACTCGTCTTACTCTTCTTGATAGGACTCTCCTTTCTGATCCTACTCTCTATCGCCAGTTGGTAGGAAGTCTTGTCTATCTTACTGTTACTTGCTTTGACATTGCATATGTTGTTCATCTTGTTAGTCAGTACATGTCGGCTCCTCGCATACCTTATTATGATGCTCTACCTCACACCCTACATTATCTCAAAGGCATTTTCTTTCATGGACTTCATTATTCAACTTACTCATCTTTTCAGCTTCGTGCCTTTTCTGATGCTGATTGGGCTGGAGATCCTACTAATCGTCACTCAATTATCGGTTTTTGTTTTTTCTTGGGGGATTCTCTTATTAGTTAGCGCAACAAGAAACAAACTCGCATTACTCGTTCTAGTACTGAAGCTGAATATCGTGCTTAAGCTAACACTACTCAGGAACTTATATAGCTTCAATGGCTTCTTGCAGACATGGGTGTTACTTCTTCTAGTGCAACCTTTCTCTATTGTGACAATCAGAGTGCTATTCAGATTGCTCACAATGATGTCTTTCATGATCGCACTAAGCATATTGAGATCGACTGTCATTTTACATGGTATATATTGTATATATGGTATATATTCCTAGATATATTAGGTATTGATTTCCTAGATATATTTGTATTGCCGTAGTTAGATTTCTTGTAGAATATTCTTTCTCGTAGTTAGGTTTCTAGTATGATACTCTTTCTTAGCCTATATATATAGACCTTCTGTTGTATAGATTATTTCATTGAATATAACATATTATTTCCTCTCTCTCTCTCTCTCTCTCTCTCTCTCTCTCTCTCTCTCTCTCTACTATTGTATTATTATTATTTTTAGGGCGAATTATACTAATAGTCTCTATAATTTGAGACTTGTATCACTTTAGTTTTTGACTTTTCAATTGTGATACATTTAATCTTGAAAATTGAATTTTATTCCAAATAAGGACAATCAAAGATATTTATTTTACAAACGATCCATTTCATACGCAAAGTCGTCATACAACTTATTTTGTGTTGGTTAACTTTTATGTTGTTTGAAATGTAATGACCTTTTTTTTAATGAATAATACTGGCACTTTCTTGGTTATAAAATTCTATTTGATTTGGTTTTCAGAAGAATTTTTTTTAATAAACTAAAAATTAAATTGGTGAAAAAAAACTTAAAAATACATCATTTTTTTATATAATTTTATCTTTTGGGATAGTACAAATAGTTTTTTTTTAAATTAAAAGTTTTTTAATACTTATTTTCGTTAAATTAATTTCTATTTTTTCAAAAGTCAAATATTGCGACAACTTTGGTATCATTCTTAAACCAATCTATTAAATCAAAAAATCCAAAATTAAAAATATTTCATATATTAAACATACCGATTACACATTAAAAGTCTAATAACCAACCATTACATGATAACCATTCAAAAATATCTATTAACAACAAAAACAACCATCTATTACACGATAACCATAAAAAAAAATCAACAAAAGTAATGACCCATTACATGATCATCATTCAAACATATGCTAAAAATTAATTTGGTATAAAAATAAAAATGTAAAAATTTATCATTTTTATATAATTTTATCTTTGATGGGTAGAAATAATTTTTAAAAATTCAAAAATGAATTTTTGACATTTATTTTTGTTAAATTAGCTTATATTTTATCAAATTGACAACTTTGCCCTTGAAATGAAGCATTTTCCATTCGCAAAAAGAAATAGTGTTTTCAATTATTCTTATTTAGAACGAGATTTAAAATTCATGATAAAATGTATCACAATTGAAAAGTCAATAATTAAAGTGATACAAGTCTCAAATTATAAAGATCGTTAGTGTAATCCCCCCTTGAGTTTATAACTATTTGGTCTTATATGATCTACTGTACTGTTTTGCTATTGGATGTACTACGTATGACTGCTATGATTTCAATATGATTTGATATGTTATGAGATATTGATTTACTGATGAAATTGACTATTTAAAATTACTGAAAGGATATCATTCATTACCTCTTTACACCGTTGTTATTCACTAGATTCTAACTCATTGTTTTATATATACGTATGTAGGTGATCAAGTGCAAAACCAGACTTAGTGGCATCGACCTGAATTCTGCTTTTTGTCAAGCCAACTTTATATCTCACTTCGAGGTTTTGACCAGGTCAAGCTTTACATGGGTGGTTTAGAATTCACCCTTTTATATTTGTAAACAAGTGTTGTGAATGTGTTTGAGATTGGTTTGTTATTAGGAATTAATCTCTAAGTTCTGTTTGTTTGTTTGTTTGTTTTTTTTTTATACTTAAGCTTGACGTGGACTTATGTGTATATGTATATAAAGGGTTGTTTTGTTCAATTAAGTCTTCACAGTTCATTGGACGTTATAATTCATTATTTAAGTCTTCCACCAGCCCCTAATATTGTATTACTGTTAAGCAGGCCTTTGGTAATCTCGGATTACTAGTCGGTTACTTCTCTAATCCCTTGGGACGGGGATAAGGTTGTGATAGTAGTATTCTTTTAAGTAGTGATGAATAATTTTTTTTGAATATTATTTAAAAAATTATTTTATAAATATAGCATTTTTTAAAAATATAAAATACTATATAAATGGCATCAAATCTCTTATTTTTGATTAGTAAAATAAAAGAGTTTAAATTTTAAAAATAATATAATAATAGATTTGACATGCGGAGAATTTTTATGTCAAATTGGCATTTGCCAATTTGCTATTTTCAAAAAAATTTAACATATTAATTTTTGAAAGTTTAAATAGAGATGCTCTAATGTAATTATATGAAAAAATATATAATTAATTATGCCTTCGTTTGGGATGTGGATTAGCTTTTGGTTTTTTGGCGATTTTAGCCTAGGAATAAAAAATCTTGTTTGTGATGGATTTTTTGACTTTTGTATGAGAAAAAATACAATAATTATAATTTAAATGTGACATTTTATTTTTTTAACTTTTTAATTTATTTTATTTTTTTATAACTATTTTAGCGTAGACTTTTTATGCCAAAGATGGCCATTATATATTTTTTCAAGGCTTAAAAAAGGTTAGTATAAATATACTCTATAGATTAGAATATATGAGCTCTTTGTCATTGACAAAAGTGGAGCTTCATGGTAGATGCACCCGTAGACAAACTTCCACGTATGCGTTGGAATCATCGTTTTTTTTTTATTTTATTTATTTATTATTCTTTTTTTTAAGATTGACATTGGAATCATTGTTAGATGCACCTAAACATTACCTAATAAAAAACACTATCCACAGATGCCTTGAACGCTAACTTGTCACGGCATCCTTATTTAGGGGTGTAAATTTAATCTGACCCGACTTATCACGGCTTGAACTTGAGTCGGTTCATGTCGGAACTTGTGAGTTTCTATTAAAATTTGGACTAGGTCAGATTACGGGTCAAAAAATTAGACCCAGGTCTAGGAGGTATTTGGGCCTCGGGTTGAGACGGTGGGCCTGAGCCTAGGCTCAAGCTTGAACTCTTTTTTTTTTTACCAAAATTTTATTTTTTTCTACCAAAAATGATACTGAACCTTGGGCGGGGCGGGCTTTAAGTAGGCCTTAAACAGGCCGATGGGTCAGGCCAGGCGAGGCGGACCAAATCGGACTTTAAAATGATGGCCTAGGCCCAAGCCCAAGGTCTCGGGTTGGGCTCGGGTTCAGGCCTAATCTGGTCAGGCCCACTTCGGGCCGCCCATGGACCACGGGCCATTTTTATACTCTTATTTACCGAAAATAAGGATTAATTAGTAGTTAATTTGTATGGTGTACAAGTTAATTTTTTTAAAATAATATTATATAAAATAAAATAAAATTATTTACATATGTCTATATATAAATTATTTTTAAAAATATATTGCAATGTATGCATTATAAAAGAATAATATATATTTATGTATACATATATATAGAACTATTTAAAAAATATATTACGGAATATGCAATGTAATTTTTGTTTTGTGAAACTATAAAAGTGTAATTTAAATATATATATATATGATACTTTTGTATTTAATTTCAATATAATAAAACAAATATTTATTTTAATATTAAAAATAATGATTAAATTGGAGAAAAAAATAATTTAAAATTAAAGAATGATTCTAATTATTTATTTCGATAATCTTAACCTTATAAAAGTGTTATTTAAATACATATATAACATAATTTTATTTTAATTATTTATGTGTCTTTTAATAATCTTAGTCTTATCGTGTTATAAAAGCATAACTGAAATATATAATGATTTTAAATGATATTAAATTATAACATTGCAAAATAAACACGTAGGAATGGAAGTTGTAAAATAAAAAATATATTTTAAAAAATTAAATATAAGTATGTTGCCATTAGATTGAGAAAAAATAGATAGAATAATTATGTTAGGTATTGATTTTTTTTAATATCTATTTTTAAATTGTTTATACACATCATATATAATTATATATATGTATATAAATTTTAAATTCAATATAAATTTTTCCTAATAAACAACTTCATCTTAAATAGAAAACTTTAATATAAATTAGTAATAAAATATAAATAAGATAGATGTGGGAGCCGAGTATGTGACTAAATCGGAAGGGGTATATTATAGTATTAACATTAACCGGCTGTATCCTGCATGATTAGGACGGGCCGAATACAATACATAGGCCAATTAAGAAAGGATCCTCGAAGCCGAATAGAAGAACGGGTAATGATTGAAAAGTAGGCCCAGGCCCCGAGGTCCCAAAAAGAATAGATATAAATATAGAAATAGCGTTCTTGGAAAGGTATGTAAGAAGAACTCCACTTAACTTAGTGAAAAAGCTTTCTTGACCATTGAGAATGACTTGCCCGTCGGAGTGCTAACCCCGGCACCCCCGACCGGAGTGTTGGTGCTTTTACAGGTGACTAGCTGAGGATCAAGAGCGTCTCCCAAGATCTGAAGAGTATTTCCAAATCACTTCCCCACAATAGACAAAAAGATAAGAAATATATTTAATTTCAATATAAAAATTAAATACTTGAATAAAAGTAAAAAAGGTAGAAGAAAATTAATTCGTAAAGTATTTTTTTAGTACATATAATTATTTTAAATTTTATTTATGGGTAGTTTAGATTAAGTAGAAATCTTTTAAATATTATATTTTAGAAATAATTAAGTATAAGGGTCTGTCACGTGGCACTTTTTAAAATAAATAAAAAAACAAAAACAAAAAAAAACATAAGAGAGATATACCATATAGGAGAGAGAAAAATTTTGAGGGTAAATACTACTTATATATATATATAATTAAATATAAATTAATAGAGCAAATTACAAATACACTACCAGAAGTTTGATTAAAATACGAATCACCCCTGTGATTCTGAAAATTACATTCCACTCTCTGAGCTTTCTAATTTCATAACAAATCACCCATTTTATTAATAAATTATTAAGTTAATTAACAATTTTTAATTATGTTAGAAATATGTTTCAATTAATAATTTAAGTAATTTTATTATTATACAGGAGAGCAATTATGAATTTCATTTTTTTAGTTAATTCTGTTAAATAAAAAATTCTAACAATGGGGTATTTGTAATTTTTCAAACTTCTGCGGGTAATATGTACTTTAAGCAAATCTTAGGGGGTGCATTTGTAATTTACCCAAATTCTTATTAAGACATCAACAAGATAGACAAAAAATAAAAAATGTAAATGAAAATTAATTTGATCCGTGCGATATACATAATTAAACATATTTTATCTTATTTATTTATTTATTTGTATATCAAGATAATTTTTTTCAAATATTATAATAACTATATTATATATATGAAAAATAAGTATTTATCAAATAAAATCCATATAAAATTGGTTATTATAATTGAAATTGAATTTATATAGAATTTTATATGTAAATAGAAAAAGTAAGCTGATGTGAATTTTTTTAGAAAAAAGTGAACTTTTAAAATTGTGCCACCTAATCAAGAGTAAAACACTACTTTTATATATATATATATATCTGATTAGACTAAAACTTTTTAATAAATATTGTTCTATTTATTTATAAATTTATGTATTTTGACATCTCTTAATTATAAAAATATATCACTTTGACTTATTTAAGACCACATCTTAAAATAGTGTAAGTATAAATTTTATAATTAAGAAGATACGGTGATATTCACTAATAGTTGAATAAGTTTTAAGATTTTAGTTTAATCAACCCTTATTATGACCTTCTATTATTTTTAGAGCTCAATTTATTTATTTATTTATAAAAAAAAACTCATTATTTGATTACATCATTCTCCAATGAAGGGTTTGTAAAAGCTAGAAAACTAGAAAAGTTGTCCAAAATTTATCCTGAAAATTGATGCATGGTGTAGATTCAATACTTGTATAGTGGAAGTAGGGATGTAATTGGTTTGGAACAGTTGGTGTTTAGGTAAAATTTTACACTAAATCAATAATGTTAGTTCTATTATATTGAGAATCAATACAGGCTAAATTTTTTTACTAAACCGCATCAAAATGCACCAATTTAAACTGTTCGGCTCGGTGTGATTTTCGGTTTACGACTTTTCAAATTTGAGTTACCATTTAAATTTGTAGTATAATAAATAATTTATATAAAAATATTGAATTAACCATTTGTACATTACTTCAATATCTAATCGAACCATTTTACAAAAATATAAACAAAAGAATTAATAAGTGCTTAAGCTTTTACTGAAGTAAAATTAGAAACAAAATATAATTTTAAAATCAAAGTCTTGACATCAAAGTAAAATCAAAGTTTAAAACTATTATCCTATAAGATTAAATCACAAGTCTATCAAATAGAGTTAAAATAAAAAATTAAAAATGATATAAACATCTAATATAGCTATATAAACATAATAGTAATAAAACTTGACTCAAGGACATATGAGTGGAAAACTAACAACTTATGACATTACTAATATCTATTGTCAAACTTGAAATGTTTAAGGAAAAAAAAAACAATTAAGTGAATCAACTAAATTTTGTACTCAACCAACTTCATTATATATTTAATATGCAAAGTTTTCGGTCGGTTTCGGTTTGATTCGGTGCACAAGGTGCCTAAATACGTACTAAATCAAAAATGGAAAAAAAAAAATTTAATTTTAAAAACCGCACAAACCGATTCATATTAAAAAAATGACTAAATATAACTACTTTGGTTTTGGTTTAATCAATTTAATCGATTTTTTCGATTTTTCTTACATTCTAAGTAAAACTCATATTTGAAATGAATCTCTACCATAATCAGAATATTTTTTATGAATAAATTTTCTAAAGACCTAGTAATATAGATGAAGTTTAAAATCATTTTTAAATGAATAAATTACACTTAACACTTTCACATTTTATTCCGAATTTTACTTTAACCGCTCATACCAATAGAGTCACTTGCTTCCACTTTCGGTCAAATTAACGTGAATGTAACGTTAAATTGGCCAATTGAAAATGACATGCTCCCTTTCGTAAAGAAAAATTATTGGTTGGTCTTGAAATATCACGTGATTATATTTCACACTAATTATAATTTATCATACTCTCTCATATTTTTTAATCACCCAATACAAATTATAGATTTTATCCCTTCCACCAATCACAATACCATTAAGACATCACGTGGTGATTTTCAAAACCAACCAATAGCTTCTTCTATGAGGCATTTTAAGGACATATATGTAATTTTACTATCTATTTTTCTCTTTCTATATTTATTTTTTCCCACTTGGATGTTGGAGCTTTCAATTTGACGAATACTATTCTATTCAAAGATGCAATAGTCTAGTAGTAGCCAAATAATAATAATAATAATAATAATAAATAAATAAATAAAATGAAGTTTTGAATTTAATTTTGGAGGGAGTTTTGAGTTTTTAAAATTAGAAAAGTTATTTGATTAAAAAATTTACAACTCATAACTAAATATACAACCCAAAATCCTATTCAAAGTTCATAAATAATTTTAAAAAATTTTAAAAATATTTTTTATTTAAAATATAAAAAAAATAATAGGTGCCAATTGCCCTCTCAAAAAAAAAAAAAAATACGAACATTGTTCCGATCAACCGGCCAGACGTTTGGAGGACATTCGGAAATGACTGGGTAGACGTATTTTTAAAAATAAGTGTAAAATTAATTTTTAAAAACTCTAACTAAAGGTAAAATTTTAAAATCTCAACCAAACACAGCCCTTGTATTATCTCTATCTAGTTCTTTGTCTTTCAACTTTGAATTCTTGTATCTCTAGCCTCTGTTTGGGAAGAAGCTTTTTGGGCTTTTCTGGCTAAAATAGCCACAAAAGACAAAATAGACTATTTTAGCCATAACAAATAAAACATCACATTCAATCCATAATTATTACACTCTTTTCTCACAAAAAAAAGTCAAAAAAACCAAAAAGCCAAAAAGTCCTTCTCAAACCAAGCTTTTTAGCCCAGACTAAAATAGCCAAAAAAATCAACTCACTTCCCAAACCAACCCTTAATACTTTGTCTTTCAACTTTGAACTTTTGTTTTGTCTCTCTTACTTTTCAAGAAGAATCAGAGAAGCCTTCCAAATTAAGCTTTCATTTTAGAGTAGCAGCAGGAATATCAAATTTTTTATCAAATAAATGTTCAACTATTTTATACAGGTGTGGGGTCTATTCGTGTGAACCCCACATCCATATAAGATATTTGATTATTCATTTTGTAAAAAATTTAGGATCTATAATATTTTCCTTCATTTTATTAATTTGTTAATGAAATAAGAAACTTTTACTATCAAACTTTTTCAATGTACAAGACAAACAACTTTCAAATTCAAAAAAAGATTGGCACAAAAATAATTCCGTTTTGTGTCCAACGTGTCAAGTGGCTATTATGGAACTCAATGTGAGTTGAATTGATTACATAATAGAGTTGTCTGTGAAAAAATATACTGAGAGGGTATCATTGATCATTGATATTGTCATGTAATATTTCACACTAACAAGTAATTATGACTCTCCTATTATTAGGTAAAATATAAATATAAATATAATATGGAGTTTTTAGTTTAAAATTCCTAATATTAAAAATTTATAACATAAATGACGTGTAGCATTTTAACAGTATAAAAAAATTTCAACTAATTTTAGAGAAATTTATATGATAAGTTGAAATTTCTTTGTAATAAGCTAAAATTTTTCTAATAATATTATTGATAGACCTTAACTAATAAGAAAAAAAAAAACATATTAGACCTCTCTTATTATCCATAGTTAAAGAGGGATGTTTCACTAATTATATAATATAAGTAAAAATGTTGTGTCCTCTTTGAGGTTGGAAATCTCAATCTAATTTTCTTTTTCTTTTTCTTTTTTTTCATTTTTTAACAGTTAAAATACATATGTCGTTTTGTGATTAGTCTAAAATCTAATTTACATAAATTAAGTTAATTTTTAAATTCTCTTAATCATTGTCATAATATATTAGTATTATTTCTTTAAATTTTGTGATTTCCAAACATGCAAGGATGTAATTACTATTTTTAGTTTCAATAGTTATGGCATGAAATTTATAGCTATACTATAATATTTGTTAAATAATAAAATACAAAAATACATGTGTCATAAATTTATTGGTTATTTCACTTTAATTATAATTATTTATATTTTCATTTATTATAGTAATATATTACAAATTTCATAATTATCATCTTTCAAATTTTTAAATATATAATTCTTTTATGATATTGATATGAAAAATAAATCAGAATTTTAAACTACAATAACAATGGAACACTACTTTATATATTAATCATGACCTATCAATGTTAAATTCTAAATTTTATTATGCAGAGTTCCATTTTTTTGTTCAAATTTTACATCTATATATTTTTTAAATTGTTACAAACGTTTTTTTTTTTTTTTTAAGTTAAGAAATATATTTGGCATAAAACTATTGGCACATCAAGTTATTATATATCTAATTTTAAATGGAAAGTCCAAAACAAAATTTTATTCATAATTAAGCCATATGTCATTTGAAATTTAAAAATTTGAAATATTTAAATTTAAAATATGAAATTTAATAATACTATGGCGATCATATTTGATAGTATCTGATGTAACACAATAATTATATGTGTCATGTGAGGTGTTACAATACATGGTATCAAAATCTAATCAAAATATGGTCATATAATAATAATATTACTCCTTTTAAAAATCTACATATGAAAGTGAAAATCATCCTCAAGGTAAATCATAATAGACTTCATCATCCAATGCTATTCATAGTTGAACAACTTGTACAGTCTAAATAATTTGGTCCCAAAAAAAATAAAAATAAAAGATAAAAACCCAAGCTTAGACAATATGCTAGGCTTAAAACACTAAAAAAAATAAAAAATCAAGCTTAGACTAGAATTTGTGAGCTAACTCATTTATATTATTTTATATGTAAATATGTTTTATTTATTTATTTAATAGATTAATTTTAAAAGTGGCATATAATGTTGTTTAAATTGTGAAATTAAATAAATAGATTTATGAAGAAAACAAATTATATACCAAGAACATATGCTGATAATTACAACTAAATTTCAACAGAAATACACAAAACAATAAAAGGGTAAAGAGACGAAACCGAAGCCTGCACGGAAGCAGTTTCCTTAAAACAGATTTCGCCGCCTCACGGGTCGAGTGCTTGAGGAAACCCGGCGTCTGTCTCCCAAGATACGACGGTCAAAACCAGCTACGGCAGAAGCACTATCTGTCTAGCTTAGCGAACAAAACAATGGCAGCACTCTCTCACAATAGGAACTTTCTGGCAAACTGACTTGTAAAATGGAAGCAAAAATTTCTATATAGAAACTTGACAGGAGGGTCTCAATTTATACATGTATAGGGGATAGAGGAAAAGCCTCCAGCCTTTAAGGCTAGTCATTAAAACACCAAGCATCCATAGCCCCTTTCCACAAAATGAAAAGTATGGATGCCCAAAGGATTCAAACCCTTTAGCCAAAAAAGATTTAAATACTCTTTAAATTCATATTCATGAATTTAACATCATGAAGCAATTTCTTGGCAATTTCTTATTCAAACCCCAATGGTTTTTGGCTCAGTTGGACCTAACACAAAAAGTGGTTAGGACCCACTTTAATATTTAATTAAAGTCACCACACTTTAATAATAAATTAAAGTCCCCCAAAATCATTTTTTCCAACAATCCCCCACATGAATAAAAATTGACCGAAAGACTCAACAAACGGACAACGTTCAACAATAAAGACTCTGAAAGAGAGTGCAACGGACTAACCCCGACATCAGAGAAGGTAGCTTTTGGCTTTGAACCTCTCCCAGTGAAAACCTATCGAGTTTACTGGCTGATCAGTGAATAAGACATCTTGAACTGCTCTGCCGTTTATGTAAACTGAGACAATAGATCTCACACGGGAATTACTCCTACCACCATTATGTTCTCACTGGTGTGCCCTGTGTGACCCTGAACACTAGCCTGGTTCAGCGAGTAGTTTCAAAGAATCTTGGCCTGCCCAATTCTTCTAGAAGCGGCCCCACTTCAAACTCACATAGGTGACTCTACTAAAGTATCCTGCAATACTTAGCTCAACAGCTTAACACATAAGAGTCATTAAAAGCTCAGCTTATCCTCCACACTTGCAGGTATCACTGATAGAATGAATGGCTGGAGGTTTAACCTCCTCAGTGACATACCACCGTTACACGCAATTAGGTTGTCCCATTGAACCTAGATCTTGGGATCTCCAGTCAACTAGGTTGGGTTTCCATTCCGGTAACTTCCAAAGGCCTTAACCCCATTCCTTTTGACGACGTTTCGACTAACACTCGACTTAACCCTTTGGTTAGCGGATCCGCAATGTTGTCCTTAGACTTTACATAGTCTAAAGAGACAACTCCATTCGAGAGTAGTTGTCGTATGGAATTATGTCTATGACGGATATGTCTAGACTTTCCATTATACATATTACTCTGTGCCCTACCAATTGCAGATTGACAATCACAATGAATACAAATAGCTGGCACAGGGTTAGACCAATGTGGAATATCTTCAATGAAATGGCGAAGCCATTCTGCTTCTTCCGTTGCTTTATCCAAAGCAATAAACTCTGATTCCATCGTTGATCTAGATATACACGTTTGCTTGGAAGATTTCCAAGACACGGCTGCGCCACCAAGAGTGAACACATATCCATTAGTGGACTTTGAGTCCTTTATATCTGATATCCAATTCGCGTCACTATATCCTTCAAGTACCGCTGGATATCGAGTATAATGCAGCCCATAATCCCGAGTGTAGCGTAAATACCTTAACACCCGCACAATGCCCTTCCAATGAGAAGCATCAGGATTACTTGTGTATCTACTAAGCCTGCTAACCGAGTAAGCTATATCTGGCCTAGTACAACTCATCAGATACATTAAACTTCCAATTACCCGACAATATTCTAACTGAGAGACACTCTCTTTATTATTCTTGGTAAAGTGTAGACTTAAGTCTACAGGTGTCGATGACACACTCGTATCTGATCCACTAAACTTCTCAAGTATCTTATCAACATAATGAGACTGAGAAAGTATAATTCCGCCAGAGATTCTGGTAATCTTAATTCCCAGAATAACATCTGCAATGCCCATATCCTTCATGTCAAATTTAGAGTTTAGCAACTTCTTGGTAGTTTTGATCATTTCATCGTTACTACCTATAATGAGCATATCATCAACATATAGACACAAAATGACATAACCTCTGTCAGTGTCTTTGACATAAATACACTTGTCACATTCGTTGATTCGAAACCCATTTGACAACATTACATTGTCAAACTTCTCATGCCATTGTTTAGGCACTTGCTTCAAACCATACAAAGATTTGACAAGTTTACAGACTTTCTTGCTTTGTCCTGGAGCTGAAAACCCTTCAGGTTGCTCCATGTAGATTTCTTCATTCAAATCCCCATTTAAGAAAGCTGTCTTTACATCCATCTGGTGTATCTCAAGATTGCGCAAAGCTGCTATCGCAATCACTATGCGAATGGATGTTATCCTAGTTACAGCTGAGTACGTATCAAAGTAATCCAGGCCTTCTCGTTGCCTGTACCCTTTGATAACGAGCCTCGCCTTATACTTGTCAATAGACCCATTGGCCTTCATCTTTCGTTTAAAAATCCATTTGCAGCCTAAAGGCTTACAACCTGGAGGTAAATCTACCAACTCCCAGGTGTGGTTCTGTAAAATGGAGTCAATCTCACTTTTGATCGCTTCTTTCCATAAAGAACTCTCAGGAGAAGTCACAGCTTCGTGGAAAGTTTGAGGTTCGTTCTCAACCATATAAGTCAAGAAGTCTGGACCAAAAGATTTGGATGTCCTAGCCCTTTTACTCCTTCTGGGCTCATCTAAAACCTCAATTTGATCATTACCTGGATCATCAACATGATCATCCTCACTAGCAAGCTCATCAAATTGCTCCAAAGACCTTGGAACCCCTGCATAGGTTCGGCAAGGAAAAATGTCTTCAAAGAAACATGCATTCCTTGACTCCATGATGGTATTCCTGTGTATGTCTGGAATTTCAGACTTATGAACAAGAAACCGATATGCACTGCTATTATGTGCATAACCAATGAATATACAATTCACAGATTTCGGGCCTATCCTAACCCGTTTGGGTGTAGGAATCGCCACTTTTGCAAGACACCCCCACATACGTAAGAATTTATACGAAGGCTTAACGCCTTTCCATAACTCATACGGCGTCTTGTCCACCTTCTTCTGGGGTACTTTATTCAGAATGTAATTTGCACAGAGAATTGCTTCCCCCCACAAGTTCTGTGGCAATCCAGAACTTATCAACATTGCATTCATCATTTCCTTTAGCGTCCTATTCTTCCGCTCAGCAATCCCATTAGACTGAGGAGAATAAGGCGCCGTAGTTTGGTGGATAATCCCAGATTGAGCACAAGTCTCAAGAAACGGAGATTCATACTCACCACCACGATCACTTCTTAGAGCCTTAATCTTGCGGCCTACTTGATTCTCAACTTCATTCTTATAAAGAACAAACTTGTCAATCGCCTCATCTTTGCTTTTGAGCAAATAGACATAACAATACTTAGTGCAATCATCAACAAAAGTGATGAAGTACTTATTGCCACCACGTGATTGTATAAATTTTAAGTCACACACATCACTATGCACTAAATCCAACGGTTCTGAACTTCTTTCAATAGAATGAAACGAAGATCTTGTCAACTTCCCTTCAACACAAGTTTCACACTTGTGTTTCGGATTAATCTTAAAAGATGGTATGTGATCTAACTTGATTAATCTATGTAAAGATTCAAAGTTCACATGTCCTAGTCTACCATGCCACAAATTGGAAAACTCAAGCATGTAAACAGAAGAAGATGCACCTTTATTCATCTTTGGGATAACAGTCATAACATTGAGTTTAAACATACCCCCCAACATATAACCCTTACCCACATACATTCCGCTTTTGGTAAGAACGACCTTGTCGGACTCAAAAACCATGCGAAAACCATGTTTACTAAGAAGAGACCCTAAGACAAGATTTTTACGAATGTCCGGAACATACAGGACTTCGTTCAAGGTCAACTCCTTTCCTGACGTCAACTTCAGGACCACCTTTCCTTTCCCCTCAACAATCGAGGTAGCAGAGTTTCCCATAAACAACTTCTCACCGGTTGTAACTGGTTCGAAAGTTGTAAACAGCTTCTGCTCGGAGCAGATGTGGCGTGTAGCCCCAATATCAATCCACCATTCTCTTGGGTTTGAACCCACCAGATTCACCTCAGAGACAACGGCAGACAAGTGCATATCATCCTCCTCATGGGAGTGCTCTTGTAAGTCTGCCATATGAGCACGAGGTTTGGTCTTGTATGGCTTCTTCTGCTTGCGGCAGTCACTAGCCCGATGCCCCTCGTTACCACAGTTATAACACTTCCCAAAGAACCGATAACTAGGTTCCTGCGGCTTGTAAGCCGACTTCTTTGCAACACCACCCCTTGGCCCCAGCTTAGAGCTCTTGTTCACAGGGGGCTTCTTCCTTATCCCAGAAGATTTGTCATGCTCAACGACATTGGCCTTTACTAAGGAGGTACTCCCTCCTTTCTTTCTATTATCCTCTTCAATCCGGAGTCGGACAACCAGCTCTTTAACAGACATTTCCTTGCGCTTGTGCTTCGAGTAATTCTTGAAATTCTTCCAACCATTGGGAAGTTTCTCAATGATCACAGCAACTTGGAATGACTTGTTCAAAGGCATCCCCTCAGCATGAATATCATGCAAGATCACTTGGAACTCCTGGACTTGGCTTATCACAGTTTTAGAATCTACCATTTTAAAATCAAGGAAACGGCCAACCACAAATTTCTTTGCCCCGGCATCCTCAGTCCTGTACTTTTTGTCCAGAGATTCCCATAATTCTTTTGCTGAGCTCTTGGAACAAAACACACTATAGAGTGAGTCTGCCAAGCTATTGAACACATAGTTCCGGCAAAGATAGTCTGTCTGCTTCCATGTGTCAAGCGCCATGACTTTCTGCCTGTCAGGCTCATTCTCTGCCACGGCTGGAGGATCCTCACTCAGAACCTTGGCAAGGTTTAGCGTGGTCAAGTAAAACAGCATCTTTTGCTGCCATCTCTTAAAGTTTTCCCCAGCAAATTTTTCTGGACGCTCATGGTGACTAAGCGGTCCTCCCGGAACAGCTGGAGTAACACCAAGGTTGACCACAGAGGTCACAGTAGTAGGGGTTGGCAATCCAGTTGCCCCGGGGTTCAAATCCCCACCAACATTAGCAGTAGCAGCAGCATCAGTGATAGTTTCCATTTCTGAAAATTATACCAGAATATCACTTCTGTGTTTCCAGAAATTAAACTTAACCCTTAGAAAATCCCTTAGAAGAAAAATTAATTCAAAAATTAGTCTCACCACAAAACCTAAAATCGAACATGGTCAAGAAAGTTCCCAGGAAGACTGGAGGGGTCACATCGGTCCCACTTAAAGCCCAGTTAACCTTTTGACAAAACTTTTAAGAGCATGTTGACTCCTAGTCCGTGATAAACAATTTTAAGAATTAAATTTTCTTAGGGATGAACTAGGTTAAAAGGTCCAAAACTTTTACAGGCAATGTAAAACAATTGCTACAACAAAATAAGCAAATAAAACTTGCTACTATAAATTGGTAAACAAACCAACTACATCTCAAGCAAACATGCTTCAAACATTTTTGATAAAATAACCAATCCATAAGGATTCTATTTAGTCCAAAAGCTTTTCCACGCTTAGGTATTCCTATTCAACACAAATGTTAGTAGTCCAAACATTTTTGTTTTTACATCCCAAATACTATTCATTTGGTTTTATATTTGTTTTTCGCATTGGTATCCCTACAAAGAAAGTTAGTAGCAAACCACAACAAAATATAAACAAATAATCTAAAAATTAAATTATAATAAATAATTGAAACTATCTAGCCAACTATTAATTATATAAGTAACCAACTAATATAAGGTACCAAAACAAAATATAATTTGTAACTTCAAAATTAAATTACAATTTTAAAATAAAGTTCAATACTCATGAGTCATGAATGAAATTAATTCATAATAAACATTTAAACTAATAACTCCAAATAGATAAGTCAAATTCAAAGTTAATGCACCCAATTAAATAATTTAGAATAATGCACCTAATTAGATAATTTAGTTTAATGCACCTAATTAAATAATTCACATTAATGCACCCAATTAGTTAACTTAGATTAATGCACCTAATTAAATAATTCACATTAATGCACCTAATTAAATAATTTAGTTTAATGCACCTAATTAAATAATTTAGTTTAATGCACCTAATTAAATAATTCACATTAATGCACCCAATTAGATAACTTAGATTAATGCACCTAATTAAATTCAAATTAATCATGTACACAATTCATAAAAACTCTATAACTCCAAATACATTAAATTATGTAATCTAGCCTAGAAAATAATAAGCATGTAACAAATTGAGACTAGAATAGAATTAGCATGTCAAATTGCAACATCCATAAATTATATTTTATAACCTTAAAATTCATGCAAATCATGGTAGGGGAATGATGAACCATACGCATAAAACAAGATCATACTAATACAATTAAGTATGCAAATTATAATAGAGCATTCTAATTAAACTAAGCAATTAGAAAATAACATTGCATGATTTACAATCATTGAAATAGTGAGTAATTCTGCAATAGTTCCTAGTAACATTATGCAAAGCTAACCTAATAGTCTATATAAATCTATTCGATCAATTTCATAGAAAATATATATAAAATCTGTTTTAAGCTTGTTGTTTAAATTGTGAAATTAAATAAATAGATTTATGAAGAAAACAAATTATATACCAAGAACATATGCTGATAATTACAACTAAATTTCAATAGAAATACACAAAACAATAAGGGGTACTTACCAATTAGTCATATTCACTAGACTTATTTACCTACAGGTCCTAACTAATAAATTTAACACTATAAAAATAAGAGAGTGATAAATTTATCACTAAAAATTTATTCATAAAAACAAAGAGACTGATAAATTTATCTTTATCACTTAATAAATTTATCAAATAGGACTTAATGGGTATTAAGTCTCCAAAGTAGGACCTATTGGGTAATGAGTCTCCAAAATAGGACCTATTGGTAGTTTACCCAAACAATAAAAGGGTAAAGAGACGAAACCGAAGCCTGCACGGAAGCAGTTTCCTTAAAACAGATTTCGCCGCCTCACGGGTCGAGTGCTTGAGGAAACCCGGCGTCTGTCTCCCAGGATACGATGGTCAAAACCAGCTACGGCAGAAGCACTATCTGTCTAGCTTAGCGAACAAAACAATGGCAGCACTTTCTCACAATAGGAACTTTCTGGCAAACTGACTTGTAAAATGGAAGCAAAAATTTCTATATAGAAACTTGACAGGAGGGTCTCAATTTATACATGTATAGGGGAGAGAGGAAAAGCCTCCAGCCTTTAAGGCTAGTCATTAAAACACCAAGCATCCATAGCCCATTTCCACAAAATGAAAAGTATGGATGCCCAAAGGATTCAAACCCTTTAGCCAAAAAAGATTTAAATACTCTTTAAATTCATATTCATGAATTTAACATCATGAAGCAATTTCTTGGCAATTTCTTATTCAAACCCCAATGATTTTTGGCTCACTTAGACCTAACACAAAAAGTGGTTAGGACCCACTTTAATATTTAATTAAAGTCACCACACTTTAATAATAAATTAAAGTCCCTAAAAATCATTTTTTCCAACATATAATTCCAACAATGAGAATTGTTTTAGTGGGTTTACACCAAGAAAAGTTATTTTATGAGATAAGTTGATATTAGTAAATAGTTGAAGAGGCATTGCTATATTTAATTTTTATAATATGAAAACTAATATAAATATATTAATTTTAAAATTAGGAAAATATTGGTCTTAATTTTTTTTGGGGGGGGGGGGGGGGGGGGGGGGTAATTGCTAGATTAGTTTAGCTCAAGTTTGAACTTTAATTTTTATTTTTAATGGTTGACTTAATTATAATCGATCTATTTGAAAGGAGATATTGTAGTTATGTTTAATAATGTGAAGATTAATTTGAGGGGTAACTGAGAAAGGGACTATTTTGTTTGTTCTCTTTATTATTTTATTCTGTAAATTAATTTTATTGTTAACTATTTTTATTGAGTTTTACAAAGAAGATAAAGGGTAAAAGTTAATTAATGCATTTGATTTGCTATATTATTAGATGAACATAAGATAAGGTACAATAACAAAATTTCATGACATGATTTATTTATGGTTTACTGTAAGTGCAATTTTTATAATTTATTTTATTTTTGGCCTGTATGTTTTATTATTTATATTATAACAAATTTTTGTTTTTAATATGTAGAATACATCATTGATGACAAGACTAAAATAATAATAATTATAAATATTATGAAAATAATTAAAAAAATATTTAATTTTAAATCTCTTTTGTCTCTATATTTTAAAATATTTTTAATTACTATTTAATATTAATATTATTTTTTTAATTATTTGTATAATATCATGCATAGCATGAGTGTAATGCCAATTTTTTCATATAATAATTCTATCGTATAAATCAATCACCGTGGGGAAAGATATCTATGACTATATTCCTATTTAGTAATCACTTAAATAATTATTTTTTCGATTATTTTAGAAAAAAAAAAAAAAAAAAAACCCATTTGACAATAGATGATTTAATTGGGGAAAACAAAAAAGGAAAACAATTTTCATACTCATATTTATATTTATTTTTTTAATACTTACCAAACACATCACCTTTTTTAACAATTACTTTATCTTAAGAGTTTTAACAATTACTTTATCTTGAGAGAGAGAGAGAGAGAGAGAGAGAGAGGGTGGCTGTCCATTATTCATTATTTGAATATAAGAATCAAAGATTCGAAATTGTCGATACACAATAAAAGAAAAGTTGAAAAAGGAAAATGTGAAAGGATGTAAAGGACTCCTTGCTGGGTTGGCTTAGCTTTGTCCAAAGAAAACAACAATACTACAGGGTGTTTTGGTTACATCATAAAAAGTCAATTTTTTAGCTTTTTAAATTTTTTAGTTAAAAAAATCATAAAAAAAATCAAATTTTTTTAGCATAAAAAAGTCAAAAAGTCATAAAAAAAAATCAAAAAGTTTACTTTTTACTAACTTTTCAAAATACCACTACATATGCATATTTTTCATTTATAAATGTATTTACAATGATATGGTAAAGGTGGTGAATTTCATATTATTAAGTGGTGTTTTGAGAAGTTGGTAAAAAGTTGATTTTTTGACTTTTTTAGTGTTTTTTTGACAAAAAACTGGATTATTTTGGATAAAAAAACTGATGTTTTTGACTAAAAAAGTTAAAAAATCAAAAAGTTAGCTTCTAACCATTGTTTCCAAAAGACTCCTAAGTATATAATCAATTAAAAATAAATATTTATCAAATTAAATTATTGTGAATTGAATTGTGAAATAATTTTTATAAGAATCTTAAATATTTTTCCGATGGAAAATTTGCCTCTCTCGTTTGTTGGTGTGTGGTAAAAGTGAAAGCGACCCTTGAACCTTTGAGTGGTACAGCTGGGCTTGAAATCTTCGATAGCAAGTCGATTAAAAGTGATTTTTTTATTTTTTTAAATCATATCGTCTTTTTATTTTTTTAATACGTTTTTCTAAAATAAGTTAAAAAATTAATTTTTAATTTACTTTTCAAAATAAGTCTACTGAGAATGTTTATGCAAGATTAATCCTATGCTCCTAGACTTATTCACTAGAATTTTTTTGAGTAAAGTTTTGAGTGGTCAGGAATGGAGCCAGTATTTTAAGGTAGAGTGGCCAAACATTATGTATATCTAACTCCAATTATATTTATGTTTTTTTTATATTCTAATTTGCAAGTTACAATGCATCAAAATTTATCAATGGTCAATAAAAATAAAGATACTCAAATGATTTTTTAATTGCCTTCTATTTCTATCACTTATTTTATATTTATTTAGCCAAAGTAAATAATATTTTATCAAATTTAGGATGAAAAGTGACATTTAAATAGGCAGAATAACTTTGCAAATAATACATTGATATTAAAAACTATCTTGAAAATTGAATAAGGAGACCAATAGAATACCTATCCCTCAAACCTATAATATATATACATATATATATATAAAGGTTATAAAATATAAAATATGTGTTCCGGATTAAATTGGTGAGGGGTGGGTTCAATTATGAAATAAATCTGAATAATAAAATGTTGATTATGGGTAAAATTCGAGATAAAATTTATAGGACTGTTTCATTAATGTTTATGCAATTTAGGGAATCTATCTTCACTTCTCTCAATTGTTGAATGCAAATATTAGAAGAGAAAATTGTTTTTCCAGTTGAACAGTTTGGAAATAATTTTATTTTCATGATGGTGCAAGTTTTTTTTATTTATATGGTGCAAGTCTATTCTTGTATTTGATACAAGTCTTTCTTACGTGTCGGATAAAAAAAAAATTATTTAAAATATAATTACTTTATAACTGTCCCACTAATTTATAATTTTCTCATATTTGAATGTATGTGTGAGGTAATACAAGGTACGGGTGGAAATTTTTGTTCATTTTTCCATTTTGCCCATGCAAAATGGATGCGTGCACGTGATCATTTTTTCATTACAAATTCTGATGATCGTTATTAATTGATCCAATTAATTCCTCTCATACGATCTATTTTCATGATTTGAATTATTCATTTCATAAATTTTTGCACATCAATTATGCATACAAAAATCAGATTATTTCAATAATTATAAACAGATTATTTCATCACATTTTTGTTTTCACTTATTGAATCAATATGATTTTCAATATCGACACTAGGGTTGGGGGCTTTGAAAATTGGAAAAGATTAAGATATTGTGGTATTACTTGAAAATTAATAGCGTGAATTGAATTTTTTTTTCTTCTAAATTTATATTGAGTGTAAGATGTGCATACAGCTAAAAAAAGTTACATTTTATTTGCTTTTTATCTTTAGTAATTTTTTAAAATCGTGTCAAAAAATTTTACTTTTCAAACCTGTCTTGGGTAGAAAAATCTACAAAAGCTCAAAAATAAAAAAATCTACAAAAATTCACTAAAGACAAATGAGTCAAAACAACCAAAAATAAGCCAAAACAACCGACAGTATAAAGGTTTTATGAAATTTTTTAAGAAAAAGTTAAAATTCAATAAAAAAAAAAACCACTTAGAAAAGTAAGGATTTGCAAAG
Organism: Camellia granthamiana; assembly: GCA_036172215.1. Lineage (NCBI taxonomy): Eukaryota > Viridiplantae > Streptophyta > Magnoliopsida > Ericales > Theaceae > Camellia > Camellia granthamiana. The sequence goes on from CM069904.1 coordinate 122,431,663, forward strand.
AGACGCTCCCAACAGAGATGAGTAATGCAAAGGAATACTATATTTATGGCACAAAAACCAGCTCATTTATTAGTCATAGTCCCATCTGAACCTGGTCAAAACTAAAGCATCATCCAAACAAAGAATTTGAGCTCATAATGTCAGTAACTTAATGCATAAGCACTTATTACAACAACAGTTTTAACACAAGCATGTTGCATAGATTGCTACGAGCTACAACTTCCTTCAATGCAACTAAGACAGCAAGCATTGAAGCTCTAATCTATGCCTTAAGATGGTAATAATGTTACAAAAGCTGCTTACATAGAAGACCTAATCTATGATTTTACGTACGTACATACATATATATATATATGTCTTAATTTGAACAATCAGAATTCTATCATAAACAACAACAACAACAACAATAGTACTACAGTCATCTGAAGTAACCCAGAAACCTACAAAAGTCAAAGAGAAGTGAGCGAACCAGCAGCGAGTTAATTTGTATTGTCATTCAAGACTTGGGCTCAGCCTCGTTGCCATGGTCACCATTCTCGATCACTGTGCCCTCGACTTTCTTGCTTATCTCATTGTCCATTGGCTTGTTTTGTTCCTCATTTTTCTGTCCCTCTTTCACTTCGCCTTCCATTTGGCATGTCTTTTCCTCGGCATTGCGTGTATTGGGTTTTTCCTCAACTGGTATTTGCTCCACCTTTTCTTGAACTTCTGGTTCCTCGGCTTTCCCTTTATCATTTCCAGTTACTTCAGAACTGTCAGCTACTTTCCCAATCTCAACCGCTTTTGAATTTCCTGGTTCAGCTTCTCCGTCCTTGCTCTCATCAGCATCGGGCATTTTAACATCTTGTCCGAGCTTAGCTTCTTCAGGAGCATCTTCGGCTTTGCCTTCCATATCACAGGTTTCGTCTTTCTGCACATCTTGATTTTCTTTCACAACATGCTTCTTGATTTCTTCAGTTTTATCTCCTTCTTTCACCGCCTCTGTTTCTTCAGGGGCAACTTCTTTTTCTTTGTCATCCTTCTTTGAAGCTGAAGACTTCCGACTACGCTTCTTCGTCGGAGTATCACTTTCCAGTGTGGGAGCTGTCTTTGTTTTCTCACTGATCCTGGCTGACCTCCTTGGGGTTTCACCGGTTCCCCAATCAAACTCAGATATGGCTGGATTTCCAGGATGTGATTTCAGGTATTGTTCCAACTGTTTTCTGTTGATGATCTCCTCACCTGTTGGGGCAGTGAATACGATCTCGTTCTTCTTAGGGGTGCCTGCTTTCTTGGGCATGAACTGCAGATGAAGACAGCTTTGTTTTACATAAATCTTTTCTCAGGAGAAAAAGAACAAAAATTCAAAAAGTTATAGGGTCGGGAAATGAATGAGAATGGGTAAGTTAAGAGTGAAGAGTTAGAAGTGGAACTAAACTTCTGAAAAATAAACACATCCTATTTATGAGAGAGCATAGGAAATAAGTAGATCATTGTTAAACTCCAACTTTCTATCTCAAATCAAAACAGAATGACTAGAGTCTACACACTTGTAAGGGAAACTGTCAGAGGCTTCCATAAACTTCCCTAATTAGATTCATGGGTCAGCTGAAACAACATAAATTCATGGGTCCTACTACAATACTCATCCCTTTCTGTATGCATACCATATGCGCCTACTATTTTGAGACATAACCCTATGACACTTTGGAATAACCAAAAGCACTTTGGGGCATAACCAACACCAATTTCATAACCAAACACCACTTTGGATTGTAACCAAGGTTGGCCCACTTTGATTTGACAATATGTGAATCCCACCACCACTTCAAGTCAAAACCAACACCAGAGTAGGGCATAACTTGCATATGGAACATGGCCTCTTAATATGTACCTTAGACTTGGCCTAAATTCACTTCTACACTGCAGATTACACAAGGCCATTCTTTTTTCTTCTTTTTTTTTAATCAACAACAAAGAATTTAATTGATAAATCAAAAAAGTAAGCGAGGATAAGGCATCCTCTTACAAAAGAAAAGGAGAAAACACAAAGCAATACCCTAACAAGAAACTCTTAAGCAAAAGCCTACATATCACATAAGGCCATTCTTTGATGTACAATATGCACATTCATGTTCGTTACAGGTGCAACTATCAACTATACAAGTGTTCTTTGGGAGTAAGACTAGGCAACCTTTCCACAAGTTTTGATACACATCAGAGCATGTATTTGATCACATATCATTGCTGTACCAGTCCGATGGGTGTGTTCTTCTGACATATTCAACTGACAATGATCCACATTCTTGCATCCACAAGATCTCATTGTATATTCCAAACCCTCACCATATCTGCTCCAAAATTTTGTACGGTTAAAAGCTGTCAAACTCTTTTCAAGTGACAGAAGCCTAACAGAATCACCCCTATTAGACTAACATCCAGACTGATACCATAGCCCTACTTTTGAAGAACAAGATGACCAAAGTCAAAACCAGTGTCAAAATACCTTATAATCTTCCCTCTTCCACATGACATGGAATGGAAGTAGAAATCTTTAAAAATAAATCTCAGAAAGAACTAACCAACTAATCTAATCATTTCTGAAGTAGACAACCTCTGCCAAACTAAATAAGAAGAGAGGCCATATACAAGATGGTGATTGCAAAGGTCTCCTCTGTTCTAGCACTTTGAAGGACTAAACCAGGTTAAAAGATTAACCAAAGCTTCACAAAACAAACTTGCAATAAGAAAGATATAGGACGACTCCAAATATAACCTCAACGAAGACATCGAACTATGTTTCCACTGTGTACCACAGTAATCTGTGTTCCAAATAAACAAATATATTAATATTTCATAATCATATGGACAGCAGGCATAGCATTATGAAACAATTCACTGGCAGCTATAACATCATGCTACAAAAGTTTCTTTAATATGAGATATGTCCATGTAACTTTGTGCTTCGATATTACCTCAATTCATGTGTTTTTCACTCATTTCCCTTGTAAACCTTCAGCCCCACCAACTTCTTGGGAAGCCTCAAGACAAAGGTCACTGAGACATGAAGCTTTAGCCTTGACAAGGGTGCTTGGGAGGCCTAACTGACATAGGTCACTAAGATGCATCCACATGAATACACCAATATATATTTTCAGCAGAGATATTCATAAAAAAATTGAGTACCTACAGAGAGCTTATTCTAAGCAATAGATTACAGAAAACGGGCCACTTCACTTCATACTTCCTCCACACACTTGTATTAATACAGGGTGCTTAGATTTTAGAGAGGGGGTCATGGCATCATTAATACTCATATGTCTCACAATCAGAAATCTATAATATACAGAACCAAAACAGAATTATTATTTATAGCAAGTTCAATACGAGAGTCAACAATCAACACATCCGCTCATCGCTATAAGGCCTCGGTAAAAAAAGGTCAACTCAATGCATGAGGCTCCACTAAAGTGGAGACTGGGGATGGATGTATGCAGCCCTACCCCCAGGCAAGCCTTACTGTAAACCAATATGAAACAGTAACTTGATTCAAGTTCAAGGTACCAAAAGAACAAAAGGAAGGCTATATACAATGAGGGTTGTGTGTGTGTGTGTGTGTGTGAGAGAGAGAGAGAGAGAGAGAGAGAGAGAGATGAAAGGATTGACTAAAACATGGGTACGGCTTCACATAGAGCTGAGTGGAGAAGATAAATCCATGTAATTGATCTCAAGTGAACATTATTAAGCCTAGTTGAGTTCAGTTAAGGATTTGGTAATTCAAACAATGAATCCATAAATCAGATGCAACCCACCAACCCCCAAAGTACAAAAAAAAACTATAAAGAAGGTGTCCCTTCTCCATGTTTTGAAGGAAATGCACACAAAACTTAGTCACATATGATATTATACATAAACCCATAATACCCATGACTCTTACCACTAACTCAATTTAGTAATCAAATAAATACATATATAATATTTATTTATTTATAAAATATTATATGTAACAAAATACTAATAGTCCAACATCCGTACATGTCACACTGATTATAAAATGCACACACAAATACAGGGATAAGAAACTATTTTCACTAAGGAATAAACAAGCAAAAAAGAAGAGCAGGACAATGAAGTCTCCAGAATAGACTAATAGAATCGAACATCAAGAATAGTAGGAATTTTAGAGAGAAAATTCCCAATTAAGGATACAAGAGCAAAGCTTTGAGTAATGCAATAAAAAATATCAAAAACTAGTTATGGAGCAGCTAACCACCTAAACAAAACTAGCTCAACCACCAACTACCATACTAACACAACAACTAGTCACGTCAAACACAGGTTGAAACAAATACACCTGCACACACACTAACCCGCCACAAAAAAGGAGCATAAATACAAACAGACGATAATTCTGAATGTTTTATGATCACAATTTCAAAAACCAGGTTTTGATGATTAGGGGAATTCTGAGAATGAACTATCTTCATATAAATTAGCTCATGTTTCAACTTTTAAGACAACACAACTTGAATGGAAAGGCCTTTATTCAGCAAAAGCATCCCAAGCCTTTTACAAATCTTCTAACTTCTGGAAACTATTTTCAAGTGATGACTCCTTGAGAGAAAATGAGCAGAAAGGTGCTATTTTCAGAACATAGTAAAATCTTTATTCAACTCATTCTAACTTTTTCCTAGTCTTTATGCAATATTTCATTCTTCGTTAACTGAATGAAAGCAGATTCTAATGATGATTAAGAACTCGTCTTACATATGAAATTTCAACTGACAACTTGTAAATGAACTTCTTTCACTAGTAACAGCACCCTTGATCTTTCACAAATCCTCATACTTCTGGAGACAGTTCCCAAGTGATGTCTAATTGAACAGCGCCCGAAGGCTTGAGTTCTTGCTTCCCATTGTTTGCTTTGGCTGGTATGGTTAGAACGGAATAGGCGTGTGTTTCGGGATGAGTGTCATTCTGTTTCTTGGATAGAGAATAGATTGTTGATGGTGTTATATAGTTGGGTAACGGGTATAGTCAACCCCAATGTTTTGGGTTTTGTAGATTTTGTAGAGGATTTACTTAGTTAGTTTTGTTTAGCCCTGTGGTGGGTTGCATTTTTGTATTCTTTGCATCGCCTTGGTGCTTTCTTATAAAGTTTGATTATTTATATAAAAAAAAAGTGTATTAGCAAAAAGAAACCCATTTCTAAACTTCATAAAATTTCAGCTCATTTGGAGCTTCGTTCGCCTCAAGTGTGAAGAATTTTCCATTATTCTTTAACACAATCAGCACCCTTGATCTTTCACAAATCCTCATACTTCTGGAGACAGTTTTCAAGGGCTGTCTAGTTGAAGTGTATTAGCATAAAGAAACGTATTTATAAACTTCATAAAATTTCAGCTCATTTGGAGTGTCATTCTCCTCACTTGTAAGGAATTTTCCATTATTCTTTAACACAACCAGTACCTTAAACTTTCAATCAAAATTGTGTTCACCTCAAAAGTGATAAATGCCAAACCCAGATGACTTGAGGACAAATGAAACACAAGTGAACTAGCAAATTAGGATTTTGATCTCCAATTTCATTTAAATGATTACAAAAAAGTACAGAATCTGAAGCCTACAGATATAGCATAAATTATGCCAATTTGCAGAACTTGTAAACAAACTACACCATATGAAAGGCAGCACCTAGCATCAAAATACTAGATCATGTTATACACCTCTGTGATATGTTTTTGGGCATGATTTGATCATGCAGATGTGATTCAAGTTAGCCCTGATTCTCAACTAAATTCCCAGTTATTTTAGGTAAGCTACTGTGTGTATCTTTCACTCCATCCTCGCCACAATTTCAATTAAACATGATGCTCCTGTGCGTCTTTCTAGCTCTTCGCTCACCGTAGCAACAACCTCGTTGTGGACCACATCACTCTTCCTACTTGGTGTAGTTATTGGTCCTCATTGCACATGAATAAACATATCAATCTGGATTTCTCTCCTTTTATCTTTTTAATAGTGCAACTTCCAATTCCCACAGATATGTTCATTTCAAATTTATCCTTTCATGTCTTGGCACAAATCCATCTCTCCCATTAGCATTTTGTTAAACACTAATGACCAAGTTGTTTCTTCATGCTCAAAACCCCTAATCTTTGCAAAGGAGCCAAAATTTATCACATGAATCATAGCAGCTAATATGGTAAAAAAGTTTTTCAGTCAATCATCAAACTTATTTTGAAATTTGTAGCAATGACTCTCTTCAAAAGATTATAAGCAAATTGCATATTTTCCTGCCAATGTCTATGATTTTTCCATAAAGAATGTGTTAAAAGACTCAATTTTCTCTAGTCATGTTAGAGCATCGATACAAAAGTTAGATAACTGTAGGCAAACAGTGAAATTGAAATGATTAACCCTGAAATCTCCTAGGCCATATAAGCCAATTCAAGTGGGAAACTGAGCAAATTTTCTTCTTGTTCGATCATAGAGTTGATGTATCTTCCGGTTGGAGATAAATGATCTTTGTTTTGAGGGAAACATTGGCAAGCTAATAAAATGTCCCAAAGCCTACTGTGAATTTGTCAGCATAAGAAAAAATTTATGTCTTCATCAAATGCTCTACACCAGCTAGTACATAAATTTCAAAGGACTTCATTTGATGCCACTATTCTTAGTGCCTTTTATAGCTAATTACCACCATCAGTTGGAGATGTGGGTATCAAGTCTTTGTGGTCAACATGCATGCTTTTAGCTCTTTCAAATACTTTGGACGCTTACAAAAACTTCCATTTGCACATTCTTCCTATAGCCAGTCTCTTAACTGTGCTTTATTCGTCTTTCAAACAAACTCATAAAAAAATCAGCTCACACCTTTGATGAAGCCCAATTACCCTAAGAATGCAAAATCCAAAGACCACACTTTTGATGGCTAGAGGCTTATTCTATTCCTTGCTAAAGTTAGGAATGGTAGCCTTAGGATAATGCTGTCTTAGTTTCTAAACTTCCTTCAAGGCGTTTGGACAGTGTAATAATGATAGTTCATTCCACAATAAGATTGAACCATGAAGGTACCCATTGATTATTAGTCCATGACATATCAATCAGCAACCCACATTTCCAAAATCACTTCATAAAAGAGAAACGAATAATTGCGCAAATTTCCATTCTCGTATAATCGAAGGGATAGTCATTCTACATCTTTCCAACTAAATCCTACTTTCCAAACAGTAATCTCTTCAATATCAAACAAAAAGGGGCATAGAAACACCAGATAATTGCAGTTCCATTCCTAGGACCAATTACAGCAGTTAGTTCTTCGTTCCCTTAACAACCCGAAAACAGAATAAGAAAAATTGAGAATTACAGCAGAGATACAGAGAGAGAAAGACAGCGAATCCTAATTTGTGGAACCCTTTCAGAAAACCCTAAAAAGAAAACCAGCATGGTTCAAATTCTAATTTTTTTTCCCTCCAAGTATGATAAAGAAGCAAACGGAAAGCCTAGGCAGCCCGAGAAAATTCAAAACAGAGAAACCTCAAACAAGTTGCACAAATTCATAATAACACTATGCCAACGAACCCTAGCTTCAAAATCATCACCAGTGAATCAAATTCAACAACAGAACCACACAATTCCACAAAATTCACCCCCAAATAAACCCAATTTTGACCAAATACACAAAATTCAAAGCACAAAAACAACATAACTTCAAAGGAATGGAGGTGAAAGAGTATATATACAAATATATAGATATAGATAGATATATATATATAGAGAGAGAGAGAGAGAGTTGAAGAGAGAAAGAGAGAGAGAGAGAGAGAGAGAGAGAGAAAGAAACCTTTTTGTTCCAACCAGGAGGAGCAGGGAGTTCAAAGGAGAAGAGTTCGTCGCCGGCAAGGGTTTGGGCATCGTCGACTGATGTCGCCATTTTTCTCACCTACCAAATCCAAACGCCAAACAATCACAACCTGAAATAACAGAAACCCATATATGTCTCTCTCTCTCTCCTCTCTCCTCACTCTAGATTATTCTCTCTCTCAATTTTTCTGCTGTTGTTCGTGTTGAAATAAATTTTTAACGGAACGAGAAAATTTTATTTTATTTTTTATTAAAAAAAATAATTTTTTGTTAAAATGTCTCCGTCATATATAGGACACATTGTCTTAAATTTAAATTTATATATTTTTCATATTTTTCAATTTAATTTGATTTTTTTTTTTTGAGTTTTATAATTTGTGTTTTAAATAGAAATTTTGGAAAAATTTTAGTTATTGGTGAAATCTTTTATTGAAAAATTTGACTGCAAAAAATAAAAAAATAAACCTTGTAGGATGAAAGAACGATATAAAATTTAAAAAATTATTTTTTACAGGGAATAGAGGATATTGAAAGGATATGGTCATTTATTTACAAGTCTTAGAACTTGAACTTACCATATTAGATTTGGGTCAAGAAAAAAGTGTGTGGTGTTATTGGGTTTATGTGTAGAATGAATTTGAATCACACATTGATGTTTCCAAGTAATTTTGAATAATTTTTTTTGAGTTTGTAATATTACTCATTTATTTATGGGACATATAATCTCCTAAGAATTAAATTTGTCGGATAAATAATCATCTCCAACCAGTATCATTGCATAAAATTAGGAGTTCTTAGATATGTGAATTGATTTACGGATTTATGGAGAAGAAAAGGAAGATGAAGCAAAAAGTGATTTGTCATTAAAATAGGAGTTTATTATTATTATTATTATTTACAAATCCCCTCTACTTTTTTCTTTCTTCTTTTTCTTTTTCATTTTACAAATCTAAGGTCAAGTTTAGCATCTACTATATAATCCATCTTTTTATATTTTTATCTTTTTTTCATCACATCACCTCTCTACTTTTCTGCACATCTTTTCATAAAAAGATAAAAAGTACACTTTTTTAAGACACTCCAAACCAACCCTTAAAATTTCGAATATAGCCTTAGAGAATTCTTCCCTCTCTCTTAACAACTTCAATCATTTTTATGATTTTTTTTTTCCTTTGTACTTGCATTCATATTGGAATTATGTTATTCATTTACAAATATAATAAGGGTTTGACTTCCTTTCAGTATGTGGTCAGATTAGTGGGTGTTATTAGACTCGTGGAGATTTATCATGAGTCTTGTTTCGATAATCTAAATTGTTGATCGAATATCCATAGTTATGTGATCAAATCAATTTTGTATATAAAAAAATAAAAGGTAAAAAAATAAACAATTGATAGAAATCTGATCCGATGAAATAGCTATCGATATCTGATCAACGTAATTTTTTACAGACATATAGTACTCGACAAATTTTACATATTGAACGGTTCAAATTATTAAAATGAAACCCGTGGTGAACCTCTATGGACCCAACAGCACCTTCCAGTCCGATCACAGACTGGAGGAAAGCCAATCCCACATAATAAAGGCCTCCAATTTTCCCCTCTTAGCCTTCATTTCACAACTTGGGTTGGGCTGAGTTTGAAGTTATTTTAGTTACAAAAAGACAAAATCGACTTTTTAGCGTAATAAGATAAAATGTCACATCTAACCCATAATCATTATATTATTTCTCTCACAAAAAATCAAAAAAGTCAAAAAGTCTATCTCAAACAAGCCTTTTTAGCCCCAGGTTAAAATAGTCAAAAAAATTAAAAAGTCAAAAAGTCAACCCACTTTTCCAATGAACTCTTAAATTGTTTGTAGTACGATCCATCACCAATGCATGTATGGCCTATTTTGGGAAGATGGTAAAAATCAGTTTTTTTGCTTTTAATCAAGATTTTTTAGAGTGATTTAGGAAGTTGGTAAAAAGTTACTTTTTACTATACTAAAATGACTAAAATAGCCTCATCCAACTTAAAAAATTACTTTTAATCCAAACTCACAAAATATAAACACTAAGGATAATTATGTAATTTTGCCACCAACTTTTTGGCTCTTGCCAAATGAACAAAAACGAAAAATCAGATTTTTGGATAAAAACGCAAACCCAGCGTTTTTATCAGTTCCCAAAATGGCCCTACATCATTCTCTCACACTCTCTCTCTCTCTCTCTTAATTTACAATTATTTTAAGAATTATATCAAATTAAGCATTTAATTATGACAAAAGAAATTTTATTAAATTATAAATATACAACAACCTCGACAAATATAATAAAAATCCCAAACAAATACAAAATCAATAGTTACAAACATACAACAAACCCAACAAACACAAGAAAAATCTTAAAGACTCACATTTAATTAAGGAGAGTTAAAACTCATAATATTCAAGATTTTGGTTTGATGGATGAAATATTTTATTATTAAGTGTGATATTTGAGTTTAAATTTAATTTTTAAGAGAAAAAATAAAAAAATAAAATAGAGAATAGTTGAGAAAGAAGGACCAAGTCTAACCCAATTGATTGTAAGGCCTGCGACAGTGCCGTTGGAGGTCCCCACTCGCCATCAAACCACTGCCACTTCATTCAAAATTTTCTTTTTTGAATGATAGTTTTTTTTTTTTTTTTTTTCTTCCAGATGGTGGATGATAGTATCTTTATTTATTAAAAAAGTGATATTTTATTTAAAATTTAAGAACAAAATGGTGAGGCTGTGGGGTTTGTTCTAAGTCAATTTTGTAATTCAAACCCTTTTTGTAGAGTTTATCGAACATATTATTTATAAAAAATTTTAAGTTAATTGGACATTCATAATTCCATGATTATTTCTTAATTTTTCTTTTAAAAAAACTATTAAAATCATGCTAAGTGTTTATTTTATTAAAAATAAATTTGATCTTGTTATCTGATTAATCTATTTTTTATTTATTTATAAATAATCTACTCAACTATAATATAAATGATCCAAATTATTAAAATAGACTCAGGACAAGCCCTAAAGACTTCCAAACAGGTTTATAGGTACAACTGCAATCCTATATATTCATATAACAATGATAATTTTATAATTATAAACTATAAAGATAAATATTTTAGCTTAATAAATAGATATAATGAGGCACATTATTTCATATAAAATTTGCATGTACAAATTTCGTTTGGTGTAACATTACCCTTGAAAAGAAAAAAAAAGAAAAAAGAAAAAAGAATTACCCTTATTTATTAGTTTTTGACTTTTCCACTACTATTACGAATAAATGCTATAATATTATAACCAAAAAACAAAACAAAACAAAATAAAAAACATTGATGCTTTAATATGACAACAAAAAAATACAAATACAAATACAAATACATTTCAATTTATTTCAAAACATAATAAACCAAATAAATGAAAATACTTTATTTAGAATTATATAATCACTATGATATATGTGAAATTCGTAAAATGATTAATCAGGAATTTTAGCATCCCCAATATCAGCAATTTAGGGAATGGTATTTCAAAAGACATACCAAAAATCAGCAACAATTTTATAAACGTCAGTATTATTTCCATCTTGAAGTTCATCAAAAAAATTATTCCTTTTACTGAATGGTTCTATGAATTTGTTACTGTAATGGAAATTCTTCCAGAATCTGAAATCAATACTTTGGATAATTTTTATAAAACATGGACTACTACTGAGGGAAAAACCTTTTCATCCCTTTACCCTCCTATTGAATCCGTAGAACTAGTATCAAATAATAATACCAATTCCCAACCTCTTGCTATTTCCGCATACGTCAGACCTACTGTTAGTGATGACAAATTAGGTCAATATTGCAAGGTTAAAGACCTTAATTCTATCATTAAACAAAATAATTATACCAATCTTCATTTTCAAACGATTGGTTCTCAGTTAACTCATATTGAAGAATCTGTTGAGCATATTCTTAGTAACAAAAGTGTATAACCGCATGTTACTCAATCTTCGTCCATTCAACATGTTAATCTCAAACCTCCCGTAGCTCTTTGTAATTTTAAATTATCTTCCTCTTCTAAAAATGATGAATTTGCTAATACTTTGTGTTAGATCATTTTAATATCTTTTATTTATTTATTTATTGTACGGGGGCAAAATATCATCTGCTTTCCATACTCCTTGCACTCCAAGCTTCTTTTGACAGCGTCTAACCTGGCAACACAGAAACGGTGAGCTGCCCGGCGGTGGTGTGCCGGATAGACCCTCCGACGATCAAGTCAGTCCACTTGAGGAAGAAGAAGACTGTTAGAGAGAGAGTATTCTCTTTGGGGAAGAAGTTGCATACCTCTTAACGTTCGCCTTCTTCCCTATTTCTAGGCTGGCCATGCAGCCTCAAGATTATGCGCGCACTACCTCTGCTGTCCTTCCCTGGACAGGTGGCGGTACTCGCCTCTCACCACCTTACGCGTGTAAAGGCTTAGTCCTCCCACCAGTACACACAAAACTGTCCAACAGTATTGAGGCGTGCGTGGAGCAGATGTCCTCTTCCTCATGCCATTGGCCCAGGTGGCACACCTAACCGGAGTACCACGACCGGCTTATCACTTGTGGAGAATTGCCACTACATGCACATAACTGGGCTATGTATTGCCGGCCTGTCCCTTGCCGAAGGAGCGATGCTCAGGGCCGAGTTGAAATTGACCGGCTCACTAGGCTAACCGGTTGTGAGGTGCGCCAGCCTCCACCTGTCATATCTTCATTCTCGGTCGCACGAAGTCCACTCGTCTCGGCTGATCGGCCAGAGGCTTGCCGGCCCTAATCGTATCCGTTATCTAGCCCGGACCACTTTAGTTCGGTCGCCAGGCATCAATGCCCGCTCTGTTAGATGCTAACTGCTCGGTCAGGCCACAGCCCACGTCTGCCTTGCCAGTCCGCCCAACCGTGGCACCAGCCTATGAATGATCGGCCAATCTCTGTGACCATGCAGAACGAACCAGGGGACCGCGTCGGTGGAGGAAACGACATTACACCGTGCAGTTTGTCATGACCCGCGCTATCATAGCTCGGCCGTACTAACGGTGCAAATCTCCCCTCTCAATTGCCCCTTAATCCCATCCGAGCTAATCGTGATCGGGGTTACCACTGTGTCCGAGCTACGGTCGAGTTGCGCCATTACCAAGCCGAGCATGATTGGGGGAAATATCTGCCGCCGAGCTATCCAATTTGGCAGGCCATCACCTCGGTAGTCTTGTCAAGGGTCGTACAGCCGTACTGACAGCTGCGTTTTCAGTGCCACGTGGCTCCATGCCATTGGGTCGTGCATCCCGTTGTCCTGCACGCGCGGAATTCAAACGGCGCAGCCGTTTGGTTTTCCCCCCTATTTTGGCTCCGACGATGGGTCCAAAACCTTTCACTTTTCATTTGCACTCCCAAAGCTTCAAACCCTAGCATCCCAACGCACCAGGCTTCCTCTCTTTACTGCCGTCGCTGCCCTTGCTCATTCTCGCCATTTCTGACGCTGCATTCGAGCTCTCGAGGTCCACCTCACTTCACATTCGTTTTTGGTAAGTTACACTACCCTTCCCTTGTATCTTCCGTTTATGTTCTTCATGCTTTTCATCCTGCATTCTTCGAGTTCTTCGTGTTTCTTGCTTGGGGACGTTGGAACCACGTCAGTCCCCCTCCCCTTTAGATTAATAGTGCCACACCCTAGAAAAACTGGAACTGATGGAGTGGGGGGGGGCCCTCGTGCCCCTGTTTCTCCATAGCTTGAATGAATGAGCATTGAACATAGGATGAACTAGATGAACAGTTTGAATGTGAATAGAACCGAGCTAAATGCTCATTTAGATCCGCAGTTAGAGCTTCAACCGAGCAAAAACTAGTTTGTGGCTTCCTGTTGAGGCCGCAGCCGAGCCAAATAATTAACTAGGTCGGTAACTAAGACTGAACCGGGATAAAAGCCTGAGATCTTGACACGGGGCCTTGACCGAGCTGAAAGCTCAATTAGATCCGTAAATAGAACTGAATCGAGCTAAAACTGCCTTGACCGATCCGAAACAAGAACAAAATCGGGAAGGCTAAATCAGCCATGTTGATGAGCCGAGATAGGGGTTAGACCGGCCAAACGCCTAAAACCTTTCTCCGAGCTAGGATTTCCAATATGGGCCGTGCAATTTATGCTGTGCTAACCCTTGGGCTTATTTTTTAACATGCAGAACAAATAGGACCAACCAAGCCAGTCCAGCACTATAATTGGTGGAGCTCAAAGTCTGAGCAAACACACCAACATTTTTGGCCGAGATACACACTACACCAAATAAAACCGGGATAGATGGGGAAATACCGATTTATGGTTAGCTCGCCCGGTGCGATGGCCGAATTTCGTAGGGAGTACAACATTCCTGACGACGTCGTCTTAGAGCTCGCCAAAAAGGGGGACACTCCTTGGGGAGATCTAGATCGGTGCCCCTTCACCGTGGTATCAATAGTAGAGGGAGGGCTCCGCTTCTTGGTCCAACCCTTGATCTGCGAATTTTTGAGGCAGACGAGGCTTTGCCCGACCCAAGTTTCCAATAATACGTACAAGATAATAAACGGTGTCGCCGAACTGAATCGGCGGCTCGGCATCAATCTCGGTCTGGCTGAAATTTTCCACCAATATAGCCTTAGTAGAAATAAGAATGGGCTTTGCTGGTACCTCAAAGTCAAGAAGGGCCGAGCAAAACTCATTGAGGGCAACCCGGACAAGGAGACGAATGACGACGACTTTCTGTGGGTGTCTGGTCATTACGAAGACACCGAGGCACCCATACCGGGATGGTATATTAGGAAAGATTTTGGTAGTGTTGGTAAGTAGCCCGGCTGACCGCACTAACTTCTTTCTGCATTTCATTATTATTATTTTTGCACCGGTCTAACACTTGGCGGCAGACTACCACCAGGCCAACCAAGAAGCCATCAGAGCCCTGCTGCGCCATCCTGCCGAGGAGAGGGAGGCTTCGAAACTGCTCGGCTTCGAACAGACCTACCATTACCAGGCACCACGCAAAAGCCGCGTCACCGACTTCCTTCGTGCGCCTTCCCCAGAACCCGATCCAAACTTACCGCCGATCAGACTCGTTCCCCTCACCGCCAAGCAAGAAATGGCAAAAATCAGGGCCATCAAGTCCATGATAATCGGGGAGGAAGGTGAGTCCCAACCACCAGAGGCAACCGGGGGGACATCCTCCACACCCGCCGGTCAACAAGAAGGGGCTATGTTGGCCCTTACCAGCGAACAACCAGCTGGCCGGTCAAAGAAAAGGCCGAGGAAGGTCCTGACCGGACAATCCCTCGTTGATGAAGATTCTACTGAGGTCGCCTCCACCGAGCTGGGCGACCAGACCGAACAACCATTGGGCGGGCTTTCCAAATCCCCGAGTTCCCCCCCGGTCTGGGCGCCCGAGATAAAGTACATGGGCCAGGCAGTTTCTTCTGCTGATTCTGTGTACGCAGATAAGGATTACTCCCTTGGTTTCAACATGACCAAGGGGCTAGCCCTTCCTGCCGACATGAAGAAGCATGACGAGCTATCCGATCTGAAAGTGCTTCGCTCGGCAGCCAAGTCGATCGTTTTGGTAAGTTCTTCAGTCTTTTATTCAAGTTATTGCTCGATTTTTGCCAGCTTTCAGAGTACTGACTATCTGTCATTTGTTTGCAGGCCGCGCAAAAGAACTATTTGGCCCACGACCGGATGATCAAACTGCGTCAGAGCCTTCGAGATGCTATCGCCGAAAATAAGTCACAAGCGGCCGAGATAGCAAAACTCAAGGCCGCGCAGGAGGCACTTGTGGCAGAGCGGGATGAATTGAGCGAAAAAGTCGACCGAGCTGAATCTGACAAACAACGTGCCATGAAGTCGACCAAAGCTCGGTACCTCGCCGAGCTCCGAAAGCTACGGGATGCGCACAAGGCGGAGAGGGACAAGGCGGTTGATGACGCGGAGGACCGAGGATATAAGCAAGGGGAGAAGACCTATGAGCGTGAAGTCCAAGCGACCAAGGACATCTTTTTTCAGTGGGGCTGGAAAGCTGCTGTGGAGAAAGTTGGTCTTGGTCAGGATTCTGACATGTTCATCAATCCGCCTGCTGCCTATATCCCGGTCTACATGCAGGTGTACTCCAAGGCCACTCAGAACCGGCTTATCACAGAGGCAAGGAAAGAGGCTGAGGAAGAAGCCGCCGCCACGCAGCAAACCGAACAAACTTCACCTGCAGCATCTCAAGATGCCGAAGATGAATAAGTTATTGATCGGGAGGTTGTCACGGTGGAGGGTGCTGACGATAAGGCCGAAGAAAACCTGCCCGAGCGCAATGTGGAGGAGGCCGAGCAAACTGTGCAAGTCGCCGAACAGACAGTTGAACTAGAATTAGATTGAACCCTGCCTTTCTGTTTTCCTTTGTTTTTTGTTTACTTCTTTTCCTTTCTTTGTTTTGGAATGTAACCGGGCTATGTCCCCCCCTCTTGTACTGAATTTTCCCTTATCAATGAAACTTTTGAACGTCTTGCTCGTACATCTTCTATTTCTGTTCGGTTGGCATCTGCATGGATTCCTTGATTCAATCGTTGACAATTCACAACTGCCAGGTCGGCTACGCCGCACAATTGGCCGAGCTAAAATCACCTTAAATGTTTTCCAATCAGAACTAGCAGTTCGGCTCCTTGAACTTTCAAATGAACTGACATTTTAACTTGGCCAAGCAAAATCTGCTCGGCCTTGACTGGTTTGCAGACTTTATAGAATTCCGATACTTCAATGTGACCGAGCAAAATCAGCTCACCTTTTAAGTTGGATAAGCCGCCAACATTTCCTTTCTGCCGAGCAAAGACAGTTCGGCTTCTTATCGGTTGGACAAAACACCAACATTGCGAATTTTGCCGAGCAAAATCCGCTCGTTTTCCATATTGGACAAGACACCAATATGCCAACTGGGCCGAGCAAAATCAGCTCGGCCCTTACATTGGGCAAAACACCAATGTTTCGGTTAAGTTGGTCATGACGCCAACATTTCAACCGGGCGAGCAAAACCAGCTCAGTCCTAATGCGAATTGGTCCATACGCCAATTATATCGTTGGACAATGCACCAACTGTTTGTGCGGTCTGCTTCCATTCCGGCGAGAGGAAATCAGTTCGGTCTCATTCAGGTCGGTCTCCTTGCCCCTGGCATCCATAATTGCCTTGTGTCCTTGCGATGTCATTGTACAAGGATGTAATACGAAACAACAAGAGGGCTATTTTTTATTACAAAAGCATTGCTATCTTTTACATCAAGTGCCAAAAGGCTAAAGGTCTAGAAAAGCTAAACAACACAAGCGAATTACATCTTAAAAGTAAAAGACCTTAAGGTTGGCCGCATTCCATGGTCTGGGGACAGCCTTGCCATCTAAATCTTCCAGATGGTATGCCCCTTTACCAGCAAGACCAATCACCTTGTATGGTCCTTCCCAATTTGCACCGAGCTTTCCTTCGCCAGGGACCACCGTGTTGCCAAGCACCTTTCTTAAGACCCAGTCCCCAATCTTGAATAGCCTGGGGTGCACTGCCTTGTTGTATTTTTTGGATAATTCTTGTTGGTAAGCAGCAATGTGGATTAGCGCTCGCTCCCTCCTTTCCTCAGCGAGGTCAAGTTCCAATGCCACAGCTTCATCGTTTAGATCAGGTTGGCAACTTTCAGAGCGGATGGTTGGCATGCCAATTTCCAACGGGATGACGGCCTCCATGCCGTAGGCCAAAGCGAATGGTGTTTCCCCGGTCGACCGTCTTGGGGTAGTGCAGTATGCCCAGAGCACATTAGGGAGTTCTTCAGCCCACTTGCCCTTAGCCTTCTCAAGCCGCTTCTTCAGCCCGTCCAGGATGGTCTTGTTTGAGGCCTCTGCTTGACCATTTGACTGAGGATAGGCCGGTGTCGAATTGTAGAACTCAATCTTCAACTCTTCGCAAAATCCGCGAAAGAGTTTACCATCAAATTGAGTGCCATTATCCGAGATGAGGGCCTTGGGTATACCGAAACGGGTGATGACGTTTTGCCATACAAACTTCTTTGCGTCCTTTTCCTTTATGGTCGCTAGTGGCTCGGCCTCAACCCACTTGGTGAAATAGTCGGTGGCGGCGATGAAGAACTTGCGATTGCCTGGTGCAGCTGGGAGTGGCCCAACAATATCCAATCCCCAAAGCGCGAACGGCCAAGGACTTGTGAGAGGGAGCAAATCTCTAGCCAGCTGGTGGATCTGGTGGGCGAACTTCTGACACTTCTCGCACCTGCGAACATATTTTTGCGCGTCTGCCTGCATGCACGGCCACCAATAACCCTGAGAAATTGCTCGGTAAGCCAAGGATCTGCCCCCAGTATGGCTGCCGCAGATGCCTTCATGGATCTCGTAGAGAAAAGCTTCCACCTTGACGGGGTGGACACACTTCAAATACGGCCCGGTAAAGGACTTCTTATACAAGGCCCCGGACGGGGAGAGCCAAAATCGCTCTAACTTTGCCCGGATCTTGTGGGCCGCCTTCTTTTCTTTCGGTAGAATTCTATCTTTCAGGAAGGCGATGATAGGATCAATCCAAGAAGGACCTAAGTCGGTGCAAAGTACCTCGGTTACCCCTGGTTCCTCTATACTTGGCCGCGGTAAAAATTCGATCATCAAGGGATTGGGGAAGGCAGTCTGAGTAGAAGCGAGCCCGGCCAATTCATCGACTTGTGTTGTTTCCTTCGCGGTTGATCTGCTCTACTCGTATGGCATCGAACTTCTTGATTTCTGCACGCACCAGCGCCTGATACTTGGCCATTCTTTCATCCCTGGCCTCATACTCCCCTGAGACTTGATTGACCACCAGCTTGGAGTCGCTGAAGACCATAAGGGCTGTGGCTTTCATTCTCAACGCGCTTCTTAGTCCGGCAAGTAGGGCCTCATACTCAGCCTCGTTGTTGGAAGCTGGGAAGCCGAGCGTAATTGCTTGCTCGATAATCAGCCCATCCGGTGAAGTCAGCATAATTCCCAGCCCGGCCCCATGTCTGTTGGACGCCCCATCGACGAAGAGCTTCCACATCTCGCCAATGAACAGCTTCCAACAATCAGAGGGATTTTGGGAACTCCTCAAATCCAAGTCTCTGGTCGGCTCATTTTGGTCTCTTTCCTTGTCATGGTTGACTCCGTCCTCCAACGAGTCACTCGCCTTTGCTGGTTCGGTCACTGTTTGCCCATCCTCTTGCGCACCAGCCCTTGCTTCTATTGCGTGAGCCATGGGCTATGCTAAGTCCGCACCAGCCAAATCAACCGGGCAAACCGGATGCGTTCCCGGGGCAAACTCCGCCACAAAGTCTGCAAGAGCTTGAGCTTTGATTGCGGTGCGTGGGCGAAACTTGATGTCGTACTGTCCCAGTTCCACGGCCCATTTCAGAATCCTCCCAGTGAAGTTGGCCTTTTCAAAGAGCACCTTAAGTGGAAACTCGGTCAGCACAACTATTGTATGGGCATGAAAATAGTGTGCCAGCTTCCTTGATGCCATCATCAGGGCCAGCGCCAATTTTTCCAGAGGAAGATATCTCGTCTCGGCTGGGAGCAGAGTCTTGCTTACATAGAAAATGGGCAAGTGTTGAATGCCTTCAGCGCGGACTAGAACAGCGCTCACCGCATGTTGAGAGACCGCCAAGTAGAGATACAACTCTTCGCCCGGCTGAGGTGTGACCAAGATAGGGGCTGATGAGAGGTACACCTTTAAATCTGTCAATGCATGGTCACACTCGTCATCCTAGAAGAACTTGGTCTTCAAAGTCTTGAAGAAGGGCTTGCAACGATCCGAAGACCGGCTGATAAATCTGTTTAGCGCGGCTGCCATCCCGGCAAGATGTTGCACGTACTTCGCGGAGTTTGGGCGCTCCAGCTCCTGTATTGCCTTGATTTGGGATGGGTCGGCTTCGATTCCTCGGTTTGTGACCAAAAATCCCAGAAACTTTCCAGTGCCAACCCCGAACGCGCACTTGGAGGCGTTCAAACGAAGCTTGTGGTGCTTGAGTATAGCGAACAACTCTGCTAGGTCGGCGAGGTGTTGAGACTTCTCCTTACTTTTCACCACCATATCGTCGATAGAGGCCTCCATTGTTCGGCCCAAGAGAGGAGCGAACATTTTTGTTACCATCCGCTGAAAGGTCACCCCGGCGTTCTTCAGTCCGAACGGCATGACTTTGTAGTAATACAAACCCCTGGGGGTGGTGAACGATATGATCTTTCTGTCCGGTTTGTACATGGCTATCTGATGGTAGCCGCGATATGCGTCCAGGAAGCTAAACCTCTGATGGCCAGCGGTTAAGTCCACCAGCTGGTCAATTCGAGGGAGGGGAAAGCTATCCTTCGGGCAAGCTCGGTTGACAGTTTTGTAGTCGACGCAGACTCGCCACTTGCCATTCTTCTTCGGGACCACCACTGTGTTGGATATCCACCGAGGGTATTGCACCTCCTCTATGGCCCCAGCTTCCAACAAATTCTTCACCTCTTCTGCCACCACTTCTGCATGGTGCAAGGCTGAGCGTCGCGTCCTTTGAATGACTGGCCGTGCATGGGGAAAAACATTCAACTGATGGCAAATGAAGCTCGGGTCGATGCCAGGCATGTCGTAAGGCGTCCAGGCAAAGGCCTCCAAATTGGAAACCAAAAAGTTGACATAATCCGCCCGTTCGACGCTAGACAAGGATGATCCTGAGAGGAAGAATTTAGTTGGATCGTTCTCATCAATGCGCACTTCCACTAAATCTTCGACCGATTTTTCCTCGGCCTTCCTTTCCACGTCTTCGAGGACTTCCTTCCCCTCAGGACCTTCAATCATTTGGACAAATCGTTTGGCTGCTCGGCTGCCATTTACCGCAACGAAGCATTGTTTTGCCGTCACCTGGTCTCCTCAAACTTCCTCTATTTGCCCGCTCGATGCCGGAAAGCGCATAACCTGGTGGAAGGTCGAGGCAACTGCTTGCATGGCGTGCAGCCAGCCCCTGCCCAAGATCAAGTTGTAAGTAGATGGAACTTTCAGCACCCAGAACTCTACTTGCTTTACTACCGAACCCACTTTGACCGGCAAAATAATCTTTCCGATTGGCCACTCTGGCTGTGAATTGAAGCCGACCAAAGGAGATGTTGCAGGGGCCAAGTCCTTGTCTTCTAACTTCATTTGTTTGAACGCGTCATAATACATAATTTCGACTGAACTCCCCTGGTCGATCAAGATTCTCTTCATATCAAAGTCTTTGACGCGAAGAGTCACCACTATGGCATCATTGTGCGGCATTTGAACCCTTTCCAAATCTTTGGTCGAGAACGAAAGGATGTCCCTCTCTTCGGCCTTTCCCTTCTTTACGGCGGGCTAGACAGAGAGCACTTCTCTCATGTGCTCGGCCTTCTTGATCATTCCTCTAAGCTCGCAAACCCTTGCTGGTTCAATGATGCCGTGGATGACGTTGATTACGCCTTGCGGGGGCGCTTCTAGGGCGGCCAGGCCGTTCGGCTCGGCTTGGTCCGTCGGCGTGGACTTGATGCCCCCATCTATGTATTGGTCAAGATGCCCCGCCGCCACTAACTCCTCTAAGTGTTGTTTGAGCGGCAAGCAGTCCTCTGTCTGGTGCCCCCGTTCTTCATGGAAGGTGCAGTGATATTTTGGATTGAAGCCTCGCTGCGCACTCCTTAACTTGGCCGGCCAGCGGACAAAAGGCTCACCTCGAATCTCACTCAAAATGTGGTAGATGGGAATGCTGAAGACCGTGGTAATCCCTGTCCGCGCCCTTAGTTTTGTCTTGGCATCTTCCACTGCGTCGCGGGGTGCGTCAGCTCGGTCATTTCTGCGACCCTTGTTTCGGTCATCGCGGTTTGGTCCACGGCGTTGATCTTTTGACCGGTCGCTTGGGCGGTTATTCTCCTGCCCGACCAAGTGAACTTTTCCTGCCACCTTTCTGTCCGCCGTGACCGGATTACCCTTCTCGGTCGCGGAGGCGGCATCATCCTCCACGCGAATGTGCTCATTAATCCGTTGCATTAGAGACTCCGTGGTTGTGGGTTAGTGCATTGTAAGTGAATCTCGCAGCCTATGTCCGACTGGGAGACCCCGTTTGTACTGAGTGATCGCCAGATTGGTAGGGCAGTCGAGGATCTCATTGTAAGTTTCCCAGTACTTCGCGTTGTATGCCTTCAACGAACATCTAGACTCCATCTTGACGCCCAGGAGATGGTCGACCTCCTTCGGCGTTCGAGTGTTGGTTTTGAATCTGGTGACGAAGGCTTCCGCTAGTTGCTGCCACCCCTCAATACTCCTCTCCGGGAGCCTTTCGAACCACTTCAAACCCAGCTCTCCCAAGCTTGCTGGGAATATGAGGCACATCAAGGCGTCGTTGCACCGGTGGCTAGCCATCACTTGCCGGTAATGACTCACATGCATGTATGGATCCGTCTTGCCGTCGTACAAAGTGAACTTTGGCTGGTGGAATCCGGCAGGGAGTGGTGTGCTCTCAATCTCCGGGGACAGCAGCGTGGTTGTAAGTCGCGCCAGCTCTTTGTCCTCCAGCGCAGGGGCCATCACTCTGGGCGCTGGCATTACCACTTCTTCACTACAACGAACTGGAGCGCTCAACCTCTGCAATGCTGGCACTCTCTGAGCCTCCCGACGGCGTGCCCTCTCCTCCAATACATCCCTCAAGTCCCTAGAACGTGTGGAGAAGGAGGATCGCGACGTCGACGTCGGGCGTGAGGGGGTGGTAAGTGCTGTCGCGAGAGAGGGATCTGCCTTCTCTTTGGTCGGAATCTCCAACCCCATAGTTCCTAATGATGGAGATAGAGTGAGTCATCCTCTGGCGACGACTGCTAGAACGAGGGGAGAGGGTGCGCTCACTGAGGTTGCCCTCTTCAGCAACACCCTTCCCCTTAATCTAGGCTTCAGCAGCTCCATCTCCGCCGCCATCTTGCGAATGAGGGCGTCTTGGTCTGTGAGTTTGTGCTCTAGGCGCTGCGTACGGGACTCCCCCCGGCGTTGGCGGCCTTTTGGGCTCTGCGAGCGATCAGAACTCCTCCCACGTTTGTCTCGCGCACCTCGCGACGACGTTTCCAGGCCCGCCATGGCCGGAACATCCGGGGGCTATCTCTCCTCCGGACATACTCCGGAGTGACACCATCGACGACGGACAGCGGAACTTCGTCGTTGTTGGCCATGGAAATGGTCAAAGAAGCTCGAAGAACAAGGGTTGATTATCAAAGAGTTCCCACAGACGGCGCCAATTGTATGGGGGCGAAATATCCTCTGCTTTTCGTACTCCTTGCACTCCAAGCTTCTTTTGACGGCGTCTAACCTGGCAACACAGAAACGGTGAGCTGCTCGGTGGTGGTGTACTGGATAGACCCTCCGACGATCAAGTCAGTCCACTTGAGGAAGAAGAAGACTGTTAGAGAGAGAGTATTCTCTTTGGGGAAGAAGTTGCATACCTCTTAACGTTCGCCTTCTTCCCTATTTCTAGGTTGGCCATGCAGCCTAAAGATTATGCGCGCACTACCTCTGTTGTCCTTCCCTGGACAGGTGGCAGTGCTCGCCTCTCACCACCTTAAGTGTGTAAAGGCTTAGTCCTCCCACCAGTACACACAAAACTGTCCAACGGTATTGAGGCATGCGTGGAGCAGATGTCCTCTCCCTCACGCCATTGGCCCAGGTGGCACACCTAACCGGAGTACCACGACCGGCCTATCACTTGTGTTGAATTGCCACTACATGCACATAACCGGGCTATGTATTGCCGGCCTGTCCCTTGCCGAAGGAGCGATGCTCAGGGCCGAGCTGATATTGACCGGCTCACTAGGCTAACCGTTTGTGAGGTGCGCCGGCCTTCACCCGTCATATCTTCATTCTCGGTCGCATGAAGTCCACTCGTCTTGGCTGATCGGCCAGAGGCGTGCCGACCCTAACCGCATCCGTAATCTAGCCCGGACCACTTTAGTTCGGTCGCCAGGCATCAGTGCCCGCTCTGTCAGATGCTAACTGCTCAGTCAGGCCACAGCCCACGTCTGCCTTGCCAGTTCGCCCGACCATGGCACCAGCCTATGAATGACCGGCCAATCTCTGTGACCGTGCAGAACGAACCAGGGGACCGTGTCGGTGGAGGAAACGGCATTACACCGTGCAGTCTGTCATGACCCGCGCTATCATAGCTTGGCCGTACTAACGGTGCAAATCTCCCCTCTCATTTATATATCTTGGACATAAATGAGGTTTCATTACTTTGGTAACCTCTTGGTCATGAATGGAGGTTAAATAGAATTCATGAACTTGGTTAATGGTCCTTATTTTGGTGTAACCATTTTCTCTTGTTTAATGGTCATTATTTTTGGTGTAACTGTAAAGTCCTAATGGCCTATAAATAGTCTACTGTTTTCTATCTATAAATATCAACTATTTTCTATACAAGAGAGATTGCTACCAAGGAAGGGTGTTTTTATTGGTGGAGTTTTGGGTTCACCATCTTGTGCAGAGTTGGCTTGAACTATACGACAAGTGGTCGGGCTGTTGTATCTTGGAGGGGACAAGTCATAGTTTTGTGACTGCTGCATCGGTCTTTGGATTCTTCCTATCGCAGTGGGCTTGATCTCCTTAAAGAAAACGAGATATCCGTGCCTCAGCCTGATCTATTTGTATCTCATTTTCTTTGCATCATTTATCAATAAAATATAATTTTTTCTGGTATTTTCACCAACAATTTTAAGGAGATCAAACATGGAACAAGTACCAGAAAAAACCAATGATGGAATTGGAGATCTCAATAAGCCTTTCAAGTTCAAGGGAGTTCATTTTAAGAGGTGGAAATGAAAAGTTCTTTTTTACCTTAGCCTTTTGAAAGTTGTATATGTTCTTACCGAAAAGAATCCAAACAAAATGCCAACTGAGGAGCTGAATGATGAAGACTACGAGGCACATGAAACAAAAATGGCTTCCTATAATACAGATGAGTATAAATGTCGTATAAATGTCGCTTTTATCTCTTAAATTGCCTTGCTGATCAATTTTATGATTACTATGACACCACTTACACTTCCGCACAGAAAATTTGGAAAGCTTTACAGACTAAGTATGATACTGGAAAGGCAGGAGCAAAAAAGTATCCAGCTAGCTATTTTTTTCGCTTCCAAATGGTGGATGGAAAATCTGTTGTGGAGCAAGCACAAGATTTCCAAATGATAGTTGCAGAAGTAAGATCTGAAGGCATCAAGATTGGTGACAACTTGATAGTTGCAGGACTTGTTGACAAACTACCGCCATCCTGGAGAGAATTCCAAAAGAGCATGCGCTACAAACAAAAAGAGACTTCCTTAGAGGCGTTGATCACTCGCATCCGAGTAGAAGAGGAGGCTAGAGGCCAAGATGCATTAATATCACAAGCGGGTAATGGCAATTCTACCACAAATGTAAACTTTGTTTCAGCAAATAATAACTTACCCAAAGGTCACAATTCCAAGAATGCTTATTTGAAGCCTTATAAAAAGAATATGAAGAGTTATGGTAAACCTCACAATAAATGGATTAATCCAGATAAGAACCAAGGTCCATCACCTTCACAAAATTTTACATGCTTTGTCTGTGGCAAAAGTGGGCATATTGCTCGAATTTGCAAATTCCGAAAATGTGCACCTGCCCCAAAGGCTAACGTTATCGAGGAGCCATTTGTGGCAATGATTACAAACATTTGCATGGTTAATTATGTGGACGGTTGGTGGGCAGATTCTGGTGCTAATAGACATGTATGTTATGATCAAACTTGGTTCAAGGTGTATACTCCCTTTGATGATGAGAAAACAATTATGCTTGGTGACTCTAGTCAAACCAAGATACTTGGGAGTGGTGAGGTTGACCTTAAGTTCACCTCTGGACGTGTGCTTACTTTAAAAGATGTGCTTTATACACCGTCCATGAGAAAGAATTTGATGTCAAGTTATTTGTTGAATAAGGCTGGTTTTAAGCAAACTATGGAATCTGATCAATATGTGATTACCAAGAAGGGTATTTTTGTGGGTAGGGGTTATGCTTGTGATGGGATGTTCAAATTGAATGTTGAGATGAATAAACCATCTACCAATTCGGTTTACATGTTGTCTTCTATTAATTTTTGGCATGCTCGCTTGTGTCATATTAACAGTAAATATGTGGGAATCATGAGTAGTTTAGGATTAATTCCTAAAGTGACAAAAAATTTTGAGAAATGTGAAGTTTGCAGTAAAGCATAAATTACCAAGAGGCCTCATAAAAGTGTTGAAAAAAATACCGAATTATTAGAATTATTTCATACTGATTTGTGTGAGTTTGAAGGAATTTTAACTCGGGGTGGTAACCGATATTTTATCACTTTTATTGATGATTTTTCAAAATACACAAACGTATATTTATTAAAAAATAAAAGTGATGCTTTTGAGAAATTTAAAGAATTCCTTCTTGAAGTGGAAAATCAATTCGGTAAAAAGATTAAAAGAATTAGAAGTGATAGAGGCCGAGAGTATGAATCTCTTGGATTCAACTCTTTTGTTCAGTCTTTGGGAATTATTCATGAGACTACTCCACCATATTCACCTTCATCTAATGGCGTAGCTGAAAGAAAAAATAGAACGTTAATTGACTTGACGAATGCTATGCTTATTGATTCAGGTGCTCCCTCAAATCTTTGGGGCGAGGCTATTTTGACAGCTTGCCATGTGATAAATAGAGTGCCACACAAAAAGACTAAAATTGTACCTTATGAGTTGTGGCGGGGGCATAAACCAAATCTAGGTTATTTGAGGGTTTGGGGTTGTTTAGTTTTTGTGAGGCTTGCAGATCCTAAACGACTTAAATTGGGTGAACGAGCTACCACCTGTGCTTTTCTTGGGTATGCGTTGCATAGTACAGCTTATAGATTTTTTTGATATGGAAAATAATATTATTTTTGAATCAGGTGATGCTATTTCTCATGAAAATAAATTTCCTTTCAAATATAGAAATAGTGGGGGTCAAATAATTTCTGAAAATATTTTATTTATGCCTAGCTCTTCTACTCCTTCTCAAATTTTTCAAGAAAAAGAAAATTTTCAAATCCAACCAAGAAAAAGTAAACGAGCTAGAGTTGGAAAAGATTTTGGCCCTGACTATTATCTTTACAAAATGGAAGAAATTCCTCTTACGGTGCAAGAAGTTTTATCATCACCTGATGCTATTTTCTAGAGAGAGGCTGTAAATGATGAGATAGACTCACTACTTTCAAATAAAACATGGAAGCTAGTGGATTTACCTCCAGGTTGTAAAACTATTGGATGTAAATGGGTCCTTCGTAAAAAACTTAAACCGGATGGAACTGTAGATAAATATAAAGCGAGGCTTGTCGCTAAAGGTTTTAAGCAACAAGTTGATCTTGATTTTTTTGATGCTTTTTCTCCGGTTACTAGAGTTACATCCATTAGACTGTTGATTGCAGTGGTTGCAATTCATGGTTTAAAAATTCATCAAATGGATGTAAAAACAGCATTTTTAAATGGAGATCTAGATGAGGAGATTTACATGGACCAACCAGAAGGCTTTGTGGAGCCTGGCCAAGAAAACAAGGTGTGGAAGATAACTAAATCCCTTTATGGTTTAAAACAAGCTCCTAAACAGTGGCATGAGAAATTTGATTCATGCATGCTTGAGAATGGCTATAAGACGAATGAATATGATAAGTGCATATATTATAAAATTTGTAAAAATGCACATGTGATTATTAGCCTATATGTGGATGATCTACTTATCTTTGGCTCTAATTTGCATATTATAAATGAGACTAAAAATATGCTTAATAGCCACTTTGATATGAAAGATCTTGGTGAAGCCAATTTTATTTTGGGAATTAAAATTACCAAGACTAATGATGGTATTTTTCTCGATCAGTCGCATTATGTTGAGAAAATGTTAAAGAAATATAATTTTCTAGACTGTAAACATGTTGCTACTCCTTTTGATGCAAGCATACATTTGTCTGTTGTAACAAATGAAAAGGAAGTAATTAATCAAAAGGAATATGCTAGCATGATTGGTAGTTTGAGATATACTACTGATTGTACTAGACCTGACATTGTATATGCTGTTGGAGTACTTAGCAGGTTTACTAGAAAGCCAAGTCGAGATCATTGGCTAGCCATGGGAAGAATTATGAGATGTTTATCTGGAACCAAAAATTATGGTTTGTTTTATAACAAGTATCCTGCGGTACTTGAGGGATATAGTGATGCCGATTGGAACACTTTGTCAGGTGATTCTCTCTCTAACCCAGGCTTTATTTTTACCTTGGGTGGTGGTGCTATATGTTGGAAGTCTAAAAAACAGACGATAATTGCTAATTCTACAATGGAAGCTGAGCTTATAGCATTAGCTTCAGCATGTGAGGAAGCGAATTGGTTGAAAGATTTGTTACATGAAATTCTTTTTTGGGAAAAACCAATTCCTCCTGTGTTAATTCGTTGTGATAGCACTGCTGCTATTGGTAGAGTGAACAATCATTTTTATAATGGTAAATCCAGACCTATTCGAAGGAAACACAATAATGTGAGATTCTATTCGAGTAATGGCATCATAACTGTGAATTATGTAAGATTTTGTGATAATCTTGCGGATCCGTTAACCAAGGCCTTAGCGAGAGATAGGGTCTGGAATACATCAAGGGGGATGGGTTTAAAGCCTATAAAATCATAAACCATGTATGAGGATACCCAACCTAGGGACCAAAGATCCTGTAACTAGGTTCAATGGGAAGAACGAATCATATGGTGGTTGTAAAAAATGCACTCTTTAATATTTTGTTATCCATCCCTATGATATAAGTGCATTTGTTCTGTAATGTTGGAGGGTTGAGTTTTTATACTCTTAATGAAATTCTGTAGCTCTTGTTGAGTGGGGTGTGTAAATTACAGGAACATCCTTGACAGATTTCACCTATGTGAGCATGAAAGTGGGGCCGCTTTCTATGAGAACAAGACTTATTCTCAAATATGCTCATGAAAACTGGGATTAGCACAAGGCCGTAATGTGCTAGCTATTAAAGCTCATGTCAACACTTGGATTATTATGTGTTAGCAGTAATTCTTTATTTCCCCTAAGCAGTCATAGTTCAAGTCTGAGACCACTACTGACTCTGGAGTAGAGGTTGCTGTTTCACTAATGAAGGTTCAATGCAGAGCACACCTTCATGATGCATACTAATCTATCTTTGTTTGGTAATCTCTTGTTGATATTAAAATGAGTGGGGGATTGTTGGACCATTTTAATATCTTTTATTTATTTATTTATATATCTTGGACATAAATGGGGTTTCATTACTTTGGTAACCTCTTGGTCATGAATGGAGGTTAAATAGAATTCATGAACTTGGTTAACGGTCATTATTTTTGGTGTAACTGTAAAGTCCTAATAGCCTATAAATAGTCTACTGTTTTCTATCTATAAATATCAACTATTTTCTATACAAGAGAGATTACTACCAAAGAAGGGTGTTTTTATTGGTGGAGCTTTGGGTTCACCATCTTGTGCATAGTTGGCTTGAACCATACGACAAGTGGTCGGGCTGTTGTATCCTGGAGGGGACAAGTCATAGTTTTGTGACTGCTGCATCGATCTTTGGATTCTTCCTACCGCAGTGGGCTTGATCTCCTTAAAGAAAACGAGATATCCGTGCCTCAGCCTAATCTATTTGTATCTCATTTTCTTTGTATCATTTATCAATAAAATATAATTTTTTATGGTATTTTCACCAACAATTTGCTTAGCAAAATGAAAAATATAAATATTGATGGATCTTTCTCTCTTAATGTTTTAAGTTCAAAAGAAGTTACTCATGCCGAAGATGATCTTTCTCATATTCTACAACTTCAGAAAAACTTTCAAAACCAGCAAGATTTTGTTATGAGAATAGAGAGAGAGAGAGAGAGAGAGAGAGAGAGAGAGAGAGAGAGTATAACTTTGTATATTTCAATGAATAAATAATGAGTGAATACAAGACTCATTTATATAGGAGAAGGAGAAGCTAATATGGTGATATACAATATAGTAAGTAATGTATAATATGCTAACATAGTAAAACACAATATGGTATGGTGCACAATATGGCAATATAGCTAACACCCTCCCTCAAGCTCAAGGTGGCAATACATATATCAACTTGAGCTTGGAAGGTAAATCAGAAAAGCATCTTGGATGATGAGCCTTGGTGAAGATGTCGGCTGTCTGATTGGCAGATGTAATAAAGATAAGGCGAACAGTGCCATTAATAACATGTTGCCGTATGAAGTGACAATCAATCTCAATATACTTGGTACGATCATGGAAGACATCATTATGTGCAATATGAATAGCACTCTGATTGTCACAATAGAGGCTAATGGCAGTAGGATGAGAAACACCCATATCAGAAAGAAGCCAACGAAGCCACACAAACTCTTGAGTAATGTCAGCAAAAGCACGATACTCAGCCTCAGTACTAGAACGAGCAATAAAAGTTTGCTTCTTGCTACGCCAGACAATGAAAGAGTCACCCAAGAAGAAGCAGAACCCTGTAGTAGAACGGAGGTTAGTAGGATCCCCTGCCCAATTGGCATTAGAAAAGGCGTGTGGCTGTAGAGAAGAGTGTGCTGAGTAGTGAAGACCATGAAACATAGTGCCTTTAAGATGGTGCAAAATACGAACCAGAGCATCATAGTGTGGAGAGCAAGGAGCAGCCATGAACTGACTGACAATGTAAACAACATAGGCAATGTCTGGACGAGTAGCCGTGAGATAGATAAGACTGCCAACTAGCTGACGATATAAAGTAGCATCAGATAACAAGTGACCATCAAGAGGTGTGAGACGAGTTTGAGAATCAACTAGGGTAGGCACAATCTTGCAATCGGTAAGACCAGCACGAGCTAAGAGATTAGATGTATACTTGGCCTGAGTAAGAAAATAACCAGAAAGATCTTGAGAAATTTCTAAGCCGAGGAAGTAGCTAAGTAGACCCAAATCTTTCATCTCAAACTGGTGACTGAGGAACTGTTTGAGACTAGAGATACCCATTGTGTCATCCCCAGTGATGATCATATCATCCACATAGAGAAGAAGAAGAATAATACAACGCTTTGTCTTGTAGATAAATAGAATAGAATCATGGGCACTGGAGGAGAAGCCAAAGTCACAAATGGTAAAACTAAACTTGGCAAACCAAACACGATGAGCTTGTTTCAAACCATACAAAGCACGACGAAGTTTTCAAACTTTGGTGGACGGAACTGAAGAATCAGGAGGAGGTTGCATATAAACTTCCTCAGTGAGATCACCATTGAGCAAAGCGTTCTCGACATTCATCTGACAAAAACTCTAATGACGAGCAGCAGCAATGGCAAGGAGGCTGCGAACTGAAGTAAGACAAGCAACAGGGGCATATGTTTCTTCATAATTAATCCCATATTCTTGAGTAAAACCCCGGGCAACAAGTCGAGCTTTGTAACGCTCAATAGAACTATCATAATGGGTTTTGATCTTGTAAACCCATTTGCAATTAAAAGCACACTTTCCAAGTGGAAGGTTAACTACATCCCAGCCATGAGTTTTATCAAAAGCTAGTAGTTCATCAGTCATAGCTTGCTACCAAAGAGGGTTAGAGCAAGCCTTTTGATAGGAAGTAGGTTCATGAGAAGAAAAAACAGTAGAACCAACAATGAAATTACGAAGAAGTATAGAAGGTTGTATTACCCGAGTAGAATGACGAAGAGGTGCCTTTGGTGGAGAAGATGATGGAGTAGAATCAAAGGATGCTTGAGGCTTATTGTGAGAAGAAATGAAAACAGGACAAGGAAGTGGAATAGGAGCATGAGCAGGAGCATGAGCAGGATCAGAGAGTGGAGTAGCAGGACCTGGAGGCAGAGCAGAATCCTCAGAATGGGTCATAGTCATTATGTCGGAAGTAGGATCTGTATCAAGCTCATCAAACAGAAGAGAAGGATTTGCAAAGAATGGTATAGTAAGAGGAGTGGACAAATGAAACTTAGACAGAGAAGAGAACATCTTGTGTTCCCAAAATACTACGTGATGAGAGACACGAAGACAACGAGAAAGAGGATCCTAACAACAATAACCTTTATGTTCAATCATATACCCCAAGAAACAACACAAACAGAAGCGAGGTTCTAATTTGGTACGCTCATAAAGGTGAAGAAGAACAAAACAAGCACTTCCAAATACAAGAAGACTAATATAGGCAGGAGGTGTGCTATATAGACGCTCATATGGGGTTTGATTGTTGATGGTAAGGGAAGGGACACATTTGATAGTATAGACAACTGTGAGAGCAGCTTCCCCCCAAAAACGTTTAGGACAAGAAGAATATATTAAAAGAGCACAAACAGTGTCTAAGATATGGCGATATTTGTGCTCAGCACGATTATTTTGTTAGGAGGTACCAGGATAAAAATAATGAGAAAGTGTACCATTTTGACGAAGGAATCGCAAAAATGAGTTTCTTTATATTCTTGGGCATTATCAACACGAAAAATTTTAATAGGGGAAGAAAACTGAGTTTTGACCATTTGTGAAAAATCATAGTATAGTTGGTGTAACTCAGAACGAGATTTGATAAGAAATAACCAGGTGAAATGAGTGAAATCATCAACAAATATGACAAAGTATTTAGATCCCCTTATAGTGGTATTAGGGAAAAGCCCCTAAATATCAGAGTGTATGAGATTAAAAGGTGCATGAGACATAGAGGTACTAGGATGAAATGGTAAAATAGGTTGTTTGGCAAGTTGACAAGATAGATAGTCTACTGTATCATTTGGAACATGACCTAATTGACCATTGGAAACTAGAGATCGTAAATGACCAAAAGACACATGATCTAACTGAGAATGCCATAAAGCAAGAGGGAAACTAGTAGTAGCAGAAGCAGTAGTCTGGATAGGAGAAGTATTGAAGAATGGAATGCACAGATGGATGAGCTCGTATAGACGACCATGTCTACGACCGATCCCAAGAGTCTGTCCCGTTTTCGGATCCTGCACAACACAACCAGTTGGAGAAAATAAAACAGTGAGGCCAAGATCACATAGTTGACCAATAGAGACAAGATTAAGTGTATGGTTGGGGATTAGATCAATGTGAGGGAGATAGATATTAGACGTGGAGATATGCCTATATGACTAACATGCATTTGAGAGCCATTAGTAGTATGAATAACTGGTGAATTAGAAGAAAATGTAATGGAAGAAAAAAGTGTAAGGTCAGAGGTCATATGATTGTAACAAGCTGAATCAAAATACCAAGAAGAGGTACCTGAAGTGACTGAGAGAGCAGTAGAGGGTGTACCAGAGGTAGAGATAGAGGTAGAAGTAGAAAGAACCTTTTTCACAATGGCTTCAATATCATGAGGAGTGTAGGTTGGTGAATGTGCATAAGAGCAGCCTAGAAAATGTTGAATAGGTGGCTGGTGATGAGTAGCAGTTGAGGCAAAACAAGCCGAAGTGTGATACCGACTATGAGTCGTAGGTGGTTTAGAATAACCACTGTGCTGAGAAAAAGAACCACTGTACTGAGAAGAGTTGTTTGCATGATTCATGGAGTGAGCAAAATATGACTCACAAAGAGGGTCTGGTGGTGTTGAAGTAGACTTGGGTAAAACTGAGTGCACCAGTGAATACGGAAAGTCGAAAATAGTCAGGAATCAGCCCAAAATAATCAAAAAAGGCCGAAATTGAATTAAAAATAGCTAAAACAAGAAACAGTGCCAAACAAGGGATAGGGCTGACGTCAACAGTAGGGGGCTAACGTCGTCAGCAAGGCGCGGCGCACAGCAGCGCATAGGGGTACGACGCAGGTTAGCAAATAGGGTGCAGCGTACGTTAGCAACAAATGGACGCTGTGCGCAGGAGACAAGAGGCGCGGGTGTCGGCGCATATGAGTGTGGCGACGGAAGAATGTGACGCACGGTGATGTAGGTGGCGCGTGATGGCGCGTCACTGGTTCGTTGGAGATGATTTTGGTGGCATTGGAATCGTCTGGAAATTCTGAGTAGGTTGATGGTAGGCTCGGAGAAAAATAGTGAGAAAAAATAGTGACTTTGGTACCAGAAAATATATTCTATATTTTGGTGATGAGCAGTTAAAAAGAAAAATTAAAAAAAAAAAAATTATAACTCTGATACCATGTTATAAGAATATATATATATATATATATAGAGAGAGAGAGAGAGAGAGAGAGAGAGAGAGAGAGAATATAACTCTGTATATTTCAATGAATAACTAGTGAGTGAATACAAGACTCCTTTATACCAGAGAAGGAGAAGCTAATATGGTAATATACAATATGGTAAATAATGCATAATATGGTAACATGGTAAAACATAATATGATATGGTGCACAATATGGCAACATAGCTAATAGATTCAATCGATAAAACATATTTTACTCATGACAAACAGATTTATTCTAAATTAGAAAAAATAATTTTTTAAGAAAAAAATAAAATAGAGAATAGTTGAGAAAGAAGGACCAAGTCTAACCCAATTGATTATAAGGCTGGTGACAGTGCCGTTGGAGGTCCACACTCGCCGTCAAACCACTGCCACTTCGTTCAAAAATTTCTTTTTTGGA
The DNA here is from genome assembly GCA_036172215.1 of Camellia granthamiana. Classification (NCBI taxonomy): domain Eukaryota; kingdom Viridiplantae; phylum Streptophyta; class Magnoliopsida; order Ericales; family Theaceae; genus Camellia; species Camellia granthamiana. The sequence continues at coordinate 122,466,191 of CM069904.1, forward strand.
TGATAGTATTTATTTTTTTATTTTTTTATTTTTTTCAGATGGTGGATGGTAGTATCTTTACTTATTAAAAAAGTGATATTTTATATAAAATTTAAGAACAAAATAGTGAGGCTGTAAGGGTTTGTTCTAAGTCTATTTCGTAATTCAAACTCTTATTGTAGGATTTATCAAACATATTATTCATAAAAAAAAAAAAGTTAATTGGACATTTATAGCCCCATGATTATGTCTTAATTTTTCTTTTAAAAAAACTATTAAAATCATATCATGCTAAGTGTTTATTTTATTAAAAATAAATTTGATGTTATTATCTAATTAATCTATTTTTTTTTTATTTATAAATGATCTACTCAACTATAATATAAATGGTCCAAATTATTAAAATAGACTCAGGAACAAGCCCTAAAGACTTCCTAACAGATTTATAGGTACAACTGCAATCCTATATTCACATAACAATGACAATTTTATAATTAGAAACTATAATGATAAATATTTTAACTTAATAAATAGATATAATGAGGCACACTATTTCATATAAAATTTACAGATATATAAATTTCGTTTGGTATAACATTACCCTTATTTTTTTTTAACAGAATTACCCTTATTTATTAGTTTTTGGCTTTTCTACTACTATTACGAATAAATGCATGTTGGTGTACCCAAAATTAACTTAAATTCATAAAATGGTGAACATTTAAATAAAAAAAAAAAAAAAACGCGTATGGAAATGGATGGATCAACGGATTAGAAAATTGTAAGGATTTGCATTTCTGTCAAAGACAAAATCCTGAGCTTGGTCCCTCTCAATTGATTAGTCTTTACGAGAGGTAAGTGAGGTTCACATCACAGTGAAATTATTTTTATTTTTTCTTGTTTTAGTAATTTTTTTTTTTATTAATTTTTGTAGCCTGTCTAATGTAGAAAGATCTAAACAATAACTTGTAAAAAAAAAAAAAAAAAAAAAAAAAAAAAAAAAACTACTAAAGGGAGAAAAAGTTAAAAAAAAATGTCAACTTTTTGTTTTTTTGGGAAGGGAGAGGGGGTGGGGGTGTTTTAGTAGATTTTTTTTTTTTTTTAAAAAATAAAACTTTTTCAATCTGTTTAGTTAAGTAGAATTTAAAAGTGTAAATTTTTTAAAAAATTAGAAAAAAAGTTCACTCAAGAAAAGGAAAAAAAAAAAAAAAAAAACTAAAAAAAGTTAATTGGAAACGCATTGAATTAGAACCAACTTGTTTTTAGTTTAACTGTTAAATTGGAGAGCCGAGTTTTCATAGACGTGGGTCTATCTTAAGATTATGTTGGTGATTTAAATCATTCCACTCATAAAGCTTATTGAACAAATCATTTGTTCAAAAAAAATATATTAATTGGACCATCCAATCCAATTTTTGGACAGGAAACAACCCCATTCATTAGAAAAGGTCTCGATCTTTTAAAAATTTGAAAAATTTCTCATTTTGAAAAGTGAAGGGGCTGAGTATGAAATAGGTCAGATCCAAACCTTGGGCCAGCCCAATCCACTAAAGCCCAAATCCAAGTGGGTTAGATGAATATATGGGCAAGCTAATTGAATCCAACTCCATGATCAACAGTTTACCCAAGTCCTCAAGCACTTGGGCCCAACCCACAGTGAAAAGGCTAGTCCAGCCGCGATGCTGGGCTGAGCCGAGCTGCAAGACCTAATCTATGGGCCGAACGAAAGTGAGTCGAGCCTATACAAAGATATCTGAATGGACCAGCCCATCCTAACAGATGCCTCGTCTAGGGCCGAGCTGGGGCACGAAGGTACTGAGCTGAGGGAACCTCACAGAGAAACGTGGAAGCCATGAGGATATACATGTACAAGTTGCTACCTCAGCTAGTCCCCAACACCTAGAATCACAGAAGCAGTTAAACCAATGGAATGTGGTTTGTTATCAGCATGACTACAATGAGTATAACCACCTCTTGACAACTACCAGATGGTCCCCCATGGAGAGCCATGCTAAAAGGAAACCTGGCAGCACCAAAGCTCTATGAAACCATCTTGAGAAACAAGCAAGGAACCCTATATATACTACATGAACTTCACATTGAAGGTAACTGAACTGATCCAAGCTGAACGTCACTTACTTACAAACTCAACTCTGTACACTTCTTCCCCGATCACTGATTCCCACAACGGAGGGGTTATCCGGCCAACCCCGGCTGGGCAACTCTTACGGTGCTTCTTGTGGCAAGAACCTCAATCCTTGGATAGTCCAACCGAGTGCGGAGCCCCGATCCACTTTCATCTAGTGCGGAATCCAGTACGCATAATTGGTACGGTGAGCGTGGTTCACTTTGTCTCTAAACTCTGCACTCAGTTTCGGCGATGGGGATTGAGGACATCCCACCTTCGACACATACTCCACAGATGGAGAAGACAAAGGACAAAGGCTTGGCACTCCCAACAGTCTTAGAAGAACAAACTGGAAACAATAACTAGACCCCTGAATCCGTCGAGCATCGATTACCCTTTGCTGGAGGTTTTTCTCATCACTTTCTTCTGGAAAAGGATTACAGAGATCGAATCATAGACTCCATGGGGATGGAGATACAGGAGCTGAAAACGCAACTTAAAAGGGTGCTGGGTGATCCAACGGAAAAGAAGACTGAAGTAGAGCCCTTTCGCTTGTGACGGAGGAGCTCATCCAGAGAGCCACCAGTGAAGAAGTTCCCTAGAAATGAGTCTGGGCAACAAAACCAGCCTATCCCGGTACAGAGTGAGGCGGCGAACAGCCACACCCGTGGGTCATGCCAGAGAAGGGCTAAGAGGTAGAAGACAGTTAGCTAACAGACTGAATACCCTCCTCAAGACCTTCGTACTTGGTTGATCGGCAACATGCAGAACGAGCAACATCGGGATCATTTGTACCGTACCATTCACCAGAGAGAGCACCGAGCGCTGGATAGGCTCGTCTCCTCGCCATTCTCCCCGGAAATTGAGGCCATGAGACCTCCATAGAAATTCACCCCACCAAAGTTCACTTCATACGATGGGAAGTCGGACCCCGTGACACATATTAGCCATTACAGACAGATGATGTCTCTATAGAGCCGAGATGAGACACTGATGTGCAAAGTCTTCCCATCTAGCTTGGGAGAAACCGAACTTCGATGGCTCGATCGACTCCCCGCTAGATCAATTCATGGTTGGAAGCAGCTCTCCGAAGAGTTCCTAGCCAGGTTCGTCTCCAACACTAAGATCTCGAAAGAGCCGAATACACTGTTCGGCCTCTGAAAGGAGCATGAAGAAACGCTGCGCAGTTATGCTAGGAGGTACTGGGAAGAGTACAATGACCTGGAGGAAAACGTGTGCAGTGAGCAGATGGCCGTTATGTCTTTCAAACATAGTCTGCGCCCGGAAAGTAAGTTGAGACAATCACTTACCAAGCGCCCGGCACAGCATTGAAAGATTTGCGTGCCAGGATTGAGCAGTACGCTCGCCTTGAAGATGATCAGATCCCCATCGAGGTAGCATCAGCAGAACAAACAGCTCGGCGCAAGAAGAGAACAGATCGAGAAGAACATCGAGGGCTCACGGTGAATGAGGTGGATAAGTCCAAATCTCACGAAGCCGTCGTGACTGTATTCAAAGAACCGATCTATCGAATCCTGGAAAAGATCAAGAGAGAGCCCTTATTTGTTTGGCCGCCGAAAATGTTGGGAGATCTGGCTCGGCGCAATTAGCAGCTCAGATGCACCTACCATCAAGACATGGGGCACATGACTCAAAATTGCAGGGCACTGAAGAAACACTTGGAGGACCTAGTAGCAGCTGGGCACCTCCGGGATTACATTGATCAGGATAAGGAAGTGACCGAACCGGGGAACCCACCACTATAGACGTCCCCGAACGGCCCCGGGAGGATGAGTCCCGTTCTGTTCATTTTGGGCTCACTATAGTTCGGACTCAAATTGTCACAGTTCTTAATCTGAACCAAAGAGTCCAAATCCGGCAAATCGTTTTGAGAAAAATAGATTTTTAGAAAGAAGTGCCAAACATGGACTGCTTTGCCAGATACAGAGTCACCACCTAAATATTTTATTTTGGGAAATTTAGGAAACCCTGACTCGTTGCCTAAGGCCACGTGTCCGTCATCACCAAAGTTGCCTCGGTTCGGGAACTTGGGTACGATTGGGGAAGGTCACTTCGTGAGCACCCCCGCTCGCCCGATCAAAGATCGGCCTCTACTAACTATGATATCTTGTTTTGAAAACATTATGCGTTCTTATTCCGGTTATTAGCCTAGATTTACTATGTGATGCGCACAGCATACGAGTATAGACTGAGTCGCCTGAATTGGAACAAAACATTTCCTGTTTATTTTTTAAAGTGGTTTGCTACTCGCAAGTGGGTTTAAAATGCGGATTTTGCCACCCTCAGGTGGGCTTTAGAAAAGATGGTTTTGCCACTATCTAGTGTGCTTAAAACTCACAATCAATGAATTGTTCCAATCCAAATAACCCAACCTTCACCCACAGGCATTCAGGCAGTTATATCACATAAGCACATAGCCTCATGGTAAGCATGCTATCATGGCAGTCACTCACACGCATGCAAGGATGCTAAAGCATAAAACTTACCGAGTACTCCAAGCCAAAACAGAAGCTATGTTAGAAATCCATGCATGATCCTAACTATACAGAAATGCCTAATGCAACACATGCAAAATGCAACTAAGATAGGCTCGGCTATTCTAAAGATGGCATGTGAAATGCTACAACTAACAAGTATTCAACTCGGAATTGAAATACAATGCAGTTAATATGATGCGCCGAGCCCGGTGCATGCAAGACAGATGAATGAATGCAAACATGCTATCATACTGTATGCTAATTGAAACATGCCCTAATCTAACCATCATAAGCTGGTAAATAAAAGGGAGAAAGACGTGGGGTTGGAAGACATACATCACACACACGCACACTTATTACAACATTTCCCTCGCGCGGAGGGTCCGAATAAATAATATACAGTCCGAATAAATAGTACAGTCCGAATAAATACAAAACCCTAATTAATTAACAAATTTAACTAGGAAAGCAGTAAATTATCATTCAAGCCTATGGACTGCCTCAACTCTGTTCCGGATGATGAATGATGCATAGTTGAGTTGTTTCGCACGAAAATCCATTGCGATGCCCCAATTAGCCTCTGTTTACAATTAAGCCCGGAATATTGCACGAAGCTCCAAAAGACTGCCGGTTTCTGATTTGCTGCAACAGAGAGCAAGAGAGGGGCATGGCAATGTATTTTCACATATGTATGCTTGCTTCGATCCTCGTGCCATCAATCACGTATCTTGATGCATGATGGCCGAGGAGTCGAATTGCACGACTCAATATGAAATGAATGCACATATAAACACAACAAGACCGAGACTCCATCATGGATAATCCGGAGTGTCGGTGACCGGGAATTGAGACACGTTCTGTCACTCAGAGTACGAAACGTCCTTCGTTTCCCGTGCTTGGGCTAACTCCTATCCCAAACACAATGCAAATGAGATGGCATACACAATGCGACTAACATACAACCTAGCATGCGCAATGCTATGAAATGGCATACACAATGCTCGATGTAACATGGCATACACGATGCTCTAACATGCAACCCAGCATACACAATGCTATAAAATGGAATGGTACAATGCACGATGGACTTACACCAATATGAGTGGACCTCAGCCACACTCACATCAGTGGCCATGAGATGAAAATGAGACTATCGAAATGCGTGCACACATGCACGCAAACCGAGGACCGTACCTAAGGCACCAAATGCCACTCTAATAAGGCATGGCAAGGCATGAAATATGACATACAGACATGCAAATTCCAGCACTGAAACATGATGCAAAATGATCCCGAATCATGGAAACATGGCACCCGATGCATGAGATGAACCCCGAAACTCAAAACTAGGCACACGTATTGACTTATAGCTATATAAAGCATGCATTATTTGACTATGAAGCACAAAGACAGAGCCAAGGCAGTCCCAAAACATGAACATTTCTAGTTCAAAGCATGACTAAAAGATGCTAGCATGATGGACTAAAATAGCATGCAACTTTGACTAGCAAACATGGTTTACATGGCATGTATATGAAGCGTATGAGAACTCATCAAACCAGCAAAAATCAATGAATAAATCATGTCAAAATATGCCCAAATAACTTCTGAAATGCAGCCAACATATACAAAAATAATGGGTTCCTTTAAAGGGTCATACAAGGGGTTATTAAGCACCTACAAGATAGACACTTAGCAAGACCAAACCAACTCTGGAAATGGATTACGACAGTCATAAAACCCACCAAATAGGCCCCGGAATTAGTCTCGGAAACATGCACAGAAAGGCCTCTTTGAAAGGCCTTGAATGAGATTCCTCTACACATGCAACATAACCATAAAATATGGCCAAAGGGGCCTTGGACAGAGCCAAGGCAGACCCCAAAACCCACAGAATGAGGCCTGAAACATGACTTCGATGCATGCAAAATAGAGTCCCTTTGGATGGCCAAACATGCTAGTAAAAAGAATGAGGGGTGAGAGGTAGGGATGGCAATGGATAACCTACCCTGTGGGTATCCATGGAGACCCAACCCAAATACATGGGTTTTCTCCTTTTTTTCTTATCCATTGGGTAGGGTAGGTGATATTCTTTAAATATCCATAGGGGATGGGTTGGGGATGGGTACCCACTAATTTCCCCATATGTTTTTTTTTTTTTTTTTTTTTTTTTTTTTTTTTTTTTAAAGATTCACAACCAAAACTAAATATACATTCAATCTTTTTGCTTTTATTTATTTATTCAGGTTCACAACCAACTCTTTTTTTTATTTTTTTATTTTTTATTTTTTTTATTTTTTATCCACAGGATTAAACTACAGGATCATAGAACTCTTTAAATACTCTCTTCTTCTTCTTTTTTTTTTTTTTTCATTTTTTGTTTTTGTTTTTGTTTTTGAACTGCCTTTAAATGCCATTGAATTTCCACGTTAATTAAGGACACGTATCATTTTGTTAGAGGACAACGGCAAATCAGGAGTTCACGGTTGTGCTGAGAATAACTTATTCTCTTTCATTTTAAAATAAAATGATTGAATTTTTCTCAAATTTAAATATAAACTTAATTATTATATTTGGGTTTGTTGTAGGGGTGGACAAATCTTAGGATGGACTCAGTTTGGGTCGAAGTTGGGTGATTCTATTTACATTTAAAAAACTATTTAGCATGTTTAATTAAAATTTTAAAATTTTATTTTTTATTATATTCTATTATAAATTTATTAATAACGACAATATACATTAAATCTTAAAATGAAATATTATTTTTTTGTCATTGTACACTCTAATTACTTATACGTATTCTTTATATTTAAGTTTCTTCATCTTCTTCTCAAGTTTCAATTTTTTTTTTCATCTTTTTACTCACTCCAAAACTCAAGTCCATTCCATCAAAATTCACTATTATTATCAGCATTATTGTTTCTTATTGTGTTATTATTTGTAAATAGAACAAAGTTTGAATAAAATCAAATAATAAATAAGAATAATAATCAAAAATGTTTTTCTAAAGGTTTTAGGATTTGTTTTAAATTTTTTTTATCGGGACAGTTATGAATTTGAATGATCGAACTATCGTCCATTATATGATGCATCAGCCAGAAACATTATAGGAAAAAGGTCATTTGAATGATCGAACTATCGTCCATTATATGAATTTGAATGTATATTTAGCTTTTGTTGTGAACCTTAAAAAAAAATAAAAAAAATAAGTTGTTAACATTAAGTATATTAAAAAAGAAAGAAAAAAGATTGAAGGTATATTTAGCTTTTGTTGTGAACCTTAAAAAAAAAAAAAAAAAAAAAAGGAAGAAGTTGTTAACATTAAATATATTAAAAAAGAAAAAAAAAAGATTGAAGGTATATTTAGCTAAAACCTTAAAAAAAAAAAAAAAAGTTGTTAACATTAAATATATTAAAAAAGAAAGAAAAAAGATTGAAGGTATATTTAGCTTTTGTTGTGAACCTTTAAAAAAAAAAAAAAAATTTCTTAACATTAAAGACATTAAAAAAGAAAAAAAAATATTGAAGGTATATTTAGCTTTTATTGTGAACTTAAAAAAAAAAAAAAAAAAAAAAAAGTGGTTGTTAACATTAAATATAAAAAATAAAAATAAAATAAAAATGGGGATTAAAGTGGGTTGGGGAAAATCCAAACCCATTAGGAAATGGGGAGGGTGGTACCCATGGGGAATGGGGAAAATTTATTATAGGGGAATGGGGATGGGGAATTAATATCCACCCCATTAACTCCCATTGCCATCCCTAGTGAAAGGGTCACCCCTCTATGATTTCAAAGCTCAAATCCTCATCAAAGCCACTGAAAATCCACTGGATTTCAGTGGCTAAGAGGGCAAAACAAGGCCAAGGCAAATGCTCAAATGTATGGCTCAAAGCATGTAGAAATGAAGTATGCAAGGAAGGAGATGACTCCAAACAAAAAATTGACCTTAAACAAACTTAAAGAGGAGGTCAAAAAAAGACTTTTTTCAGTTTATATCAAATCTCGAAAATGTTCACAAGTAAGGCTAAAACATGATGCAAAAATAGCCCTAAAAGAGAGATAAAGGACAGGGGGCAGCAGATGGTCTCAAACAGAAAAGAGCCCTTCAACAAAGTTGAAGAGGGGCTCAAAATAAGATACTTTACAGTTTAGGTCGAATCCCAGAAATGTAAGCAAAAGGGGCTAAGAGATGAAGCAAAATAAGGCTAGAAAAGGGGAAAAGAGGACTTACCCTTGTAGCACAGCAATGCAGCAGCTTTTGGTTCAAGAAAATGAGCTCCTAACCTCTGAAAATCAGCCTCGAGGTGTTGGAATGGAGGATGGAGGTGGTAGGCTATGAGTTGGTGTGTAAATGGTGCAAGAACAAGGGTGTTTGGAGGCTTGGAGTAGATAGATATAGGGTTGTATGTATAATGCTCCAGCTGGTTTTTTTTCTAACCCTTAGAAATGAAGTAGGGTGCTGGTTATATAGAGGGAGAGAAGCCAAAGAAAAGGGGGGAAAAACCAATTCAAATATCCCCCCAAAAGGACAGACCCTCGGGCAGAGGGTCTGGTGCAAAACAGCTGGCACAGCTGGAATGCACCAGAAGGGACAAACATGGCCGGCCAGGTTCAAAAGGGCCAAGTGGCCGGCCGGCCACCTCTCCTGGTCGGCCGACCAGGGGTCAAAAGGGTCAAAAGAATTGCTGGCCGGTCACCCCAAAAATGTGGCCTCCCAGATGAGTGCAACACAGCTGTATGGTCAAAACCCAGAAAATGTGAACCAGGAGAGAGAAAAACTAGCTTTTTAGAGGGGTTCAAAAGGGTCAAGAACAATTGCTGGCCGGCCTACCCATATTGATGGCCTCCCAGGTGTGTACAACACAATGATGTGGTGGAAAATCAGAAAAAGTGGCCCGGGAGTGGGAAAAACCAGCTTCCTAGTGAAGAAAACGGGCGATGAAGAGCGATGAAGAAATAAAACTGGTTTTTCAGAAAAATTGCTGGCCTCCCACCTTCCTACAACCTTTCTAACAATGAAAATAAGGTCCCTGCCAAAAACAGACCAAGACGGATGCAAAACGAAAGTTCGGGGGCAAAACGAAAGTTCGGGGGCCAAAACACGCAGTTCGGGGCCCCGAAAACAGGCTGTTAGGCACCGGAAGTGGCGTTCGGCCACGAAGTTGGTCTCTCGGGCCACAGTGTCCCTCAAAAGGGAGGAAACAAGGTGTGTGCCAAAAACCGAAGCAAACAGAGGTAGTCGAGCGGTCCCGAATCGAGGCACACGGCCGACGGCTCCGAAAACCGGAAATCGGGCTCCAAACGGGAAAAATGGCCTACGACCATGAAACGTAGCCTACGGCCATTGAGAGATGGTCTACGAGACCTCTCCCTCCCTTCGGGAAGAGAAAACAAAGAAAACAGGGCCTGGTTCGCAAACCGAGGCAAGGCACAAAAGAGTTCGGAAGTCCGGAGGCAAGGCTCGCAGCCGTGACTCCGCAACCTCAGAACGAGCACAATATGCAACATCACCATGCGCTCAATCGGTGACGTTTGAGTCTTAAGGTCGGTCAAAAATGGGGTGTCTACAACTACCAGAACCGAATATTGAGCACCCACCTCGGTTGATAATAAATGTGATCCATGGAACAGTGACTCAGGAACCTGAGGAGAAACTGAAAGAAGAGATTGCTAAGGCTATGCAAATTTAGCAGGTCATGTTAGTAGAGCCTGCATCGAAAAAGGTACGCACGGTACCCAAATCCCCCTTGTGCATTGTTTCATTTACTAGAAAGGATTTAGAAGGTATACAGCACCCTGATACTGATGCACTGATTATAACTATGGGAATTGGGAAATGGTTTGACGTAAAACGAGTCCTGGTAGATCCAGGCAGTGTAGCAAACATATTGTATTACGACTTGGTTCAGAAAGCTTGGTCTCTCCGAGCAGCATCTCACCCCAGCGGCAACTCCGTTAGTTGGCTTCAATTCACAGCCAGAATGGCCGCTTGGCAGAATAGTGTTGCCAGTTGTGGCAGGAACAAAAACCCTCCAGATAGAGTTCCTAGTTATTAATACACCATCCCCTTACAACGCCATACTTGGCCGTCCATGGATTCATCAAATGGAGGCGGTCCCTTCAACCCTACCATTAACTCATCCATTTCCCAACGGAACACGGAGTAGAGCAGATCTCAGGGGATCAAGTTGCGTCCAAACATTGTTTCATGGCGGCACTAAAGGCAAAGCAACTCTACAACCGGGTATAGACAGTGGAAGTGGCCGAACAGCCAGTCTTGGAAGATGTAGGGGGAGCCTAGAGGAAAAGATAGTAGAGGATTTGGAGAAAGTCCTGGTAAAATAGGATAATCCAGAAAAGTACTTCCTTATCAGTACCTCGCTAGGCGCTGATGAGAAACTTCAACTGCTGGAACTGTTAAGGGAAAATATGGAGGTATTTGCACGGTCAGCATATGATACTCCAGGGTTGAACCCAGAATTTGCTTGCCACAAGCTCAACATCAACCCTTCCGCTCTGCCCGTTGTACAAAAAAGTTGGAGATCCTCATTTGAGCACACTGAAGCAGTAATTACCGAAGTCGAAAAACTCCTAGCATTGGGAGCGATCAGAGAAGTTCAGTACCCACAATGGCTGTCTAACACAGTCGTAGTCAAAAAGAAAAACGGAAAATGGAGAGTTTGCGTTGACTTCACTTACTTAAACAAAGCCTACCCCAAAGATAGCTTTCCGTTGCCTCGCATCGATCAACTGGTAGACTCAACAGCAGGGTATGAGCGCATGAGCTTTCTGGACACTTATAGCGACTATCACCAGATACCACTGTTCGGTCCGGATCAAGAAAAGACAGTATTTTTCACTCCAAGGGGAACTTACTGCTACAAAGTGTGGACGCGCCCTCAGGCTTTATGCTACCACAGTTCGGACTCAAATTGTTTCGGTTCTGAATCTAGTCTCGCAAAGTGCAATGCAAGACCGATAAATCACCAAAGAGTCCAAATCCGGCAAATCATTTTGGAAAACTGATTTTTAAGAAAGAAGTGTCAAACATGGACTACTTTGCCAGATACAGAGTCGCCACCTAAATATTTTGTTTTGGGAAAATTTAGGAAACCCTGACTCGTTGCCTAAGGCCACGTGTCCGTCATCACCAAAGTTGCCTCGGCTCGGGAACTTGGGTACGATTGGGGAATGTCATCTATGAGCACCCCCACTCGCCCAATCCGAAGATCGGCCTGTACTAAGCATGATATCGAGTTTTTTGAAAGACACATGCGCTCTTATTCTGGTTAATTAGCTAGAATTACTAGGTTATGCGCACAACACACAAGTATAGACTAGATCACCTAATTTGGAACAAAGCATTGCATATCCGTTTGTTTGGAAGGCGATTTGAAGTTTGCTACTTGTAAGTAGGCTAAATCACGGATTTCAAGGAATTATGCCAATTCAAGCAACCCAACCTTCACCCACAGGCATTCAGGCAGTTATATCACATAAGCAATTAGCCTCATGGCAAGTATGCTGTCATGTTAACACTCACATACATGCAAGATGCTAAAGCATAAACACTCACAGCGTACTCCGAGCCAAAACAGGAAACTAGTTAGAAATCATGTATGATCCTAGTTCATGTTAAGATGGCTAATGCAACACATTCGAAATGCAGCTAGAATAGGCTCGACTAATCTAAGAATGGCATGTGAAATGCAACAATCGATACATGTATTCAACTTAGAATTGAAATACTATGCAATTAATATGATGCGCCGGGCCCGATGCATGCAATACAGATGAATGATGCAAACATGCATAGCATAAGGATGCTAATTGAAACGTGCCCTAGAACTAACCATCATAAGCAGGTAAGTAAAAGGGAGAAAGACGTGGGGTTGGAAGACATGCATCACACACACGCACGCTTATTACACAATTGCGCCCTCTCGATAGGGGACTGAATGAATAGTACAAATTAACTAACTAACAAGCTAATTAATTATTACACAACACTTAACTAATTTAAACAAATTAATTAAGCTACTAAAGCAGTAAAACAGTCTCGGAAAGAGGGACGAATGCATGCATGCTTGGCTTCGCTCAGAAATCCATCGCCATGCTCATGTTGCCTCTGTTTGCACTGTTTTATACCTCTAAAACCTTCACAAGTCCCAAAGCTGCTTCAGAACCACTCCCTGAGCACTGAGGGATGTCACCAGCCAAGAGATGGGACCACCGGCCATGGAAATATAGTCATCGACCAAAAGTGGGGCCATCGGCCAACAATACATAGCCGGCCGGCACTTAAGATGGCCGACCGGCCATATCTTCCTGCAGAATCCTATTTTGCTGCAGCAGAGGACAGACAGAGCATGGCAATGCATTTTCAAGGAAATGTTTGCACCACCACCCTCCTTATCATGTTTGAGACTCAAAGGAGTATGGTTCTCGACCCTCGGGCCATCAATCACTTATTTCAATGCATGATGGCCCAAGGTGCCAAGTGTGCAAATTAATGTCAAATGAGATGCACACAAAACAAACAAGAGGCCCCAAACTCTATCGTGGTTGATCAAGAGGCAAGGGAATGCACACTCAATGCAATGCAACCTAAGCATGCAAGCAAGCATGCAAAGAACCCAAGCATGCAGCAACATGTGAGGCAAGTATGCAACTAATATGCAATAGGCATACAACCTAAACATGTAAGCTAGTATGGCATGCAACAAAATGCAATGGGGTTAGCATGCAACAACATGCAATATACTAACATGCAACAACATGTAATATACTAAGTATGCAACAAGCATATCATGGGCCAAGTACACAACAAGGCACAATTGAACTAGCATGCTACAACATGCAATTCATCAAATATGCAACAAGCATGTGACAACATACAAGGCAACCATGCAACAACATGCGGGGATGGTCTTAAACCAAAATGGACAGCCCTCAAATAGGTCCAAATCAGCGGCCAAAATGCAATAGAAATGAGGACAAATGCACATACAAATTTGCATGTCAATTGGCCTAAAGACTAAGGCATGAAAGGCAACTTTCAAGAACACTTAAAAGGAATGGAAAGCATGCCGATGTAACAACATTACATGCTCTGAAATGAGGCTAGGAGTGATGCCATATCACATAGACAAATCATGATCAAAGCATGCACAAGGCTTAAAGCCTAAGACTAGTGAAGGGACTTGAATCAAAGCTACACAAGACAAAGAGCATATGGCAAGCATAACCTAAAACAGTCCTAAGGCATACCAAAGTGAGCCTAAAACATGCAATGACCAAAGCTAAAACAAGCTAAAATAAAGGGGGCAAAACATGAGGCATACAAGACCACAAAAGAGGTGTTACATTACACCTAATACAACCAAACATGGTATGATTTAAGCAACCAAAAACAGAGTTATGGCATGTCAAAATGAACCCAAAAACCCACTTAGATGGCATTCCAAAGACCTAAGCATGGTGGCATACGCAATGGACCATTCAAGAGGCATAAAACACAAACCCTTCAAAGCATTAAAGGAGTGATAAATGCAAGTGTTTGAGCATACTATATGGACTGAAATAACATTACAAGTGATACCAAACCACTGAAATGATTGAAATAGAGCATGCTAATGTCTTGAGCACTCAAAGCTAACAAGCTAGATTGCATGGTAGCTATACAAAACAATGCAAGCATGGTTGAAACAACTCAAATCAGAGCTCTAGCATGGTAAAACAAGACTAGAAGCTTCATGAAGTTAAGCCAAAATCATGCTAAAATGGCATGTTACAACATGGTGCATGTTAAGGCAAATCATGGGATTACAAGACAAGTATACAAAGCATGCATGGTATGTCTAAACCAAGTCAAAATAGTGCTATATCATGGCAAAACAAAGCCTAATATATACTGAAATAAAGCTAAAACAAGCTAGGCATACAAGCCACAAACATAAGCCATTTATGCAAGCATGAAAGACAACAAAGAGAGGGGATGACCCTCTCTTATTTGAGACACCAAGACCACCTCTCCACCACTGAAAATCCTCTAGATTTCAATGGTAGAGAGGTCACACAAAGACAAGAATAATGGCCAAAAGGGATGACCTAAAAGAAGGCCTAACAAGGCCTAAGAGGGGGGGAAACAACCCCAAACCTCAAAGAGACCTTAAACAAAGATCAAAAGCATGCAAAATCAGAACTTTTATCAATTATAAGTTAAGCTCAAAGCAACATGCAAGATAGGCTAAAAGCTTGTGCAAAAAATGGGGGATAAAGAGGGTAGTTTCTCACCCTTGTAGAATCTCTTCAAGAACAAGGCTCGAGCAAGTTTCTTGGATCAAAACCAACTTAAAAACTCTGAAATCAACCTCCTAGCACCTCAGCAACCAAGGATGGTGTTCTAGTGTGTGTTTGTGTACAATAGTAAGACAATATGTAGACACCCCATTTTTGACCGACCTTAAGACTGAGACGTCACCAGTTGAGCGCTCGGTGATGTTGCATATTGTGCTCGTTCAGAAGTCTCAGAGTCACGGCCGTGAGTCCTCCCTCCAGACTTCCGAACCCTCTTCTGTGCCTTGCCTTGATTTGCGAATCAGACTCGGTTTTCTCTGTTTCTTTTCCTGAGGGGAGGGAGAGGTCCCGTAGACCATCTCTCAGTGGCCGTGGGCTACATTTCGTGGCCGTAGGCCATTTTTCCCATTTCGGAGCCCGGTTCCCGGTTTTCGGAGCCATCAGGCCGTGTGCCTCGGTTCGGGACCGCCTAACCATCTCCGACTGCTCCGGTTTTTGGCATGCATCTTATTTACTCCCATGTGAGGGACACTGAGGCCTGAGAGACCCACTTCGTGGTCGAATGCCACTTTCGGTGCTTAACGGCCTATTTTCAGGCCCCGAATTGCGCGTTTCGGCCTCGGAACCTTCATTTTGCATCGGTTTTCGTTCATTTTGGCAGGTACCTCTGTTTTATCACCAGGAAGGTCACTGAAGGGTGGGAGGCCAGCAATTGTCTCAGCAACCAGTTATATTCCTCCGACGCCTTCCGACGCCCGTTTTTCTCACTTCCGAGCCAATGTTGACCACCTTAGGGCCACTTTCTTCAACCCCAAACCACATATTTGTGTTGTACACACATGGGAGGACCCTAATATCATATGGCCGGCCAGAAATTCAACTTGGACCTTTTGAACCCCTTCTAAAAGTGGCTTGTTCTCTCTCCTGTTTTACATTTTCCAGATTTGAGCCACAGGGTTGTGATGAGGGGACATGGGAGGACACCAATATTTGGTGGCCGGCCAGAAAATCTTTTTGACCCTTTTGACCCTTGGCCGGCCGGCCATGGGGGGTGGCCGGCCGGCCACCTGCAACCAAAGTACCTAGCCGGCTAGCTTCTTTGCAGTGTGTGCATTACAGCTGTATAGCTGTTTTCCCCCAAAAATATCTAGATCCGGGGAAAAGTTTTGGAGGGAAAGTTGATGCCTTTTCCCTCCACCTTTTTTCCTCCTTTTCTCCCCCATTCTTGTCTATATAGCTGGCCTCCCAGCTCTAGAGAAGGGTTGGAAAATTGCTCTCAAGCATATACACACTCTATCTCCCTCTATCTCTCTCATTCTCTCAAGTTTAGCCCCATTTTCTTCATCACTACCAAGCACCACCACCATCACTCCATTTCCAGCACCTTGAGAGGATTTCCAGCAGCTAAGAGGCAGCAAACTCAAGCCAAGAAGCAACAAAAGCATTGGTCTCCAAGGGTAAGCCATTTTCCCTCTTTTGTAGCTCATTTTTGCAACAATTTCTTAGCCTATTTTCTTACTGTTTTGGGCTCCGACCCTAACTGAAACTAGGCCTATTTTGAGCTATTCTACATATTTGTTTAAGGGCTCAACCCTGTTTGAGCCCCCCATTTGGTACTTGCTTCAATACCCTCTTGTATGCCATTATTTTTCATGGTATTTTTAGCATATGTGTAGTCTGTTTTGAGGCCTGATGTAAACTGAAAATAGGCCTATTTTGAGCCTCTCTACAACATTGTAGAAGGGATTAACCTTGTTTGGGACCTCCATGTATGACTTGCTTCATTGCCCCTCTTGGTCCCTATTTTTGCATGCTTTGTGAGCTTACCTTGCCTCTGTTTTTAGGCCATGATCAGAACTGAAAGTGGCCATGTTTTGACCTTCTTGGCACATTTTATTAAGGGTCTTTGGCTTTTTGGTGAATGCTTTGTATACCTCATGTTATACCCTCTTGTGGCCTCAATCTTGCATTGCATTTTGAGCATGTTTTCATACTGATTTGGGGGATGTCATAAACTGTAAATATTCATATTTTTGGTCCCTCTCCAACATTGTTGAAGGGCCCTAACCTGTTTGGGGCAAGCATATATCAGTTACTTCTTTGCCCCTTGTTGGCCCATTTCTTGCATGAATTGTTTTCCATACTTGTATCTATTTTTGGGGCTTTTCATAAACTGTAAAACATCATATTTTTGGTCCCTCTTCAACATTTTAGAAGGGGCCTTCTGTGTTTGAGATCAGCAGCTATGACTTGCTTCATTACCCCTCTTGGCCCCCCATTTTTGCATGCTTATTTTGCTCTATTTAAACCCACTGTTTGGCCATGTTTTGTACTGTAAAAATGTGAGTTTTGGGGCTGCCTTGCTTCTGCTTTTTCATGTCATGTTCAAATTATGCATGTATTGTATAGCTACAAGTCATTTCGGGTGTCTAATTTCGCATTTTGGAATCATTTCATGCATTGGGTTTCGTTTTACCGGGTTTCGGGGCTGTTTTGCCCCTCATCTTGCCACTGATTTTTGCATGTTGCATATCATATTCCATGTCTTTGCCATGTCTCATTAGAGTGGCATTTCGGTGCCTGAGGGTCGGTCCTCGGTTTGCGTGCACGCGTGCACGCATTTCGAGTTGACTTGTTTTCATCTGATGGCCTCTTATGTGAGTGTGGCTGAGGCTCTCTCATGTTGGTGTAAGCCCATATTGCATTGCGTATGCCATTTCATCCATAGCATTGTGTATGCTCGGTTGTGTATCACCTCGTGTAACGTGTATGCCATTCCATAACATTGTGTATGTTAGGATTGTATCTTAGTTGCATTTCATGCATGTCATGCATATTGCATTGTGTTCGGGATAGGAGTTAGCCCGGGCACGGGAAACGAGGTGCGTTTCGTACTCCGAGTGACGGAACGTGTCTCAATTCCCAGTCACCGACACTCCGGATTATCCATGATGGAGTTAGGTTTTGTTATAGTGTTCATATGCATTCATTCTATATTGAGTTGTGGAATTCAGCTCCTCGGCCATCATGCATCGAGATGCGTGATTGGTGGTACGAGGATCGAGACACGCATACATTTGTGAAAATACATTGCTATGTCCCTTTCCTGCTCTCTGTTGCAGCATATCAAGAATCAGCAGTCTTCCGAGGCTTGGCACGCTTTTCAAGAAACATTGCAAAACAGAGGCTAATCGGGGCATCGTCGTGGATTTCCACGCAAAGCAGCCCAAACATGCATCATTCCATCATCTGGAGCAAAATCAAGGCAGTCCCTGGCTTGCATGCCAGTTTACAGTTTTCTTAGTTAATTTGTTAATTAATTAGGAATTTGTATATTATTTGGACTGTATATTTTGGACCGTATTATTCTTTCATTTGGGACTGTATATTTATTTGGACCCTCCGCGCGAGGGCATAATTGTAATAAGTGTGGGTGAGTGTGATGTATGTCTTCCAACCCCACGTCTTTCTTCCCTTTTATTTACCTGCTTATGATGGTTAGATTAGGGCATATTTCAATTAGCATACAGTATGATAGCATGTTTGCATCATTTATCTATTTTGCATGCACCGGGCTCGGCGCACCATACTAACTGCATTGTACTTCAATTACAAGATGAATACATGTTAGCTGTAGCATTTCATATGCCATGTTTAGAATAGCCAAGCCTGCTATAGTTTGCCTTTTTGCATGTGTTGCATTAGGCATTTCTGTATACTTAGGATCATGCATGGATTTCTAATGAGCTTCTGTTTTGGCTTGGAGTACTCGGTGAGTTTTTATGCTTTAGCATCCTTGCATGCGTGTGAGTGACTGCCATGATAGCATACTTGCCATAAGGCTATGTGCTTATGTGATATAACTGCCTTGAATGCCTGTGGGTGGAGGTTGGGTTACTTGGAGTGGGACAATTCATCAAATGTTTGTTTTAAGCCCACTAGATAGTGGCAAAATCATGTTTTCTTAAGCCCACCCGAGGGTGGCAAATCCACGTCTTAGCCTACCTGCGGGTAGCACCATCAAACCATTTTCAAACAAACAAACATGAAATGTTTTGTTCCAATTCAGGCGGCTCAGTCTATACTTGTATGCTGTGCGCATCACATAGTAACCTAGGCTAATAACCGGAATAAGAACTCATAATGTTTTCAAAAACAAATATCATGGTTAGTAGAGGCCGGTCTTTGACCGGGCGAGCGGGGGTGCTCACGAAGTGACCTTCCCCAATCGTACCCAAGTTCCCGAGCCAAGGCAACTTTGGTGATGATGGACACGTGACCTTTCGCACCGAGTCAGGGTTTCCTAAATTTCCCAAAAATGAAATATTTAGGTGGCGACTCTGTATCTGGCAAAGCAGTCCATGTTTGGCATTTCTTTCAAAAAATCTGTTTTCAAAACGATTTGCCAGATTTGGACTCTTTGGTTCAAGATTAAGAACCGTGACATTCGAGTCCTTCGAACTGTAGTAGACCCAATATCGAACCAGAACGGGGGGGAGGGGACTCGCACTCTTCCCCGGGATGCGTTCGGGGACGTCTACAATTTCTGGCGACTCTGCTGGGGATTTAGAGAACTTGACTCGAACTCATGATATCTGGTTTTGACTACATTTGTGTGTTTCTTTGCATTGCATTTGCATTGGTGCACCTTGGACACCGTGTTTGCCATCTGCTATTCCTGAGCGGTTTGCCGGAGGCTTGTCTTGTCAAGGCATGTCCATAAGGCTGACTGGTTACGGGCTCTGCCAGCATGGGAACACAAACCCCGGTGTTACCGGGGCACCCTTTTTGACCATTCGACCTATTGCATATTCGGATCCATAGTGACCATTCCAAATTAGGATGGGTTGCTTACCCGTTTATAGGTTGTTTGAAACCGCTGCGTGCGTAGTGAAACCCTAGCTCCTGACAAAATAGGACAGGGAAACCCTACCCCAACATAGGGGTGTTTTGGCTTTCACTTATCTGTTATGTGCTTGTTAGAGTGCGTCTCTACAGGGAATGCATGCATCAGTTTATGAGTTTGGGCATCAGGCCTACGGGCATCAGTTTTTGAGATTGGGCATCACGCCTGCGGGCATCAGCCAGTTATATGAGAATCAGTTATCCGCAGGTATCGGATTCAGTTTTGGGGAACAGTGATATAGGGACAGTAATCAGTGATTGAGGACAGTGTATACCCAGCTTATCAACCGTGTGTTGTATGCCCGACTGTGTGTTGTGTATTTAATTTAAGCTGTTATGCTGTCCGTTTACCTGGTTATTTATTTCCTTTTCGCTTTATTTATCTTTTGCTAGGGCAGGTTTGTAGCACAATTGCTTCCGAACCAGTAGATATACCCCAAGCACTTTGGACACGAGGTCGCCGACTCATTCGATCCGAGGATCTGGTTGACGGACATCCAGTGTTCCACTCTCTACCCCCGGTTGTTAGAAGAAGGCCGATGAGGCGCAGTGTGTCAGAGCAGAGATTACCGGGACAGCAGTCTACTTTAGCAGCAAACAGTCGGACTGAGGTTTCTGTTTCCGCTATAGAGATACACTTACCGGTTATTCAGATGGATCCGCAGAATACATCAGGGATGGAGGCGATGATACGCCAAATGCATGAGAGCATGAAACAAATGCAAGAAGATGCTGCCCGCCAAGCAGAGTTCTCCATGCAGCAGGCCGCTGTCATGGCCCAGCAGGCCGAGCTGATCACTAGACTGCAACAGCAGAATGCGGCATCTGCTTCACATCAAGCTCCTCCTCCACCCAGGGCTCCATTACCCGAGCAGGCATCCACTGGTCAGAATACCCTGCCAAATCCCCAGAATACCCTCCCGAACACCCAGAACACCCTACCCAATGTCCAGAATATTCAAGAGGACACAGGCCATCCAACGGGGCTGGCCCCGCCCCCGCTTCTGCCTCAACTGTCCAAGAATCTTACAGCCAACCACCCGGACTCTCCATTCGAGTTCGAGATAGACCATACAGCTCTGAAATTGAGCAAACTGGAGAAGCTTTTTAAGAAGTCCCAGGGGGTGAAGGCCATCCCAGACATCGAAGATGGGTACACCGATGTGGCCGTAACATTGCCAGACAGATTTAAGATGCCACAGATTGATCATTTTGATGGGTCCGGGGATCCTATGGTCCACCTCCGGCTATTCCCAGACATTCTGCGGCCAATGGGCCTAACCCGACCACAAAAACTTTCACTATTCGGCCGAACCTTGTCAGGTGTGGCCGCCATCTGGTATGCAAAGCTGGAAGATGATGTCAAAAGAAATTGGGATGAGATGGCTGAGGCCTTCGTTGCACAGTACTCGTACAATACACAGATCGAGATTACAACTCGTGATCTCGAAACAACGAGGCAAGAGGCCAATGAGACTTTCTCAGACTTCGTAACTCGATGGAGGGCAAAGGCATCGATGATGACCTTGAGGCCTACAGACAAAGATCAAATTAGGATGATTGTGCGCAATCTCCAACCAAAACTCATGCAGAAGATGATCGTACTCCCCTTTCCCACCTTTTCAGACCTACACGAGATGGGGGTACAAATCGAGGATGCGATGAAATAAGGTCTGATTGACCAGGACCGGGAGCAACCCCGAAGAACATTTAACCGCAACAACAACGCAGGCCCGAGTGGCGCTGCAAATACAATAACTCCGGAGGTCAGTATGGTCACCACCAATCCCCCTCCCCATCCAAGGCTCGCTGCAGCCACACCCTTCTCCGGTGCATCCGGAAGTAATACCCAAACCACAAAATATCCGCCCAGAGGCCAAAGAACCTTTACACCCCTCTATATGCCCCTGTCCAAGGCTTTAGGGGTATTAATCAGGAAGAAGCATTTGACGCCCCTAGAGCCGAGGCCACTACCGAATCCACTCCCTCCCTCTCATGACCCGGCGAGGTACTGCGTTGTATCACCAACAGCACGGTCATGACACCGATCGTTGCTTTAGATTGCGTCATGAGATCCAGGATCTTATCGACAAGCAGGTGATCGCGCCTCTCGAAAAACCCAACGTCACAACAAATCCCCTCCCACCACATAACCAAGCCCCTCCTCCCAACAGAATCAACTTCATCCAAACTGGGGTCGTGTCTTACGATCCTAGTGTCTATATCACCCACCCCACCTACCTAAGCCGGAGGTGATCCTTCCTGTCTGCACTGACTTGTGCATGATGGACATCTCCACAACCCAATCTGAGCCAAAGGTGGTGACCACCGAAGATGGGATAGGGCAGATTTCAGAGAAAGGTGGAGTTGTTGAGTTTGGGATGAAACAGTCTGAGAATCTCGCTTCAAGAGCCTATGATCCAAGTGAATACATCCAGTCAGTGGGCTAGTCTGAACTGAGTATGGGGCTGCCAGAAAAAGCAGAAATATGTGTGATTCAGGGGGACAGATTTGAGTGGGGAACAGATGACCTAACAGCCGTAGGAGAGGACTTTGCCAACCTCCAGCTCTTCAACGACCAAGAATCAGGGGATACAGCAATCAACTGGTTCGAATATGAGGAGTCGGCAGAAGTTACCGGATGGTTAGATGATCAACCAGACGTTATAGAATATCAATTAGAACAGGGCCCGGCAGGGGCAAAAGTATCAATGGTGGCCGGAAGGGCCGAGAGTCAGAATACAATGCCGGAGAGCGCCGGCACTGAGAATTTCGCTCAGGATTTGGGGATTGTAAATGCAGGAAATACCGACCAACCAGCTGTACTGACACAGTTGGAGCAACAAAGATTTGAGGATTCCGAGAGAATCAGAAAAGCCAAGGCCCATGTGGGGGTCGAGAGTGCTGTCTGCACGGGAACAGGGAATGCTGCGAGCATGAAGACTGAAGGTGCTGCGAGTACGATCATACCGGAGCCGGACAGGTGTCTGTCGACTGCCGACAGGATGTGGTGGGAAGACGACGACTTATGTCTTGCCCACACAGACGAGGATTGGGGAAGCACTCAACCAGATGACACCTGGTATCTCGATGAGGTCGCTCATATGACAAGAAGTGGGCGGTATTTCAAGCCTCCGCACTTAGACCAACCTGAGGCATCTGGGAAAGACAAGGAAGCTGAGAAACAGAGAGAGAAACAAATTGAAGAAGAAGCTGTGCTCAAGCAATTGAAGAAGATACAAGCAGACATCTCCATCTGGGGACTGCTTATGGGGTCGCGAGTACACAGGCAGGCTGTCCTAGCTGCTATGGACAGAGCCAAACTCTCTATAGACACTACACCAGAGCAGCTGGTTGGGCTAGTTTTTTCGGGAGGAGGTTCCCCGGCTTTAACCTTCTCAGACAAGGAACTGCCGCCTGAGGGCGTGAATCATAACAAACCTCTCTACATCTCCGTGGAATGTAGAGACAAGTGGATACCGGTGGTACTTGTTGATACCGGGTCTGCTATCAATGTCTGCCCAGCCAGAACAGCGTATGCAATCGGGTTGAAGCCTGCGGACTTCATCCCAACAACTCAGGTGATCAGAGCGTACGATAATACCAGCAGAGAAGTGATGGGAACTGTCAAGATTCAGACAAAGGTTGGACCTGGACAACACGAGATAGATTTCCATGTCTTGGAGGTTCCCGCAACTTTCAACCTACTTTTGGGGCGACCGTGGTTGCACTAGGTGAAGGCCGTCTCGTCCACTCTGCATCAGATGGTGAAATACCCCTATGGAAAGGGAGTAGCCATTGTGTTTGGAAATTCATCGATCCATCCCCCTCCGGAGGTGTCTATACCAGTCCTAGAAATCGAGCACGGCATGGAGGACGTGTTTATATCAAGATTTACTCTGGCCGAGGCCCGGGTTGTGCAAAACATTATGGCTGTGAATGAAGGTGTGTACGTCAGTGCTCAATCCGTCTACCTCATGAACAAGCTACAACACATCCCCGGGATGGGATTAGGAAGGAGCGGCAGGAAAGGCGTCGCAACATTGGCCGAAGTGCCATACAACCCGCATACCTTTGGACTGGGTTATCTGCCCACCAAAGAGGACTGGGTGAGGAAAGGGAAAGAAATGGCCGGAAGAGCCAGAGCAAAGTAGGCTGGGAAGCCTTTTGAATTAATGCATAGGCCCATCCAAGGTACCCTGAACAGACGCTTCGTCCGGGAAGGGGAAGACTTTCCATTTTGCGGCTTCCCAGAGCCGTGGATAAACGCGGAGAAGAAGCGCGTGCCCGGTTTTGAGATCTTCTTCGACCTGCAATTAACCGGGGAGGATGTTGCCGAAGAGCAGACGGACCCATCAGCTGAGGTTGAGTAGTGTAGGGCAGTGGATCCTGAGGGCACAAAATTTGAAACGGGGGTAGCGTTGGCATGTCTACTCTCTGATCCTCCGATCGACCATAAGTGCTTGGGGGATAACTTCGAGGTTTCCATGATTGGGGATGAAACGGCCACGAGCCAACCAGCAGCTATCTTGGATGCATCTATCGCACCCTCTCTCACTTGGCAATACGAGGAGGGATTTTTGTCCAGCAGCACCGGGTCAGGTAGCGAGCCGGAATCTGATTCCACCGAGTCCTGTGAGTCGGAATCAGATCCCAGCTCGACTGAGTCTGAGTCTGGTACTCCTGGGGATGTTGACCCGGATGCCACAGTCCTGTCTAGGTCGTCTTTTTCCTTTTCATTTGAGTCTGTTGTAAATGAATCGGACGATTTGGATGTGCCTAATGAGAATCAAGCAACTGTGGTTTCTGAGTACTTTTCTGTGCCCTTAATTTATTGCATTAATTCAGACTTTCAAAATTTTGAAAACGACGAGGACGAAGTTCCTCCGGTTTTGCAACGATTAATTGAGCAGGAGTAGGAAAGATTTGTTAAACCCTTAGTGGACGAAATCACTACCGTGAATATTGGTACTGAGGAGGACCCGCGGCTGGTCCAGATCGAGTCCACGTTGTCTTCGGAGGAATGCGAGCGCTTAGTCGCTTTATTAAAAGATTTCAAAGATGTTTTCGCGTGGTCCTACGAAGACATGCCTGGAATCGATCCTGAGATTGTACAGCATCGGATCCCCCTTGACCCCGAGGCCCGACCTGTCAAGCAGAAACTCAGGAGGATCCGCCCGGACTGGGCTCTCAAGATTAAGGAAGAGGTCACCAAGCAAATCGACGCAGGCTTCCTGCTGGTATCTGAATATTCGACTTGGTTGGCCAACATTGTTCCGGTGCCAAAGAAGGATGGCAGGATCCGGGTATGTGTGGACTTCAGGGATTTGAACAGAGCTAGTCCGAAGGACGATTTCCCCTTGCCGCACATCAATGAGTTGGTGGATTTCACAGCAGGGCACGCATTGCTCTCATTCATGGATGGCTTCTCAGGTTACAACCAGATAGTAATGGCACCAGAAGACAGGGAAAAGACTGCATTCACCACCCCGTGGGGGACATACTGCTATAGAGTCATGCCGTTTGGGTTGAAGAATGCTGGAGCTACTTATCAACGGGCCGCGACCACAATATTACATGATATGATCCACAAGGAGGTTGAGGTGTACGTGGATGACATGATTGTCAAGTCCAAAGAAAGAGAAGGCCACTACACCGCCTTGCATAAGTTTTTTCAAAGGATCAGGGAATTCCGGTTGCGGCTGAACCCTCAAAAGTGTACATTCGGTGTTATAGCGGGAAAAATGCTGGGGTTTCTGATTACACAAAGAGGCATCGAAGTCGACCCTTGCAAAATCAAGGCCATCCTAGAAATGCCCCCACCAAGGACTGAAAAGGAGGTGAAAGGCTTTCTAGGTAAAGTGCAATTCATAAGACGGTTTATCTCAAAATTAACCTTGACTTGTGAACCACTTTTTGGTCTCCTGAAGAAAGGCAAGAAATTTCAATGGGACGGTCGATGTCAAGCAGCATTTGAGCAGATCAAAGGATATCTACAGAACCCGCCCGTTTTATCACCACCAGAACCAGGGAAACCGTTGATTTTGTACCTATCAGTGACTGAGACCACGATGGGCTGTATGCTTGCACAAGAGTCTGAAGACAGGGTGGAGAGAGCCATCTACTATCTGAGCAAGAAGATGCTAGAATATGAAACTCGCTATACACCGCTAGAGAAGGCTTGCTTAGCTTTGGTATGGGCTACCAGGAAGCTGCGGCACTACTTGTTAGCTCACTCCGTAATGTTGGTTTCACGTCTCGATCCCGTCAAATATCTTTTCGAGAAACCAGCGCTTACGGG
Source organism: Camellia granthamiana (assembly GCA_036172215.1). NCBI lineage: Eukaryota > Viridiplantae > Streptophyta > Magnoliopsida > Ericales > Theaceae > Camellia > Camellia granthamiana. The sequence continues at coordinate 122,492,302 of CM069904.1, forward strand.
TAGGCTAGCTCGTTGGTTGCTGTTGCTCTCTGAATTTGATTTGAAGTATGTCACACGCAAGTCAGTCAAAGGAAGAGCAGTAGCAGAGTTCCTTGCCGACCATCCGGTTGAGGGGGATGAAGCAGTTGAATACTTATTCCCAGATGAAGCCATTTTGCATATTGACGACGAAGCTTGGACGATGTACTTTGACGGAGCATCAAATCAACATGGGTATGGGATAGGAGTGCTGCTGATAGCACCCGACAATTCCCGTATTCCCCTAGCCTTTAAACTCCGATTCAAAGTCTCGAACAATGAAGCAAAATACGAGGCATGCATTGCTGGCCTAGAAGCAGCCCTAGAACTAGGGGCAAGACGATTGGACGTCATTGGGGACTCGAATCTTGTTGTGTCTCAAGCAAAAGGAGACTGGAAAGTAAAAGAGGAAAAGATGATGATGTATCACCAAACCTTGGATTTGCTAATTCCTTGGTTCGAGAAGCTAAGTTTTACCCATCTACTAAGAGAGAACAATAGGTTCGCAGATTCTTTAGCAACTCTATCTTCCATGATAGACATCCCGTGTGGAGTCCGGATGCGTCCAGTCATCATTGACCAGAAGTTTGCACCAGCCTATGAGTCGATTGCTGCTATAGATGAGGTTCAGGACAAAAACCCCTGGTATTACGACATTTGGAATTTCTTAGAGAAGGAAACGTATCCGCCGGGGGCGAATGCCAAGGATAAAAGGGCAATAAGAAGATTGGCCGTTCAGTTCATCATCTGTGGGGGTAAGCTGTACAGAAGAGGTCATCTGGGAATGCATAAACTGTGTGTTGATGCCGAAGAGTCGAAGCGGCTAATGGAAGCCATCCATGGAGGAGAATGTGGAGCACATATGAATGGGGTAATGCTGGCACGGAAGATCCTCAGATAGGGGTACTACTAGTCCACCATGGAGGAGGATTGTATCGGTTTCGTCCGGCGATGCCACAAGTGTCAAATTCATGCAAATCACGTGAACATCCCGCCGATAAAGTTGTACAATATGACTTCACCATGGCCGTTTTCAGTCTGGGGAATTGATGTAATCGGGGCCGTTACGCCAAAGGGGTCGAATGGGCATGAGTTCATCCTGGTTGCGATAGATTATTTTACAAAGTGGGTTGAGGCCCAATCTTACGCGGTGTTGAATGCTTCGCACGTTGCAAAGTTTATCAGAAACAACATCATTTGTCGCTACGGGGTCCCAAATGAGATAATTTCAGATAACGGTTCCCACTTCAAGAAGGAGGTGATAGACTTGTTGGAGAAATACAATGTGGCTTTTCATAAGTCATCTACATACCGGCCGCAAACCAATGGAGCGGTTGAGGCTGCCAACAAGAATATCAAGCGTATATTGCAGAAGATGGTGGAAACCTACCGGGACTGGCCAGATAAGCTGCCGTTTGCTCTGTGGGGCTACCGGACTTCAATCAGAACTTCTACTGGGGCGACTCCGTACTCATTGGTTTATGGGATGGAGGCCGTTCTACCTATTGAGATTGAGGTTCCGTCATTACGAGTAGTGGCCGAGTGTCAAATAGCCGAGGCAGATTGGCAACAGAGCAGATTTGAGGAACTCATGCTCTTTGATGAGAGAAGACTGAAAGCACTGTACCACATTCAAGGCTATCAACGCAGAATTGCCCGAGCTTTTAACAAGAAGGTTAAGTCCAGGAATTTAAAGGAAGGAGATTTGGTGCTCAAAGACAACCGAGCTCCCATCCACGACCCAAGGGGCAAGTTCAGACCTAATTGGACTGGTCCTTACATTATTAAGTCTATCTGGTCAGGAGGGGCTGTGGTTCTGATGGATCTGGATGGCTTAGAGTTTTCACAACCGATCAACATGGACAAGTTGAAGAAATATTACCCTTGAGAGGCTCGCTAGGCCGAAAACCCGAAAGGGCGACCTAAGCAAAACTCAGAGCACAAAAAATTTGAAATTATAAAAACTGAGCTCGCAAGGTTGAAAACCCGCAAAGGGCGGCCTTGGCAAAAGTTAGAGCGCAAAAGTAGAGTAAAAAATACCCGAGCGAACCTAAGCCTGAATTACGTAAGGCTTGATTCCCATCTTTAGGATACGTAGGCAGCTTCATCCTGAAGTTCAGCCATAAACATTTTCCCCGATCAACTTTGTCCATTTGATCATCTCAGTCATCTCTATTCATCAACATTTATCGTGATCTCCGGTACAGTGCTATTCAGACTAGGGGCAACTTTCCGTTGCCAGGAGGTGCTGTGGTACCATTCAGACTAGGGGCAACTTTCCAGTTGCTAGGATCCGGGTTTGTGCATCTCAGTGACAGATCTCAGGCGTGTCCAGTTCTGATCCATATCGAAAATAGTTTTGAAAGGTTTTAATAAAAGTTGACTTTGTTCAAATTAATCTTTTTACAACTAAGACCATTTTTGGACCAAAGCGGAGAATTTTCAGTACCACAACCTTCAATTTCATTGATTTCAAAACAGAGTTCTCTTGCTCTTGCATACAATTGAAGTTGCTTTTTATTACACTCATAAAGAAAACTTGAAAGTACTAATAAAGCAATAAATCTGGGGCATAGTCAAGTCAGGTGTCCCTGCGCCCCCTCCCAGAGCTAGTCGAAGCCTCCGATGCTGACCTAGCCCCAATCTGTGCCTCCTCATTGAGCCAATCCCAGCACTCACCAGACAAAGTGCAACTGAAAATAGGGGCGGGGGGCAGGAGCTCTCTAGTCCTCCAAGCCGTAGTATGTCGGGCAAGGTGTGCACCTCGGACCGGGAAGGCGACCGGATACTCTATCCCCTCCGGAGGGCAAGTCTGATCATGGCCGAACTGGCGCAGAATGCGGAATGGGAAATAGAATACACAATGGGTCAGGCCAATCAACCGGATCCCAGTATCCTGGAACATGCTATAGCTCATCGCCGGAAGGTTAAGCCAAGGGCAGCGCCAAGCAATGCGTTCAGCTGACAAATTGCACATCCATTCAAACCACCATCCCTCATCGAGGGCGTCGACCAAACGTTGTCGAAAGAAGTAGCCGCGGGCTGAGTAAGCAGGGCAAGAGTCCACAACTTGCAATTTATCCATCAACCATATCTGGGGAGGGATGAAAAAAATGAGAGAATAAAGAATAGAGAGATGTACGATGAGAGAAAAGTAAGATGAGGGTTTTGTGAGAAAAACCGAGCCTGAGGGCCGAGCGATGTGAGCAAATACATATGTGAGCTTGGGTGGGAAACATTACCTGCAGCAGTAGTGGACTCCCCGCAAACCTGGTTGTCTCCTGGCGGTAGAAGGCATCCAACCCAACAGTGTCTCAGCCAATGTCATGACGATACAGCTCTTTCCTTCCCTCAAGCCTTGAGCGACTTCAATCAAACGGATGTTAGCTGCCCCGGAGCCCGAGACAAACAGAAAATGAGATAGCATGCACAAGCAGAGCGCATGTTGTCGAAAACCTTGCCGATAATGGTCACCGCAGTCACCGGCATTGGAGAATCGGTAAATCAGGCTCGGGATATCCAACATCCCGTTACAAATCAGGGATCGAGCATCATGCACGTTGAGACCGCACATCCGCCCTAAAGCTTGGGCGTGGCCAAAACGAGACTGAAGCAAGATCTCTTCTGAGCGTTCAGACTCCATCAAGACTTGAAAATCTTCAAAAGTGGGACATACCTCTTGCCCTCCGAAGCTGAAGACGTGCGTCATCGGGTTCCAAAATCTCGCCGCCGCATGGAGAAAAGGAAGGTGCAGTGGAGTCTGGCCCAGCATGAATAGTGCATTCAAGTCGAAACCCCGGAAGTTCAACTTTTCCGAGCCATCTAAAGAAGAGATCCAAGATGTGAGATTTTCTACGAGAAATGCCTCAATTTTAGTGCAAAGCAGTGATGAAATGAATGAGTTCCAAAGTTGGAGCTTTTATAGGGGGGTGAAACACTATTCGAAGGACAAGTGTCAGAATTCTGTGGGTTGCAGGAAAAAGTGGCCGGCCGGCCACCTATTCTAGCAGGCCGGCCACCTTTGACTCAAGACATGGCCGACCGGCCACCTTTCAGTCTCCAAAAAGCAAAATATGGCCGGCCACGCTTATTGGTCCTGCCTTGCCCTCCGGAAGGAAGTTTGAGGCACTTTCACGCATCGGGAATGTTGGAGGCCTTCATTTTTCTCAGTTTCAGATGCGTCCCAGCACCCAGATCGTCCGAAGTATGCTGTGGTGTATTTTGCTTATCAAGTTGTCGTTTTGTTTATCGATTTGTAAGTTTTGTCGAGCTGTCGCATTTTGTGTTTTGAGTCGTTACTCTTTGTTTACGCAATTTTGTTAAGTCTTGTTTATCGAGTCGTTAACATTGTTGTATTTTGCTTATCGAGTTATAAACTTGCTAAGAGTTTGTTATTTTTTAGTGAGTCGAGTTGTTTGATTTGTTGCGTCGGTTCATTACCTGACCCGGTAAATACACAAGGCACATTTTCCATTCAATTCCATCTTTGTGCAAAATGATGCGATGCGATGCTAAGAATTTCAAATACCAACACTTTTTCAAAAGCTGTTTCATTCCATCATGTTTTACAACAAACAAAGGTACAAGTTTTACAGAAAATAAAACTGCCTGATAATATGTGAAGTGCTACAAACTACTAGCAAAAAGTAAAATAAAGCAGGAAACAGCATCAATGCCCTCGGGAGCGGGAATAAGGGGCCCTCCTCATCCTTTTCTGCGGGATAACCTCTGCACCATCATCACCATCGGGGTCGGAGTTGTCGTCCTCAGGATCCCCCTCAGCCTCGCCTCCACTCCCGGAACCAAGACCAGAATCCCCCTCCTCAGCGGATGTCTCCGACTGACGGTCTGTGGCCTCCTCCTCCTCCTCATCCTCATCAGGCTCCACAACATGTGCCCTACGTCTGTGAGACGACCCCGCTCCTCGAGCTCCCCGAAAAGGCCTAGATGGCCCAGCTCCCTGAAAAGGCCTGGATGCCCCAGCTCCTCGGGAGGGCCCAGATGGCCCAGCACCTCGAAAAGATCCAGACGATCGACCTCTCTGAGAAGGCCCGGGTGGCCCGGCCTGCGGCGGAGCATATACAGGAGGCATCTGAAAGTGAAGAGTTCAATACATTAGTTCAAATATGAAAATCAGATGCAAGTACAGTATGAGAGTGGGGGTGTGTGTCAGATGTGCTCTACACAAACAGCCTATCGATGTAGTAGAATGTCCAAAACCAGCGTGTCATCAGAAATATGATAAATGCAGGAAAGATGAACAGTACCTGCACACCCATAATGGCCAGCTGTGCCTCCCTCCGCAGGATCATGCCCTCAAATGTGGCCAGCATTCCAAGCATCTCATCCACGTACTCAACTGGAGGCTACAGATACAAATGCAAAACTATCAGTAAAGGAATGAATGCCCAAGTATCCGACTGATAAATCAAAGCTGTAAAACATACCGGTGGTGAATCAGGGTCTCTGACATATCTATGGTCAGGAAGAGGATGCTCCAGCGAGACTTGGTAAGGAGTCCCAAATCGCCAACTCGTCAACTCGGTCGGCATGTCTGGCCATCCAGGATGATGAAGAGTCGGAGGGATCGGAGGAATGAATCCGCGCCCACCTCTGGACGTACCAGCCCTGCTGGAGGAAGGGATATCTGTAGCACGAGCCTGACTCGAAGATGGTACACCAGCAGGCCTGAGTGACGAAGTACGCACTCCCGTCAAGGGAGGCATCAGATATGTATGGCGATAAGTGGCGTAGTCTCCCTCCGTAAGATGTAGCAAAGCATCAGTGCCTAGCATAGCACTAACAACATCCTGGGTAGAAAGCCTATCAGCAGTCCGCATACTGGCTGGAGGTGCTGCGGGAGGGTCCTGAGAAGTGTACCCCCATACCTGACGCAGAAAGTGTTCCCCCAGAAACCATGCTCTACCAACCGGTCCCTCGAGCAGGATCCTGTACTGGGAGGCGCCTGATCCTCCGGCATACTGAAATCGGAGACCATCACCCAAGATCGCCCAGGGCTGCCACGTAATCTGCGGATAACCAGTGCATAAACCAATCAAAAATCGGGGATATACATGGCAAATCAAAGATGAAAACGGAAAGGAACTGGGAGTTTTGAAATACCTCTATCGTCCGCACAGTGTCAAAATACTGCCGCAGATAGAAGAGAGTCTCTCGGGGTCTCGGCCGGTGCTGGCCCTCGAATACCAATGAATACGGGGTCATGAGGGGCCCTGCCACCACCAACTCTGGGGCCAACGTCGGAAAATATACGTAAACCCATAACTGTGGAAAATAGTGCAGAATGTGAATACAGAGTGCTGAGAGCAGAATACAGAGTGCAAAGTGCGCCGTGTGTGCAATGTACAAGTAATGGGGAACAGAAATGTCAATTAAGGGGACAAAAAGTACCTCCCAGGCCCTCCAATAACCGCCGAGTAAGTCTCCCTGCCCGCGGGAGGTAGCGCTCATGTAGCAGTAGAGAGTAGCCAGGCCGGCGCCACCCCAGTCGTACCGACCAACCTGTGACAAGTCCACCAGAGCGCTCAGTAGATACAACCCGACCGTGTTCCCTCTATCGGCAAACAGAGTCGTCCCGAAGAGGAACATAAGGAAACCACGGGCATACTGCTCAGCCTCCTCAGGAGTCCCGGGCTCCATCCCCTCCCTCCGGAAATGGGAAGAGAACCAGTTGTATCGGACTCTCCCAGAAGCTCTGTCCACAGGTGGGCGGGCCCCCAATAGATGTATCCAAGCGGCCTCTCACTCACCCATATCCTCGTCGTAAGGAATGGGCCAGCCTCCTATATCCAGGCCGGTCAGTACAGCAAAATCCAGCAGGGTCATGGTCAAATCCCCGGTGGCGGAAAAATGGAAGGAGTTGGTGGTGTCCCACCATCTCTCCACCAGAGCTGCCAATAGTGTCCTCCGGGCAGGACAATGTGATAACCCAACGCAGAAGGCCCCGAACCCTGCTAAATCAACTAAGTCCCGGACCGCCTCCGGGAGCTCCACATACCACTCTCTAGCAGTGGTGGAACCATATCCTCACACGGTGCGAGAACCAACCTGCATTCAGAATGAATACATGTGTCAGTATAAATAAATAAGCTGTGTGCAAATGAAATGAATAAGCTGTGTGCAAGTAATGAGCTGTGTGCAAATGAAATGAATAAGCTGTGTGAAAAGCAAAGTAGGGCTGTGTGTTCTACTTTAAGTCAGTGTGGGTTGTGTGTTCACCATCAATTTGAGCTGTGTGTTCAGAAAATCAGAGTTTGGGCTGCGTGTTCTACTCTCAATCAGTGTGGGCTGTGTGTTCACCATCAATTTGAGCTGTGTGTTCAGAAAATCAGAGTTAGGGCTGCGTGTTCTACTCTCAATCAGTGTGGTCTGTGTGTTCACCATCAATTTGAGCTGTGTGTTCAGAAAATCAGAGTTTGGGCTGCGTGTTCTACTCTCAATCAGTGTGGGCTGTGTGTTCACCATCAATTTGAGCTGTGTGTTCAGAAAATCAGAGTTTGGGCTGCGTGTTCTACTCTCAATCAGTGTGGGCTGTGTGTTCACCATCAATTTGAGCTGTGTGTTCAGAAAATCAGAGTTTGGGCTGCGTGTTCTACTCTCAATCAGTGTGGACTGTGTGTTCACCATCAATTTGGGCTGTGTGTTCAGAAAATCAGAGTTTGGGCTGCGTGTTCTACTCTCAATTAGTGTGGGCTGTGTGTTCATCATCAATTTGAGCTGTGTGTTCAGAAAATCAGAGTTTGGGTTGCGTGTTCTACTCTCAATCAGTGTGGGCTGTGTGTTCACCATCAATTTGAGCTGTGTGTTCAGAAAATCAGAGTTAGGGCTGCGTGTTCTACTCTCAATCAGTGTGGGCTGTGTGTTCACCATCAATTTGAGTTGTGTGTTCAGAAAATCAGAGTTAGGGCTGCGTGTTCTACTCTCAATCAGTGTGGGCTGTGTGTTCACCATCAATTTGGGCTGTGTGTTTAGAAAATCGGAGTCAGGGCTGTGTGTTCTACTCTAAATCAGTGTGTGCTGCGTGTTCACCTTCAATTTGAGCTGTGTGTTCTACTCTAAATCAGTGTGTGCTGCGTGTTCACCATCAAATTCGGGCTGTGTGTTCGACAAATCAGTGTTTGAGCCGTGTGTTCAATTCTTAACTAATGTGTGCCGTGCGTTCACAATCAATCAATGAGCCGAGTGTTCAGAAATTCAAGTGTTCAAGTCATATGTTCAGAACGCAAACAAAGTACTATGTCATGAGCTAAACTGTGTGTTCAAGCATGGCAAAGGTACGAAATGCACGAAAAATGCAGAAAATAAAGTAAAATACCTCTCATGCCTCGTAAGAGAGGTGATGCTTGGGTTCTCGTAGAAGTAGATCCCCGGGTGCTCGATCATTAAAGTCAGTGTAATGACGAAAAATGGCCCGCGGAAGAACGTGCACCGACGGGGCGTATCTATCGGGAATAAAGGGTCGGACCCTCGGGGGTAGCATCATGACATCAAAATCATCCCCGGCACCCGGAGGGCCTCCACCGTGAGGAAAATTACCCGCCATTTCGAAAAATCTGCAAAAGGAGCAAAAAATGAGCAAAATGAGCTAGAATTGGAAAAAGTCAACAAAAGTCAACTCTCGGGAAATGAAAAGTCAACAAAAGTCAACCCCCGAGAAAATCTTCCAAATATTGAGACAAACTTACCTCAAGTGGTGAAAATGAGAAAAGAAGCACCGAAATCAAATTTAATCGGTTCAAAGTGCTTGAAATCGAATGTTTTCGCGAAAACAACTTGCGTGGGGCGTTGGAAAACGCGTATAGAGCTCAGATCTGAAGAGGAAAATGGTTTGGGAAGGTGGAGAAGAAGTTTTCGTAGCTGTGGTTGTGAGCTCAAAGTCATTGGACAAGAGAATATAAAGAAAATGGGGTGAAAAGACAAAATTGCCCGCGGATTTGGACAGGTGGTCGGCCGGCCACCTTTTCTGGCTGGCCGGCCATTCTCTTTATGAAAAGTGGCCGGTGGCCTCCCCTGGGGCAAATAACTGGCCGGTGGTGATCCCCCCATGCTCTCCTAGGTCTCTGCAAATTTTGAGGAAAATCGGAGTTCCCGGGACCTGACAAAGTTCAAGAAAAGTGCACTTCCGGTCGCGAAATCGCCTCGCCGGGACGTTAGCTCCAATTTCTGACATGTGTCTCATCATCATTCACCGGAATCAAGGTGTATCCTTTTTGAGCATGTTGTAACCTCTCCGGGAAGTGAATCGGAGGCTGCGATCGAGTCGCCTTCGCCGAAACGCGCGTTTCCTTGCTCGTTGTTTCGTAACAAACGTGCACCCTGATTTATGCTCGTTTTGCATTCTCATGTCCATAACTTGCATTCTCATGAGCATACTTGCATTGTTATGCACATCTCTTGATATTATCGTACCTCTGTGCTTGAGCATACGTCGCCACGCACGTTCCCTTCTCTCATTGCGATGCATTCACTCGCCGGCACTGCGTGTGTCAAACTTTCAGAATCACATTGAATATATGTTGTTAGCATATTGTGCTTGTTCAATTTCTCTCTTTTGCAGGCACGATATTGTATGTACGGTTCATTTAAGGCTGGTGCGACCAGACGAATCGCACAGGTATCATATCTTCTCCGTGTGAGACGCGACGAGAATTGAATAATTCTCCGCATTCCTAACTGCATGAAATGTAGTTGTTGCTTTGCATTCTTGCTTAAAACTGTTGCATCTATTTGCGAATACTTGCTTCATTACAGCTTGCTGCAGTTGCATGATCATCTGTCTCCGTGCATATCACTTGCATTTCGCCCCTGCCTGCGGGCACGCCTGCGGGCACATCTCTGTTTATCTTGTATGATTGTCTAAGTCTTCGGCCTTGTCAAAAATGGGTCATCTCTGGGCTTTGACATTCACTCCCGTCATTTCTTGACTTCCGAGTTCTGTCAAAGAGGGGCAACTGTAGACACCCCATTTTTGACCGACCTTAAGACTCAGACGTCACCAGTTGAGCGCTCGGTGATGTTGCATATTGTGCTCGTTCAGAAGTCTCAGAGTCGCGGCCGTGAGCCCTCCCTCCGGACTTCCGAACCCTCTTCTGTGCCTTGCCTCGATTTGCGAATCAGACTCGATTTTCTCTGTTTCTTTTCCTGAGGGGAGGGAGAGGTCCCGTAGACCATCTCTCAGTGGCCGTGGGCTACATTTCGTGGCCGTAGGCCATTTTTCCCATTTCGGAGCCCGGTTCCCAGTTTTCGGAGCCGTCAGGCCGTGTGCCTCGGTTCGGGACCGCCTAACCATCTCCGACTGCTCCGGTTTTTGGCATGCATCTCATTTACTCCCTTGTGAGGGACAACGAGGCCTGAGAGACCCACTTCGTGGTCGAATGCCACTTTCGGTGCTTAACGGCCTATTTTCGGGGCCCCGAACTGCGCGTTTCGGCCTCGGAACCTTCATTTTGCATCGATTTTCGTTCATTTTTGGTAGGTACCTCTGTTTTATCACCAGGAAGGTCACTGAAGGGTGGGAGGCCAGCAATTGTCTCAGAAACCAGTTATATTCCTCCGACGCCTTCCGACGCCCGTTTTTCTCACTTCCGAGCCAATGTTGACCACCTTAGGGCCACTTTCTTCAACCCCAAACCACATATTTGTGTTGTACACACATGGGAGGACCCTAATATCATATGGTCGGCCAGAAATTCAACTTGGACCTTTTGAACCCCTCCTAAAAGTGACTTGTTCTCTCTCCTGTTTTACATTTTCCAGATTTGAGCCACAGGGTTGTGATGAGGGGACATGGGAGGACACCAATATTTGGTGGCCGCCAGAAAATATTTTTGACCCTTTTGACCCTTGGCCGGCCGGCCATGGGGGGTGGCCGGCCGGCCACCTGCAACCAAAGTACCTAGCCGGCCAGCTTCTTTGCAGTGTGTGCATTACAGCTGTATAGCTGTTTTCCCCAAAAAATATCTGGATCCGGGGAAAAGTTTTGGAGGGAAAGTTGATGCCTTTTCCCTCCACCTTTTTTCCTCCTTTTCTCCCCCATTCTTGTCTATATAGCTGGCCTCCCAGCTCTAGAGAAGGGTTGGAAAATTGCTCTCAAGCATATACACACTCTATCTCCCTCTATCTCTCTCATTCTCTCAAGTTTAGCCCCATTTTCTTCATCACTACCAAGCACCACCACCATCACTCCATTTCCAGCACCTTGAGAGGATTTCCAGCAGCTAAGAGGCAGCAAACTCAAGCCAAGAAGCAACAAAAGCATTGGTCTCCAAGGGTAAGCCATTTTCCCTCTTTTGTAGCTCATTTTTGCAACAATTTCTTAGCCTATTTTCTTACTGTTTTGGGCTCCGACCCTAACTGAAACTAGGCCTATTTTGAGCTATTCTACATATTTGTTTAAGGGCTCAACCCTGTTTGAGCCCCCCATTTGGTACTTGCTTCAATACCCTCTTGTATGCCATTATTTTGCATGGTGTTTTTAGCATATGTGTAGTCTGTTTTGAGGCCTGATTTAAACTGAAAATAGGCCTATTTTGAGCCCCTCTACAACATTGTAGAAGGGCTCAACCTTGTTTGGGACCTCCATGTATGACTTGCTTCATTGCCCCTCTTGGTCCCTATTTTTGCATGCTTTGTGAGCTTACCTTGCCTCTATTTTTAGGCCATGATCAGAACTGAAAGTGGCCATGTTTTGACCTTCTTGGCACATTTTATTAAGGGTCTTTGGCTGTTTGGTGAATGCTTTGTATACCTCATGTTATACCCTCTTGTGGCCTCAATCTTGCATTGCATTTTGAGCATGTTTGCATACTGATTTGGTTTCATAAACTGTAAATGTTCATATTTTTGGTCTCTCTCCAACATTGTTGAAGGGCCCTAACCTGTTTGGGGCCAGCATATATCAGTTACTTCTTTGCCCCTTGTTGGCCCATTTCTTGCATGAATTGTTTGCCATACTTGTATCTGTTTTTGGGGCTTTTCATAAACTGTAAAACATCATATTTTTGGCCCCTCTTCAACATTGTAGAAGGGGCCTTCTGTGTTTGAGATCAGCAGCTATGACTTGCTTCATTACCCCTCTTGGCCCCCCATTTTTGCATGCTTATTTTGCTCTATTTAAACCCACTGTTTGGCCATGTTTTGTACTGTAAAAATGTGAGTTTTGGGGCTGCCTTGCTTCTGCTTTTTCATGTCATGTTCAAATTATGCATGTATTGTATAGCTACAAGTCATTTCGGGTGTCTAATTTCGCATTTTGGAATCATTTCATGCATTGGGTTTCGTTTTACCGGGTTTCGGGGCTGTTTTGCCCCTCATCTTGCCACTGATTTTTGCATGTTGCATATCATATTCCATGTCTTTGCCATGTCTCATTAGAGTGGCATTTCGGTGCCTGAGGGTCGGTCCTCGGTTTGCGTGCACGCGTGCACGCATTTCGAGTTGACTTGTTTTCATCTGATGGCCTCTTATGTGAGTGTGGCTGAGGCTCTCTCATGTTGGTGTAAGCCCATATTGCATTGCGTGTGCCATTTCATCCATAGCATTGTGTATGCTCGGTTGTGTATCACCTCGTGTAACGTGTATGCCATTCCATAACATTGTGTATGTTAGGATTGTATCTTAGTTGCATTTCATGCATGTCATGCATATTGCATTGTGTTCGGGATAGGAGTTAGCCTGGGCACGGGAAACGAGGTGCGTTTCGTACTCCGAGTGACGAAACGTGTCTCAATTCCCAGTCACCGACACTCCGAATTATCCATGATGGAGTTAGGTTTTGTTATAGTGTTCATATGCATTCATTCTATATTGAGTTGTGCAATTCAACTCCTCGGCCATCATGCATCGAGATGCGTGATTGGTGGTACGAGGATCGAGATACGCATACATTTGTGAAAATACATTGCTATGCCTCTTTTCTGCTCTCTGTTGCAGCATATCAAGAATCAGCAGTCTTCCGAGGCTTGGTGCGCTTTTCAAGAAACATTGCAAAACAGAGGCTAATTGGGGCATCGCCGTGGATTTCCGCACAAAGCAGCGTAAACATGCATCATTCCATCATCCGGAGCAGAATCAAGGCAGTCCCTGGCTTGCATGCCAGTTTACAGTTTTCTTAGTTAATTTGTTAATTAATTAGGAATTTGTATATTATTTGGACTGTATATTTTGGACCGTATTATTCTTTCATTTGGGACTGTATATTTATTTGGACCCTCCGCGCGAGGGCATAATTGTAATAAGTGTGGGTAAGTGTGATGTATGTCTTCCAACCCCACGTCTTTCTTCCCTTTTATTTACCTGCTTATGATGGTTAGATTAAGGCATATTTCAATTAGCATACAGTATGATAGCATGTTTGCATCATTCATCTATTTTGCATGCACCGGGCTCGGCGCACCATACTAACTGCATTGTACTTCAATTACAAGATGAATACATGTTAGCTGTAGCATTTCATATGCCATGTTTAGAATAGCCGAGCCTGCTATAGTTTGCATTTTTGCATGTGTTGCATTAGGCATTTCTGTATACTTAGGATCATGCATGGATTTCTAATGAGCTTCTGTTTTGGCTTGGAGTACTCGGTGAGTTTTTATGCTTTAGCATCCTTGCATGCGTGTGAGTGACTGCCATGATAGCATGCTTGCCATGAGGCTATGTGCTTATGTGATATAACTGCCTTGAATGCCTGTGGGTGGAGGTTAGGTTACTTGGAGTCGGACAATTTATTAAATGTTTGTTTTAAGCCCACTAGATAGTGGCAAAATCATGTTTTCTTAAGCCCACCCGAGGGTGGCAAATCCACGTCTTAGCCTACCTGCGGGTAGCACCATCAAACCATTTTCAAACAAACAAACATGAAATGTTTTGTTCCAATTCAGGCGGCTCAGTCTATACTTGTATGCTGTGCGCATCACATAGTAACCTAGGCTAATAACCGAAATAAGAACTCATAATGTTTTCAAAAACAAATATCATGGTTAGTAGAGGCCGGTCTTTGACCGGGCGAGCGGGGGTGCTCACGAAGTGACCTTCCCCAATCGTACCCAAGTTCCCGAGCCGAGGCAACTTTGGTGATGACGGACACGTGGCCTTTGGCACCGAGTCAGGGTTTCCTAAATTTTCCAAAAATAAAATATTTAGGTGGCGACTCTGTATCTGGCAAAGCAGTCCATGTTTGGCACTTCTTTCAAAAAATATGTTTTCAAAACGATTTGCCAGATTTGGACTCTTTGGTTCAAGATTAAGAACCGTGACATTCGAGTCCTTCGAACTGTAGTAGACCCAATATCGAACCAGAACGGGGGGAGGGGACTCGCACTCCTTCCCCGGGATGCGTTCGGGGACGTCTACACAATACTACTACTTTGAGCACAAAACAAGGCTAATCAAGGAAATACAGATACAATCCTATATCTATCCTCTCAAGAACCAATTTCTCTTAACCTTGAAGGAGGGAGGAGGGGCTCCCTCTTTATAGAGGCTCAAATTCTAAGGCTTTCAAGAGAAGCCAAGCAAAGAGCAAATCCCTTCATACACGGAGGGGGTGAATTGTGGATGCCAGCTGCACTAGCTGGCATAAAATATCTACATAAAGCAGATGAACAGGGTTCGGCCACCAAAAATGGCCGATTGACCAACAAAAGTGCTGGTCGACCAAATATAGTGCCGACTAGCCAACACTCTTGGCCGGTGGCAAGAACAGGGGGCCGGTGGCATCATGCCTTGGCTGGTGGGGTATGGGGATGGCCAACAAGCCACCCTCTTCCCTTAGAAGCAAAAACACAAGTGTTTGGTCCATGACCAAGCACAAAACAGATAAGTTGAGAGATCTTGAGGCAAGGCGCGTAGCCGAGACCTCCGAGAACTCAAAACGAACACGAACATGAATAATCATCGAGTGTTCAAACGATGACATCTAAGTCTTGAGGACGGTCAAAATGGGGTGTCTACACAAAGTAATGTCGTTCGGCCTCAAGAATGCTGGGGCAACCTACCAGCGAATGATCACTCGGATGTTCAAGGACCAACTTAGGAAAACCATGGAAGCTTATATAGATGATATGGTAGTAAAAAGCAAGCTCGCTACAAACCACCTTGCAGACTTGAGAGAAGTTTTTGGCATCCTGAAAAACCATCAGCTTTGCCTCAATGCCTCGAAATGCGCTTTCGGGGTAGGAACAGGGAAGTTCTTGGGATACATGGTCACTCACAGAGGAATCGAGGCAAATTCAGATCAAATCAAAGCAATACAAGGTCTTGAAGTACTAACAAAGGCTAAAGAGCTACAGAAACTGGCCGGAATGGCGGCCGCCCTGAATTGGTTCATTAGCAAATCTTCAGATCGGATGAAGCCCTTCTTCTAGCTATTGAGGAAAAGGGCAGCGTATGAATGGAGTTCCGAGTGTACCGAAGCACTACAAAGTCTCAAAAGATACCTCAGCACACCACCTCTTCTGTCCACTCCAGAACCAGAAGAGGAGCTGTACCTATATCTAGCAGTCTCAGATCATGCCGTAAGCGTAGTATTAATTCGAGAAATTAACAAGAAACAGAGGCCAGTATACTATGTTAGCAAGAATTTACTAGATGCCGAGACACAGCATCTACCCTTGGAAAAGTTAGCTTACGCGCTACTTATCGCCTCGAGAAAGTTATAACACTACTTCCAGGGGCATACCATCAATGTCCTCACTGAATTCCCCCTCAGATCTGTATTCAGCCGAGCTGATTTCTCTGGCCGAAGAACAAAATGGGCGGTAGAACTTGGTGAGTTTGACATTCAGTATCAACCCAGGATGGCAATCAAGGCCCAGGTCTTAGCAGATTTCGCCACAGAATTTGCTCCCACCCAGAGTACCGAGCTAGGGAATCCCAGTTCGGCACAGGTGCCACGCACCACTGAACAAGGAAAGCACTGCGCTTCAGAAGCATGGAAACTCTTTATTGGAAATATCTGGCAGCTTTATGTTGACTGGTCATCCAATAACCGAGGCTTGGGGGCAGGAGTAGTACTTATCTCACTAGAAGGATTTATCTAAAAATAGGCTCTCAGGCTCGGTTGGAAGGCTTCAAACAATGAGGCAGAGTATGAAGCATTACTGGCTGACTTACGTAGTGCCGAACACTTCAGTGCAGAAAAACTTCTTGTTTTCAGCGATTCACAACTGGTGGTAAACCAGCTTTCTGGGGTCTATGAAACACGAGATGAAAGAATGGCTATGTACGCAGGTAAGGCCAAAGATCTACTCAAAAAGTTTCAATCCATACGAGTGGAACGAATTGGTCGGGACAAAAACAGCCATGCTGATGCTCTGGCTTGCCTCGGCTCATCCGTAGATACCAAAGATGCTAGAAAAGTTTGGGTTGAGTTCGTGCCAGAACCAAGCATTGCATCTCCAGTCCTCTACAGCAACCTAGAGCTGAGCTGGATGGATCCGATACTTGCTTTTCTAAAATCTGGTACTCTCCCCAAAGATAAAAAGGAAGCCAACAAAGTCAGACATAGGTCAGCTCAGTTTTGGATCTCACCATCTGGGAAGCTGTACAGACGCTCCTATCTTGGCTCTTATCTTCTATGTGTGCATCCAAATCTGGTCGAGAATGTTCTCTACGAAATTCACGATGGGATTTGTGGAAGCCACGTTGGTGGAAGGTCACTGGCGTACCGAGCCCTCACTCACAGGTACTGGTGGCCACAGATGCAACAAGATGCGCAGCAGTACGTACAGAAGTGTGATAAATGTTAGAGGTTTGCTCCACTCAATCATCAGCCAGCCAAAACTCTCACTCCACTCACCAGCCCATGGCCCTTTGCCCAATGGGGTCTGGATATTGTCGGACCATTGGCACGAGGCACTGGGAATAGGCGATTCTTCGTTGCTGCAACCGAGTATGTCACTAAGTAGGTTGAAGTCGAGGCGCTGGCAAGTATCAAAGAAGCGGACACAAAGCGGTTTGTCATGAGAAACGTGGTGGTGCGTTTCGGCATCCCGCAGATACTGATTGCGAATAACGGAGCATAGTTCGATGGAAAGATCTTCAGAAAGTTCTGTGTTGACCTCAGGATCGAGTATAGGAACTCTTCTCCAGGGTACCCACAAAGTAATGGACAGGCAGAAGCGTCAAACAAAACCATCATCAACGGAGTAAAGAAACGGCTTGAGCATGCAAAAGGAAAATGGGTTGAAGAGTTACCCTACGTACTATGGGCATACCGAACCACAGCACGACGCTCAACAGGGGAAACACCTTACTCCCTAACTTGTGGAATGGAGGCCATCATCCCACTCGAAGTAGGTCTCTCAACCCTTCGGTCTGAATTGTTTGAAAGCACCAGTAATGAGGAAGCCATTGCACAAGCACTAGATATGGCAGAAGGCCGAAAAGAAGCCGCACTGATCAGACTTGTAGCGTATCAGCAGCAGCTCATCAAAAGTTTCAACCAAAAAGTTTTCCCAAGGCAATTTACACCTGGAGAATTGGTTTTGAGGAAAGTTATGGATCACAAAAGAGTGCCTGGCGAGGGCAAACTTGGGCCTCACTAGGAAGGTCCGTACAAGGTCACAATTGCTGCTGGAAATGGAGCTTACTACCTAGAGGATCTCAAAGGTAGAGCCATACCTTGGCCCTGGAATGTAGCAAATCTTAAGAAATATTATCAATAGAATTAAACCCCAACTTCTTTATTAGGATGTAAAGACATTTACCTTTTGGCCAATACAGAGGCCTCCCCACTTCTCTCAAGACTATCAAATTTTTGTAATAAGCTTTGGTGTTCACCAAATGGAATTAGCTTTGATGCTTATAAAATGGAATTAGCTTTGGTACTTACCAAACAGAAATAGCTTTGATGTTTATCTAACGGAGTTAGCTTTGATGCTTATCAAACGGAATTAGCTTTGGTACTTACCAAACGGAAATAGCTTTGATGTTTATCAAACGGAATTAGCTTTGATGCTTATCAAACGGAATTAGCTTTGGCTCTTACCAAACGGGAATAGCTTTGATGTTTATCAAACGGAACAAGCTTTGATGTTTATCAAACGGAATTAGCTTTGGTTTTAACCCAAATGGACTTAGTTTCAGAACGACTGAACGGAATTAAAATTTAGTTAGCACTCAAACATGCTAAGTGGAACTACTTGGTGGAATTATGTTTGGCAACTAAATTAGACTTTAGCCAAGTGGAATTACTTGGTGGAAACCGCACTAACATATCTTAAGTAAACATCTCTAATTCTATAAAGTCTCTTAAGTATCGTCACATCAACACTTCAGTACTGCTGCATACAAAAAGAGTTGGAACAAACTAAGCTAAGTTTTATTGGGAGCACACCTCCAGCATTAGTCTTGCTCAACTCCAGCTGGGGGCAAACAATTGTTTTTTTTTTTCAAACCAACCTAACCCTGAGTAAGACACCTCTTCATGCATTTATCCCATTCAAATGCACCTGTGCTATCAAAGTTGCAGCAGACTTAAGCAGTTCTACCTAAGAGCACAATCTTCAGTACCAATCTTATTTAGCTCCAGGTGGGGGCAAACAATTATTTTTTAGAACCAACCTGGACCTAAGTAAGACCCTTTTCTTTTCATTACGAAATCAAGCACAACCATGTAACATATTCGTTAGCCAGACCGAGCATCTGTTCGGCCCCGAGGTCCCAACAGTGCTCAGCTGGGGGCAAACAGTACAGAAAACATTCAGACATAGAAGCCAAACAGCATCAGATTGCAAATTCAAAAGGAAAATCCCATCATCCAACAAAAGGCACAGATGGCCTCATAGCTAGCAACAAAGAAAAGAAAAGAAAAAAAAAAAAAATTGTCTTAGCAAGCATAGAAAGAAAGCTCGGACCGAGCCATAGTACATCAAAATAGAAAAGCAAAAACTTCAATTCCTTTCAGAGAAAACTTCAACTTTCATTAATAGAGGGAACCTTAAGAGCAGTGTTCACAATCTTGTCCAGGCCGTCTTGGGGAAGAAAAGTAGAGGCAGCTCCAACTCCCTGAGAAGTGGAAGCTTCCTTAACCACATCTCCTGCGGCTTCAGTCTCTAGGGTTCCACCCCCTTCAACGTTCACTGTTTCAATGGCAACATCACTGTCCTGAGTCTTGTTTGCAGAATCAATTTCTGGGGAAACTTCAGCCGGAAGAACAATAGGGGTGGAGACAATCTTTGAACCCAAGGATCTTGAGGGAACTGGGACATCCCGAAACAGGGGAGAGCTTTTAGGAACCAGGACAGCAGCTAGAGCGCTCGACTAACTCTTCAGGAAGAGCTTGTCTCGCCGCACCTGCACTTCCTCCTTATAAGCAGCCCCAGCCTCATCCCAACCTTGTTGCCAGTACTTGGCCTCCAACGCAGAATGCTCGGCAGCCATCACCGTGATAACGACCTCCAGCTCGGCCACTTTTCCTTCAAGTTGAGCCTGCGCCCCAATAGCAGCCTCCTTTGATTTTTCAGCTGAAGCAACAATCTTGTTCAAACGGAATGCCTCCCTTTCGGCAGTTCGGCATCCTTCTTTCTCAGCCTCCAGGCTCACCGTCAGTCTCTCAGCATTCATAGCGGCCTCCAGCATGGCCTTTTCTAGTTTTTCAGCGCGGGTGATGGACAGATGCATCCTCTAAATACACTGCAACGGATTACAAAGTATTAAAAGAAAGAAAGCAGTAGCATAGCACTAAAAGCAAGCAAAACAAGAAAGCACTTACAACAGTCATTATCTGAAGGGTCCCCTTCAGAATAAGAATATCGCGGGCCCATTATGGTCAACCATATCAACCGGCATCAACAGAGTCTTGGTCAAATCAAAAGCAAAATCTTGGGAAGCAACAACCAAATCAGAGATAGAAATAGGCCTGCCTTGATGCAGCATCGGCGGTTCCCATTTCTCAAGTGCTTTGTCCTCATTAGGATCTTCAGAAGCTTCCCCCACCACTGCCTTGCCAGTCTCTTTCCTCCTCTTTTTTGCCCTCGTAGCAACCGAAGCGAAGGGCTCGACAGTAGCAGCATGAGTTCCAGAAGCTCCCACCTCTAATTTTACATCCATGAGGCTTTTCGCCTCTGCCTTCAACAAAGGGGTCTCCAAACTAGTTGAGGCACCAAAAGCCTCAGCCTCCAAATCCACTAGCACTCTTCTCTTCGACACGGACCCACTCCCTGCGAAACTGGGGACAGGAGAGGGCGTCCTTTCAAGCAATGCACCCTGGCTTCGACGGCGATTCGTAACTAGAGAAATGAGGGATGTGTCAGTCTCAGTATCAGAATCTAGAAGGGATATAGCGAGCCTCGCTTTCTTTGGAATGACAGAGCGGTAAATCGCTTGGTAATCCAACAACTCTGGCGCGGACCTCTTTTTGTACCTCAGAACGGCTTTGATGGCCTTAGTGTTCTCCCCGGCTCGGCCTTCGCTGAAAACGTGAGGCCTCTGCAAAAAAGAAGTACCACATTAAAACAACATCCAAAACAAAGGCAAGAAATATAAAAGACACTGGAGGAAGGATTCGAACCTGGGTAGCCATCCTTCAGAGGCATCCGTTCGGACTGGAACTCGGTCTCGGCAGGGAACTCCCAGTTGCCACCAACTTGCAGAAAATCATCATTGTGCTTGTCTGAATCAGGCAAACCAGTCACCAGATGACAGTCGATCGAACGAACACGTAGGTAGTATGTGCTATGATCCTTGTTATGAGAAAGAGTGTAGCAACCCAAAATGTCCCAAATATCGAGATTCAAGCCCAACCGTTTGTTGAGAGCGGACACACCACAGACGACATGAAACAGGTTAATAGATACTTGCATTGGGGTGAGTTGAACCTGGTGCAGAAATCGGCGCACCAGAAGGTCGAGAGGAAAATGAACCCCTCCATCGACGATGGATACAACCGGAAAAGTGGCGGTATTCCTAGTGCCCATACGCTTGGCATCGACCTTTGCCAGCGAAAGGGTCACGCCATCGAGGATATTGTAATCACGACGAAACATGGCCATGGCCTCAGGAGTATCAACTAATGAGCGAAACTTTCCCATCAAACCGAACCTAGTGGTACAGGGGTAGAACTCAGATACCAAGATATGGAACACAACGGCGCGAGGGCCAAACAAGATGATTGAAACAGAAAAAGACAAGAGAAGAAGGATCACAAGAGAACTTACAGAGATCAGAGTAGCGGTAGCAAACGGGCGGCGCTAAAGCAAGACCGGCAGTGGAAAGTCTGAGCAAAGCACCAACGAGACTGGTTCAAAGCAACGGAAAGGGTTTTTTTTCTTTGAAACTCTCCAAAAGAATGAAAAAGCAAATAAAGGGATTTGGATTGATAGCCCAGAGCATTTATTGCACCAGCCGGTGTGAAGGTACACAAAGCACGACCTTCGGTACGAAATCAACGCACTATCTCTGCACGCCTATCCCACGTCGCCACGTGTCACAACGAAAGGATGCATGTAGGGGCTGTGTGTCAGGATTGAACCATCACCAAGGCCGAACTGAAACAGAACCGAAGCGACGGGACGCTTGGAGAGCAGAACAATAGCTCCCTCCAAGGGGAACCTTAGCGCGAGCTAGGGGGCAAATGAAGGGGCTGGATATGAAATGGGTCGGATCCAAGCCTTGGGCCGGTCCAATCCACTAAAGCCTAAATCCAAGTGGGTTAGATGAATATATGGGCAAGCCAATTGAGCCCAACTCCATGATCAACAGTCTACCCAAGTCCTCAAGCACTTGGGCCCAACTCACAGTGGAAAGGCTAGTCCAGCCGCGATGTTGGGCTGGGCCGAGCTGCAAGACCTAATCTATGGGCCGAACTAAAGTGGGCCGAGCCCATACAAAGATATCCGAATGGACCAGCCCATCCTAACAGAAGTCTCGTCTAGGGCCGAGCTGGGGCACGAAGGTACCGAGTTGAGGGAATCTCACAGAGAAACGTGGAAGCCATGAGGATATGCATGTGCAAGTTGCCACCTCAACTGGTCCCCAACACCTAGAATCACGAAAGCAGTTAAACCAAAGGAATGTGATTTGTTATCAGCATGACTACAATGAGCATAACCGCCTCTTGACAACTACCAGATGGTCCCCCACGGAGAGCCATGCTAAAAGGAAACCTGGCAACACCAAAGCTCCATGAAACCATTTTGAGAAACAAGCAAGGAACCCTATATATACTACATGAACTTCACATTGAAGGTAACTGAACTGATCCAAGCTGAACCTCACTTACTTACAAACTCAACTCTCTACACTTCTTCCCCGATCACTGATTCCCACACCGAAGGGGTTATCCGGCCAACCCCGGCCGGGCAACTCTTACGGTGCTTCTTGTGGCAGGAACCTCAATCCTTGGATAGTCCAACCGAGTGCGGAGCCCCGATTCACTTTCATCTAGTGCGGAATCCGATACGCACAAAAAGGAAAATTTTATTTTATATATAAAGAATGTTTTGGAAAGCAATGTTTCAAACTTCTATATTGATCATAAATGTATAAATGTTTGGTTTGAGTTGGCATTACTATTTTACATAGGGTCCTATTACTGTGTCTTTTTGGGGTAGTGTTAATTTTTTTAAAATTATAACTTCTTACTTATTTTTATATAACATATGTATCTTAATAAAATTCTTATGCCATATATATAAAGCAAAGTGAGACATTTGACCATAGATATAGCAAGTGTGGTTTAATTGATAAATAGGCTGGCCAATTGTTAAAGGTTCACTTCTTGATTTTGATACTTGGGTCAAGACCAATCTAACAAGTCCAACAGATTACACACAGGCCCAAATCTAGAAAAATCTAGAAGCACAGATATGATCTATTTTATACAATTCTTGTAGAAAAATTTAGGATAAATTACAAATACACCTCCTCTGATTTGAAAAATTACAAATACCTTTTTGTAAGAATTTTTCATTTAACAAAATGAACTAAAAAAAATAAAATTTATAATTACTCTTCTATACAATAATAAAATTACCTGAATTATTAATTGAAATATATTTTTGATATCATTAAAAATTGTTAATTAACTTAATAATTTATTGATAAAATGAGTTATATGTTATGAAATTAGAAACTTCAAAGTGCAGGATGTAATTTATAGAATCATATGAGGCAATTCATATTTTAAGCAAACCTTAGAGAGTATATTTATAATTTATCCAAAAATTCTATTATTAGAAGAGTCCTATAGAAACATCTTAGTTAATGAAGTGTAGTTGAAAGTTGGGAATTAGAATTAATGTAAAATTATAAAAAGAATTCTAGCCACTAATTGAGAGTAGTCACTTGGTTTTTAAGGGTTTAATCTAAAGTGACTTAAATTTAAGGCTTATTGAGGGTCTCTAACAAGTGCAAGACTCATGCCTATTCATTTCGAATCACTGACTCTTTGTTACTCTGCCTTTTGGTGGGGTTAGTGTCAAGTTATGACTCAACTCATCTTGAGAATGCTTATGAATTTTTATAAAATGCTCATGTTTGCAGGTTTGTTTAGGTTTCTCCTATTCAACTCTTCAACGAATAGGGATTTTAGTCACACAAATAAAAAAATTTCATGTGTTGATTGACCGTTCTATCTGTTTCAACAAACCCACAAAATAAGTAAATAAATAAATAAAGAAGAAAAGTATTATATAAAAAGGGTGATGTTTTTCCATTTTGTATAAGTAAAATTAATATCAAGTTATTGGTTTATTCATTTCCCATCTGCACCTCATCTTCCAAGATCACTTTGCTTTTTTTATTATCAAAATTGATTTGGATGAAATAATGCCATGTAGAGCAATTAGTGATCATGGTAGTATTTGCTAAAGGTTCATAGAGTAAGTCTCTTGATAGGAAGTAGGTTCATGAGAAGAAAAAACAGTAGAACCAACAGTGAAATGACGAAGAAGTATAGAAGGTTGTGTTACCCGAGTAGAATGACGAAGAGGTGCCTCTGGTGGAGAAGATGATAGAGTAGAATCAAAGGATGCTTGAGGCTCATTGTGAGAAGGAATGAAGGCAGGACAAGGAAGCGGAGTAGAAGTAGGAGCATGAGCAGGAGCAGGCTCAGGATCAAAGAGTGGAGTAACAGGACCTGGAGGCGGAGCAGAATCCTCAGAATGGGTCACAATCATTATGTCGGAAGTAGGATCTCTATCAAGCTCATCAAATAAAAGAGAAGGATCTGTAAAGAATGGTATAGTAGGAGGAGTGGACAAATGAAACTTAGACAGAGAAGAGAACATCTTGTGTTCCTAAAATACCACGTGACGAAAGACACGAAGACAACGAGAAAGAGGACCCCAACAACAATAACCTTTATGTTCAATCCTATACCCTAAAAAAGAACACAAACGGGGGCGAGGTTCTAATTTGGTACACTCATAAGGATGAAGAAGAACAAAACAAGCACATCCAAACACACGAAGACCAGTATAGGCAGGAGGTGTGCCATATAGACGCTCATATGGGGTTTGATTGTTGATGGTAAGGGTGTAAGAGCAGCTTCCCCCAAAAAACGTTCAAGACAAGAAGAAGATATTAAAAGAGCACGAACAATATCTAAGATATGGCGATGTTTGTGCTCAGCACGATTATTTTGTTAGGAGGTACCAGGATAAGAATAGTAAGAAAGTGTACCATTTTGACAAAGAAATCGCAAAAAATGAGTTTCTTTATATTCTTGGGCATTATCAGCACGAAAAATTTTAATAGCGGAAGAAAACTGAGTTTTGACCATTTGTGAAAAATCATAGTATAGTTGGTGTAACTCAGAACGAGATTTCATAAGAAATAACCAGGTAAAACGAGTGAAATCATCAACAAATATGACAAAGTATTTAGACCCCCTCCCCTCCCCCCCCCCCCATAGTGGTATTAGGGGAAAGCCCCTAAATATCATAGTGTATGAGATTAAAAGGTGCATGAGATATAGAGGTACTAGGATGAAATGGTAAAACAGGTTGTTTGGCAAGTTGACAAGATAGATAGTCTATTGTATCATTTGGAACATGACCTAATTGACCATTGGAAACTAGAGATCATAAAGCAAGAGGGGAACTAGTAGTAGCAGGAGTAGCAGTATGGATAGGAGAAGTATTGGAGAATGGAATGCACAGATGGATGAGCTCGTACAAACAACCATGTCTACGACCGATCCCAAGAGTCTGTCCCATCTTCGGTTCCTGCACAACACAACCAGTTGAAGAAAATAAAACAGTGAGGCCAAGATCACATAGTTGACCAATAGAGATAAGATTAAGTGTACGGTTGGGGATCAGATAAGTGTGAGAGAGATAGCTATTAGATGTGGAGATATGGCCTATATGACTAACATGCATTTGAGAGCCATCAGTAGTATGAATAACTGGTGAATTAGAAGAAAATGTAATGAAAGAAAAAAGTGTAGGGTCAAAAGTCATATAATTGCAACAAGCTAAATCAAAATACCAAGAAAAGGTACTTAAAGTGACTGAGAGAGCAATAGAGGGTGTACCAGAGGTAGAGGTAGAGGTAGAGGTAGAAGTAGAAAGAACCTTTTTCACAATGGCTTCAATATCATGAGGAGTGTAGGTTGGTGAATGTGCATAAGAGCAACCTAGAGAATGTTGAATAGGTGGCTGGTGATGAGTAGCAGTTGAGGCAAAATAAGCCAAAGTGTGATACTGACTATGAGTCGTAGGTGGTTTAGAATAACCACTGTACTAACTATGAGTTGTAGGTGGTTGAAAATAGTCAGGAATCAGCCCAAAATAATCAAAAAAGGCCGAAATTCAATTAAAAATAGCTAAAACAAGAAACAGTGCCAAACAAGGGATAGGGCTGACGTCAACAGTAGGGGGCTAACGTCGTCAGCAAGGCGCGGCGCACAGCAGCGCATAGGGGTACGGCGCAGGTTAGCAAATAGGGTGCAGCGTACGTTAGCAACAAATGGACGCTGTGCGCAGGAGACAAGAGGCGCGGGTGTCGGCGCGTATGAGTGTGGCGACGGAAGAATGTGACGCACGGTGATGTAGGTGGCGCGTGATGGCGCGTCACTGGTTCGTTGGAGATGATTTTGGTGGCATTGGAATCGTCTGGAAATTCTGAGTAGGTTGATGGTAGGCTCGGAGAAAAATAGTGAGAAAAAATAGTGACCTTGGTACCAGAAAATATATTCTATATTTTGGTGATGAGCAGTTAAAAAGAAAAATTAAAAAAAAAAATATTATAACTCTGATACCATGTTATAAGAATATATATATATATATATATAGAGAGAGAGAGAGAGAGAGAGAGAGAGAGAGAATATAACTCTGTATATTTCAATGAATAACTAGTGAGTGAATACAAGACTCCTTTATACCAGAGAAGGAGAAGCTAATATGGTAATATACAATATGGTAAATAATGCATAATATGGTAACATGGTAAAACACAATATGATATGGTGCACAATATGGCAACATAGCTAATAGATTCAATCGATAAAACATATTTTACTCATGACAAACAGATTTATTCTAAATTAGAAAAAATAATTTTTTAAGAAAAAAATAAAATAGAGAATAGTTGAGAAAGAAGGACCAAGTCTAACCCAATTGATTATAAGGCTGGTGACAGTGCCGTTGGAGGTCCACACTCGCCGTCAAACCACTGCCACTTCGTTCAAAAATTTCTTTTTTGGATGATAGTATTTATTTTTTTATTTTTTTATTTTTTTCAGATGGTGGATGGTAGTATCTTTATTTATTAAAAAAGTGATATTTTATATAAAATTTAAGAACAAAATAGTGAGGCTGTAAGGGTTTGTTCTAAGTCTATTTCGTAATTCAAACTCTTATTGTAGGATTTATCAAACATATTATTCATAAAAAAAAAAAAAGTTAATTGGACATTTATAGCCCCATGATTATGTCTTAATTTTTCTTTTAAAAAAACTATTAAAATCATATCATGCTAAGTGTTTATTTTATTAAAAATAAATTTGATGTTATTATCTAATTAATCTATTTTTTTATTATTTATAAATGATCTACTCAACTATAATATAAATGGTCCAAATTATTAAAATAGACTCAGGAACAAGCCCTAAAGACTTCCTAACAGATTTATAGGTACAACTGCAATCCTATATTCACATAACAATGACAATTTTATAATTAGAAACTATAATGATAAATATTTTAACTTAATAAATAGATATAATGAGGCACACTATTTCATATAAAATTTACAGATATATAAATTTCGTTTGGTATAACATTACCCTTATTTTTTTTTTAACAGAATTACCCTTATTTATTAGTTTTTGGCTTTTCTACTACTATTACGAATAAATGCATGTTGGTGTACCCAAAATTAACTTAAATTCATAAAATGGTGAACATTTAAATAAAAAAAAAAAAAAAAAAACGCGTATGGAAATGGATGGATCAACGGATTAGAAAATTGTAAGGATTTGCATTTCTGTCAAAGACAAAATCCTGAGCTTGGTCCCTCTCAATTGATTAGTCTTTACGAGAGGTAAGTGAGGTTCACATCACAGTGAAATTATTTTTATTTTTTCTTGTTTTAGTAATTTTTTTTTTTTATTAATTTTTGTAGCCTGTCTAATGTAGAAAGATTAAACAATAACTTGTATAAAACCAAAAAAAAAACTACTAAAGGAAAAAAAGTTAAAAAAAAAAAAAAAAAGTCAACTTTTTGTTTTTTTGGAAATGGAGAGGGGGTGGGGGTATTTTAGTAGATTTTTTTTAAAAAAAAAAAAAAAAACTTTTTTCAATCCGTTTAGTTAAGTAGAACTTAAAGGTGTAGTAGAACTTAAAGGTGTAATTTTTTAAAAAAATTAGAAAAAAAGTTCACTCAAAAAAAAAAAAAAAAAAAGAAGAGTTAATTGGAAACACATTGAATTAGAACCAACTTGTTTTTAGTTTAACTATTAAATTGAGAGTCAAGTTTTCATAGATGTGGGTCTACCTTAAGATTATGTTGGTGATTTGAATCATTCCACTTATAAAGTTTATTGAACAAATCATTTGTTCAAAAAAGGAGTTCTAATTTTGGAAAACTCTAGTGATGTGGTAAATAGTGAGGCCCACATATGATATGATGTGTGTGCCTATATTTTTGTTTTGATTTTTTTTGTTTTTGTTTTTATTTTTTTTTCTCTTGTCACATCATTAGAATTCTCTTTAGAATTTCAAAATAAGAGCTCTCTATCATTGTTAGTTCAAAAAAATAGATTGATCAGACCATTCAATCCAATTTTTGGACAGGAAATAAGCCCATTCATTAGAAAAGGTCTCGATGTTCTAAAAATTTGAAAATATTCTCATTTTGAAAAGGAAAATTTTATTTTATACATAAAGAATGTTTTGGAAAGCAGTGTTTCAGATTTCTATATTGATCATAAATGTATAAATGTTTGGTTTGAGTTGGCATTACTGTATTTTATACAGGGTCTTATTACTGTGTCTTTTTGGGATAGTGTTAATTTTTTTAAAATTATAACTTCTTATTACACTAATTTTTGTATAAAATACGTAATTTTAAAAAAAAATTAAAATATGTGTCTTAATAAAATTCTTATGCCATATATATAAGGCAAAGTGAGACATTTGACCATAGATAAAGCAAGTGTAGTTGAATTGATAAATAGGCTGGCCAATTGTCAAAGGTTCACTTCTTGATTTTGATACTTGGGTCAAGACCAATCTAACAAGTCCAACAGATTACACACAGGCCCAAATCAAGAAAAATCTAGAAGCACAGATATGATCTATTTTATACAATTCTGGTAGAAAAAATTTAGAATAAATTACAAATACCTCTTGTGATTTGAAAAATTATAAATATCTTTTTGTAAGAATTTTTTATTTAACAAAATGAACTAAAAAATAAAATTTATAATTACTCTTCTATACAATAATAAAATTACCTAAATTATTAATTAAAAAATATTTTTGATATCATTAAAAACTGTTAATTGGCTTAATAATTTATTGATAAAATGAGTTATTTGTTATAAAATTAGAAATTTCAAAGGGCAGGATGTAATTTATAGAATCACAGGAGACAATTCATATTTTAAGCAAACCTTAGAAAGTGTATTTATAATTTATCCGAAAATTCTATTATTAGAAGAGTCCTATAGAAACATCTTAGTTAATGAAGTGTAGTTGAAAGTTGGGAATTAGAATTAATGTAAAATTATAAAAGGAATTCTAGCCACTAATTGAGAGTAGTCACTTGGTTTTTAAGGGTTTAATCTAAAGTGACTTAAATTTAAGGCTTATTGAGGGTCTCTAACAAGTGCAAGACTCCTGCCTATTCATTTCGAATCACTGACTCTTTGTTACTCTACCTTTTGGTGGGGTTAGTGTCAAGTTACGACTCAACTTGTCTTGAGAATGCTTATGAATTTTTATAAAATCCTCATGTTTGCAGGTTTGTTTAGGTTTCTCCTATTCAACTCTTCAACGAATAGGGGTTTTACTCGCACAAATAAAGAATTTTTATGTGTTGATTGACCGTTCTATCTGTTTCAATAAATCAAAAAAATTAAAAAAAAAAAAAAAGGAGAAAAGTATTACATAAAAAGGGTGATGTTTTTCCATTTTGTATAAGTAAAATTAATATCAAGTTATTGGTTTATTCATTTCCCATCTGCACCTCATCTTCCAAGATCACTTTGCTTTTTTTATTACCAAGATTGATTTGGATGAAATAATGCCATGTAGAGCAATTAGTGATCATGGGAGTATTTGCTAAAGGTTCATATGTGACACTATGCATGTGACACTAGTGAAACAACCAAATTAATATGTCAAAATTTTTTTTTATCAGCAAAGTAAAAATTTCATTAAAAACATGAAATTAAAGATATAGAAAGATGAAATGAATCGAGAGAGGTTTAGACAGTACAAAATACTCTTACTACTGCTACTTGCACTCATACAACCAACCCCTCGGCCTCACGAATTTTTTTACCAAAAAATCCCCCAAAACAAAAACAAATAGTTAAGAAGCACTTAACTCAAAAATAAAAAAAAACAAGAACCCCAATCACACTATAGCAAAGAAAAACCCAAAAGCAGCACTCTTGATTATTTTATATTAACCACAGCATTAACGCCCACTAATTCAAAACATCAAAACCGAGACGCATGCCTAAAGAACTCCTTGTTGTTCCACTCCTGACCCTTCCACCGGCTTTCTCCTATGCCTGACATCTCCATCGGGCTTCACCCACTCTATGGCCGGAACACTGAAACATCCACGGCCGGAACTCCCACGCCGGAACACTATTCCCTTTGTAGTACATTACCCACGCTTGACACTTCCATCGAAATTAATATGTCAAATTTACCCGTGATGTTTGCAAAGGCAAATACAAAGAAATCAATCAGTGAACTGAGAAGTGTCAACTATCAAGCACACAATCTAACTAATAAGCAAAAGTGTATTTGGCATAAGTATCATCAAAATGAAACATTTTATACGTCTTGATGAACTAATACAATATAAAAAGAAAGTACAAATAATGAACACACACATCTAATCTTAGGGTACCACAAAGAAAAATTATGACATTTTTGCTACTCTTAAGTTCTTTGGCTTCTACATAAGTATGGGTGTTGAGTTCCGACCACACAATCAAACAGGCAACTCAGCTGGAGAGCACTGGCAAAATAGATTAAGCCTGAACAACCTGTCACAGAAAGATAAGAATCTGGCGGTGATTTGTCCACTCGGGGGCACTCTAACGCTCAAGTCAACAATCAAAATATCTCTCAAAAATAGCAAATTGTGCCTAAACTCACAAGCAAAAAACTTACTGCTCACAGTATATCACATATACCTGAGACCCACGAGGGTTCCTTTCTTTTATAGCCATTAGTGCCCAACTCCCCTAGAAGCCTTACTTCATAGGTCTCCAACACATAATGCTTATCCTAGACTTCTTACTAGATAGGGATAAACTCCGTAAGAGCTTTATCCTTATCCAGACTAGAGCCCTATTTTGTCCAGGGTTCTTACCCCCTTATCCGCTTATCTCGAAATTCGGCATCTTCGCAGATTACCTTGGCCTTGCCGAGATCATCTCAGCAACGTGTTCGGGTCATGTGGCATCTCTGCTAACACTTCGGTATCACCTTAGCCACATGCCGTTAATCATGAAATACTCCCCCACAACTGCCCCCTAGGTTCTATTACCTTGGCAATTTAAGGTGACGGAACATATATCATTTGTTCATATAGCAAGTCGACTACGATATCCTTTCTTCTTCACAATTGAGATTATTCATTGTTAGCTTCATATAACCAAGACTTTTGCAGTCCACTGTCCAAATGATCAAGAATCAAGAACTCAATTTTTAAATATCTCAGCCAAGATCACTCCTCTAGCCGAGGTCCTCGCTTCATTACTTCAAGAATCTCAAGAATTCTAATTTGCGCATGAGTTGTCGCGTACAATCCCTTCAACCGTTTCCTCCACACGTCCTTTCCTCATTGGTTCGTACCTGGCACGCGCTATTAGGTCGAGTCGCTTCTGCGCACGTCGCCTGACAAGCACGTCGTCCAAGACATTTCATTATGGTTTGCCGTTTTTTCGAGTTCTTAACAAAACTCCTCCCCCTCTCTCTCCATCCTTTCACCTTTGCAATTACTATTGCCCTCTCTTGCTCAAAATTTTCTCTCTTTACGCTTCCAAAAAACCCTTCATTACTGTGCTTTTTTGCAACAACTCCATTTTCCATTTTTGGTGAAGTAGCCACTGTCATACTCCGTTCGCCATCACCGTTTAACTCCAGCGTACCTCAAACCGGTGTCCTCGTTTCGGCTCCAGTCGGTGAGTTTGTAATTTCTTTCCTCTTAATTTCAATCCTTTCCATTCTTTTAACTTATTTCGACTCTGTCGTTCGTCCACATTGCCTGTTGTTGCCTTGTATCTAGACTCATTGTTGTACTCCGTTTTCCATTTTCATGTTCTGGTCATCATTCCTGTTTCTTGAATCTTGAATCTGTGTAGTGCTTCAAAGAATGCCAATTATGTTTTGCTTGAGATATTTGCACACTATTTTTCACGCACTCACTCAGTGA
Source organism: Camellia granthamiana (assembly GCA_036172215.1). Lineage (NCBI taxonomy): Eukaryota > Viridiplantae > Streptophyta > Magnoliopsida > Ericales > Theaceae > Camellia > Camellia granthamiana. The sequence continues at coordinate 122,524,408 of CM069904.1, forward strand.
TTTGAAGTTTTGGATGTGCATATCTGTTTTTTGCTTCAATCTTGGTTTCTGAATTTTCTCGTCTTTGATTCCTTCTTGGCTCTGAACTTCATTCCATTTCTATTTGTTTTGTCTGTTTTTCATATTCTTGCTCTTGATTCTTATTTCCGTATAGACTTAGGTTTGGGATTTGATTTAGAACCCTATTCATTAAGAAAACTAAAACAAATTTCCCCTTGGGCCTTTATAAACCCTCACCCTGGTTTTTTCTGGGTTTTAACCGAGGTCTTCAGACCCATTTTAACTATTTTTTTCGGAAATCTAGTACCACTCATACCAAGCCGACATAATGGGTATGTGTAGGTGGAGGGTGGACACCCCGGCTAAGCTAGATTATTTTAGGCAAGAATTCTCTATCCCAATCGAGGTTCAGATCAGGTTGGTTGGGGAGAAGGACTCCATAATGCCTGTTGGCGATTCCATGCCCTTTTCCGTGGTTGCTTTCATTAAATGTGGGCTTAGGTTTCCTTTAGACATTTTTTTTTAGGGAAATCCTCCACTATTACAAACTCAACCCTATGCAATTAGCCATTAATTCATATAGGATTATCAACGGTATAATCGAACTAGCACACCAAGAAAAAGCTAGGATTACGTTAGCCGACATCCAATTTTGCTATACAATGTGTGGCCTAAAGTATGAAAAAGGCTACATTTATTACCTCAAGCCTAGATCCACCGCATACAAACTCATAGCCGACCTCCCAGACTCCAATAAAGGTGCTGGAGATGACTATTTGATCGTCTTGGGCAATTGAGAATTTGCACCTGATGATGATCTTCATCTCTTCCCCTTAAGCCAAGGAGTCTTTAGAGAGGATGAGGGTAAGAACTAAGTGCAACCTTTGTTCTTCTATTTAAGACTGTTACTTTATTTCTTTTATTTGTTATAATCTCTGTTTTTTGCTCTTGCAGCTCTCCCTCAGCCACCAAAGGGCTTCTGCCAGTCCTTCTTCCCCAGCAAAGACCTTAAAAGGCTGCTAGGCTTGCTGATTGACCAGTGCAAAGCTCCTTTGCTGCTCAACTATATTCTAACCTACAAGTCCGTTTTGCCCGACGTTCCCCGTCAAAGAAAAACTCCACCTTCAGCCACAACTCCACATGTTGCTTCATTACCAAGGCCAGATACCTCTTCCTCAAATGTATTGGAGGTTGCATCCACATTTGCCCCCTAATCGATTCCACATTCTCAGCGCCGATGTCGACATCGAGCCCCACGAAACGCACATGTCGGCAAAACTCGTAGCCACAAACGCCGATATTCTGAAGAGTCGGCTTACGATCCAGCAAACCCACCAATCGTCTTGCCAGCAATCTATTTCAGTACCAAAGTTACCCTCGCTGCTACCGCCGATGATATGGGCTGAAAAATCGTTGTTTCCTAGCTAACTTGCCAAGAGTGGTTACTGTCACTTCTTCTTCACCATCTCAATCCTAACCCAAACAAAAACCAAAAAGAGTGAAGAGGGCTAAGACAAAGCCTCTACCACCCAAATTGATTCTGAAGATACAGTACCGATCTCCAAACTCGCCGAAATTAGAAAACCGCATTCGCTGCCAAAAAGAGGCTTACTAAGGCCGATCTAACCGATATCGCTCGATCAAATAAGCCGAGGTCTGAAGCTGTGACAACCTCAGGGGTATTTAAAGCCGACGAACCCTGGGCCCCAGCCATCATGATTGGGGATCGGCCAATGAAGGCTGGAGACAGCGCCATTGATAGTCTTGAGGTCGGTGCCGCCCTCTCTAAAGCTGTTCTCTTGCCCACAGATCTAAATCGTATGGCCGAACCTGAGGTTTGAAGCTACGACAACCTCAAGTGTATTTAAAGTCGACGAAGCCTAGGCCCCAGCCATCATGATTGGGGATCGGCCAATGAAGGCTGGGGACAGTGCCATTGATAGTCTTGAGGTCGGTGCTGCCCTCTTTATCACTGTTCTCTTGCCCACAGATCTAAATCATATGGCCGAGATCAGTGACTACGAAAACTTTGCACTGATGATGTAGCATTCTGTTTTGGTGAGTCTTTTACACTTGGGTTTTTTATTTCAAGTTTTCTTCACACTTGGAAATTTTACTAACTTTGATAATTTCTTTTCTTCCAGGCTATCCAGCACGCCCATTCATTCGTAACGAAAGTCGAGGCATTCAAGCAGGAGTTGGTGCAAAAGACTAAGGAGGCTGTTGGCTACATTGCCTCCCTGAACAATGTCGAGGCTAAGATGAAAGTTCTATTAAATCAAGCCAAAGCTGCCAAAATTGCGCAAGATCTGGCCGAGGAAAGGGCTGGAGCAGCGAAGGCAGAGGCTATGGCCGCAGTTCTCAAAGCCGAGGCCAAGGAGGCTGAAGCCAAAACATCCGAAGCCCAGGTAGAGCTCTAAGAGGCCTTGGCCACCAAGAAAGCCGAAATCAAGGCCGCCGACAAGAAGGCATTCTTAGAGGGGCAGGCCGCCGTCCGTGATACATACAAAGCCCAGGTCAACCAAGCCTGCAATCGAGGCTTTTACCTCGACTGGACGGCGGCTCTGAATAAGCTCTCTATCCCAATGGACTCCCATTTGAAAGACATCAATCAACTCCAAGCACCTTTTCCTCCAGCTCCTAAGGGCTCAGAAGACGAAGTCGAGGATGATAATACCAAGGCTGATGATGCCGATGAAGAAGAGACTGTTGTTGGGACCAACTCCCCTACTTTGAATGAGCAAGTCCTGGACTTGACTCAGGATGAGGAGGATGAGGTCTCCAAGAGTGCCTCTCCCAAAAAGACAACCAACGAAGCCGAGGTCCATATCACCGAGAAGAGCCTTAACTAGACTTTTCTCGGGATCGATGCTGAGATCAAGGCTGAAAAAAATGTCGACAATCTTTCCCAGCTGTCTGCTGAGGCCGAAACACCGCCAATTGCCGAAGCAGAATAGTTTGAGATCAACGCCCAAGATCCTAGTACTTAGGAATCTCAATTTTCACTGTACTTTTTGTTTTCTTTGACCAAGTTGTAATAGTTTCTACTTTAATTGGACCAAAATGCCACCTCTATAACTGAACAAGTAGTCTTTTATGAATGCATGCTTCTTTTTTCTAAAGTGTTGAATGCTTCTCTTGCATGCTTACTGTTTGTATGTTTCTCCATACTTAGAATATTTTTCTACTTCTCCCAAGTATATTCTATGAAATCGCTTCGGGGTAGAATATATCGGACAAGAATTACCTCGGAGTTATCCTTAGCTACTCACCTCAGACCAATATCACCTCGGCTTTAAACTTTGATTATACTTGTTGTCTTCTATCAAGACTTCACCTTTCCAAGCTTGACAACCTGCTTGGTCATCTCAGGTAATAAATACCTCGGATACTTCTTTCCTTATTACCTCGACTAACTTGAACTTGTAACTTGTTCTGAAATTTCAACAAGTGTCAAGCTCATTCTAACTTGTAAATTTTCTAAAAATTCCAACAAGTGTCAAGCTCATAAGCTTAGTTATCATTCCTGCTCCCTGCTCCCTAATGTGAACCTAAGTTCCACTTAAGTTCACATTAAGCACGCGTCTATGGTCTGTTGTCGAAGTCAGACTCAAACAAAGACTAACCGAGGTGCTCTACCTCGGTTTCTCTATTTAATCTAACTAAAGTCAACTTTAGTTCAATTTTGCCGGCCTGGCAAGTCTAAGTTAATTCTACTTAGTTCAACTCTGCTGACATGGCAGGTCTAAGTTAATTCAACTTAGTTCAACTCTATCATATACAAGTATAATTCAAATCTACCATACAATAAGTCTAAGTTACTCATCATATTTCAATCGAAAATATCATCAACTTAGTTCAACTCTATCATATGCAAGTATAATTCAACTCTGCCATATGATTAGTCTAAGTTACTCATTATGTTTCAATCGAAAACATCGTCAACTTAGTTCAACTCTATCATATGCAAGTATAATTCAACTCTGCTATATGATAAGTTTAAGTTAATTATCATGTTTCAATCGGAAACATCGTTATAAGACTATTTCAGTCCTATCAAACAAGTGTTAACAATAATATATGAAAAAATCGAGCTAATATTTTATTAAAGCTTTGGCTAATAAATCACTACATAATTCTCAAAGAGCTAATGATAAAAAAAAACTTCAAATTGCAAGTGTTCCATGGTCTTAGAAACTCTTTGCCATCAATGTCTTCAAGCCGATATACTCCATGGCTAGCAATTGAGATGATTCTATAAGGTCTTTCCCAGTTCGGGCCAAGTTTTCCCTCCCTAGGATCCTTCTTGTTGCCGACAACTTTTCTTAGGACCAAGTCCCCAACCTTAAACTCTCTTGGGTTGACCTTCTTGTTGTAAACCCTAGCAAGCTGCTGCTGGTATGCCCCCAGCCGAATTGCTGCTCTCTCATTTCTCTCTTCTACTAGGTCCAAATCTCGAGCCAAGTATGCCTCATTGTTTCCATTCTCCACTCTCTGGGTTCTAATTCCAGGGATGCCGACCTCTAGTGGAATAACCGCTTCAATGCCATATGTTATGGCAAAAGAAGATTCCTCCGTTGATCTTTTCGGCATAGTCTGATATGCCCATAGCACATTTGGCAACTCTTCCACCCATTTTCCCTTGGTTGCTTCTAGCCTCTTCTTGATCCCATCCAAGATAGTCTTATTGGATGCTTCTGCCTGACCATTACCCTGAGGGAAACTTGATTTCCGACCACACAACCAAACGAGGAACTCAGCTGGAGAGCACCGGCAGAATAGATTAAGTCCGAACAACCTGCCACAGAAAGATAAGAATCCGGTGGTGGTTCATCCACCCGGGGGCACTCCAATGCCCAAGTTAGTAATCAAAATATCTCTCAAAGATAACAAATTGTGCCTAAACTCACAAGCAAAGAACTTACTGCTCACAGTATATCACACATACCTGAGACCCATGGGAGTTCCTTTCTTTTATAGCCATTAGTGCCCAACTCCCCTAGAAGCCTCACTTCATAGGTCTCCAGCACATAATGCTTATCCTGGACTTCTTGCTAAATAGGGATAAACTCCCTAAGAGCTTTATCCTTATCTAGACTAGAGCCCTCTTTGTCCAAGGTTCCTACCTCCTTATCCGCTTATCTCGGATTTCGGCATCTTCGCAGATTACCTCGGCCTTACCGAGATCTTGGCAAGCGTGTCTAGGTCACGTGGTACCTCGGCTAACATTTCAGTGTCACCTTAGCCACGTGCCGTTAATCATGAAATACTCCCCTACAATAAGTCATACGATTATCTATGCCTAAACTAAATTTTCACAGTAAGGTGACATTTCCCAAAACAAATTTCTTTCAGCAAAAACACCTTTAATGAAGTGATAGCCCTATACGTCCTCTCATAGACATATCTTAAGTCACTAGATACCTTTTGCTATGGAAAAATTTTAGGGGAAATTACACTTTTTATCCTTAGAGCTTTACTTAAATTTTATTTTGGCTTTTATTATTTTAAATTAAACAATTTGATCTTTACACTTGAATCTAATTCTAATTTGATCATTCCATTTAAATTATATTTTAGAACACTTATCAACCTCATGAAGTGTATTCATAAAAAAAATTATTAGAAATTTGAACGAAATCAAGAGACTATTCCATATTAATATCAGAATCCTCAATACAAAAAATACAAAAAATTATCTTAGGTTGTGTTTAAATTATAAATTTAAATATGGATTTCAAATTTTCTTTTTTTTTTATTTCTTTTTCTAAATTCCTATCAAAATTCATAATCTAAACGCTGAATTAAAAAAGTTGTAATGTCCTATGCACAAAATCCAACTAAAACATTAAAATAATAATAATAATAACAAAAATAGAAAAGCCATGAAAGGAAAGGAGAGCATTGATGAGTGGTCAAGTTTCGTTTGGTATTGGCTAATATAGTTAATTTTTTTGTATTAAGACTTTTTTAACTGGGACTTTTTTAGCCTCGTTTGGTTTGGATTTTTTTGGTTTTTTTGGTTTTTGTGAGAAAAAAATGTAATAATTATGGATTGGATGTGATATTTTGTCTTATTAGCTTATTTAGCATATTTTTTCATTTTGTACTTTTTTAGCCCCAAAATGATAGCCAAACCAGGGCTCAATCTCCATAATTTATGGACTCTCATGAGAGAGGATGGGGTGTAGTACTTCCTATTGGAAAATAATGATTTTTGTTGACTTTAATACAATATTAAAGTGGGTGTCAATCCTCAATTGAAATGGATTAGAGTGGGTTTAAATTATTTTTAATGAAATCTTTACACCATAAAAAGAATAACTAAAAAACATTAAGATTTGAATGAAAAATTGACTCATTAAGTTAGTCTCATTAAAGAGGTGTTGGTAAATACGTGTAATCTTCTATCCCACATTGATTGTAGAGGAAAGTACTGATGGGTATTTAAATCTCATTTTTTGCTTAAGGGTGTGAGCCCTTTGGGGCATCCAAATTTTCCAAAGGAAGGGAGTTATAGATGCTTTAATGATTGGCTTGGGCCAAAATTATAGTCCAAGTTGGTTATGCAAAAATTGCCACACACGCGTGTGCGCCGCCGGCTAGCCCAAGCTGGGTCGTGGATCTTGAGCTTGAGACTTAAGACTTGCTGGAATGGATTAGGTTTGGGCTAGGCCAAGTTGGTGGTCCATCAACCTAATCTTTTCGGGTCCAGCCAAGTTGGTGGCTGCAGATATACATACATGTGTATATATGAAGGGTGTAACTCATACACTTAAAGTCCCATCAGTTTTGCTGCATTTGTTGGGCAGTTTTGCAGAGATTTATTTCTGCACTTGTTGCAGGAAGCTCCTCCTCTCTCCCCCTCCATGTGTATAAAAGAAGACTCCTCTCCTTCAGTTTTCTACCCAAAAAATTTGCTTTCGTCTTCGAAAGTTTTCCTCCAGTTTTATATTCTTCTTACTGAGAGAGTGCTGCCATGGTTCTGTTTGCCAAAGCTACATAGTAGGTGCATTGTTATAGCTGGTCTAACCGTCATATCTTGAGAGACAGACGTCGAAGAACCTCCAATACCCAATCAGTGAGGCAACGAATCTATTTTAAGGAAATTATTTAGTATAGGCTTCAGTTTGATTTCGTTTCTTGTTTCTTTTTGTTTTGTATTTCTGTTCATCTAATTATAATTTTTAGTATGTTTTCTAATTCTGAAATTTTAATTTTTTAAATATGAACCTATTTATTTATTTGTTTAATTACGCTATGTTTTACAACACTTCCAAATCTCCATGTGATTCAAGTGCATGAATCAATCAACAACAATGAAAGCTCAAGAAACCACTTTCAAGTCTCCATGTGATTCAAATGCATGAATCAATCAACAACAATGGAAGCTCAAGAAGCCGCTACTAAGGATTGTTTTGAGAAATGTAAAATAAAGTTAATTTTTTTTTATTTATTATAAAATAATATGTAAAAAATAAAAAATATAATAAAATTTAAATAAGTCAATAAATTAATTTTTTTGACACTTAACAAGAAAGACCTAAGGCCCTGTTTGTTTGGCCGCTGAAGCGGGTGGACTGGAGTAGAATTGTTGTGGGTTCTACTCACAACATGTTTGGTGTTGTTTGAGAATGTCGGTTTCATAGTTTGGGTAGTTTAGTAATCTCCCTCAGAAAAGGGATTAGCTTGGCTGGAAAACGACTAAGATTAAGAAAATAATGAACGATTTCAGTTTTGCTAGAACGTGTGGCACAATGCAATATATATATATTTAACAATCCCAAGTACACCTTTTGTTTTAATATTTATTTTAATTTTTTTAATATAGAAATAATTTTTAATTTATCTTATTTAAAAATAATTTAACATTTCATTATTAACCATCTCTCACACTATTATCAAAATAAACACACTTTTACTTAATCTGCTCGCTAAAAATTCTTACATTAATAATCTATTCATTAACCATCTCCTCACTAATAATTTTTTCTAATCTAATCTATCAAACAAACGTATCCTAATACTACTACTATTACTACTTAAATCAAGAATTTTAGGTCCAACCCCAATGTACCTTCACAACATGCCTGTCTTCCCTCAACGACAAGATAGTTCACCATCAGACTCTACTTCTTTGACGACAAGATATAGTTCGGTATAGGCAACGAACCACCCACCAAAATATGAAAACACCACAAACCACATGCCGTGGGCCCCTTTTTAAATTTCAAACCGAAATTGTTTTTGCTTTTTTTTTTTTTGTTTTATTTTTTTATTTTTTGGGTTCAATCAAAGATTTAATTTTTTTATTTTTATTTTTATGATAAGAATACGAGTTGAAAAGTCTTGATACGGAAAAAGTTATCGATACAAAAAAATTAGTCAAAAAAATTGTCAAAAAGTCACTAGTATCCGACAACGACGGCTAGTGACATTTGAATAAGTGACATGTATATAAGTAGGTGACATTTGAATAAATAAATAAATTTTGAACATATGTGTGTATTTTTGGATCAATAATGTTCTTTCGCTAAAAAAGATTTAAGCTTGGCCTATTAACCCAATAATTTCAGAAATGGATCTTTAGCCTCAGTGCCTTTTTTTTTCTTTTTTGTATGCACAAACTCAATCACAAAATTAAATGAGATTCTCATACATGTAGTGGGATCCATACATTTAGTTCCCTTATATTTGATTATGTTATCAAATTTTTTAATACATTTAAATTTTTTTAGTACTTATTTCTTAGAAAAGAAATGACTTCTATCCGATTAACTGGAGAAATGCAGTTGGAATTTGCAAAACAGAGTTTGCTCAAACCCAAACAAATTAAAAGTAACAAGTTTGCTCTTTGCTCTTTGATTTTTATTATTTTTATTATTTTTGTAAACTAAAATGTTGATGTTTTTTGTAATTTAAATGGATTTTTTTTTTTTTTCATTTAAGATTTTGTACCAATTACTGGTTTTAGCTTCTGCCTATGAATTATGCAATAAAAATAACTTATAAAAAGAATAAGATAAAATTATCGGTCTCGCCTATTGGTTGGAGTTATTACCCAAAAAATCCTAAGTGAAGTTTATATGGACATATTAGTTCTAAAAATAGTATTTTTTATTGTTGAGAATAGTTGAAAAAACGGCAAGTTTGTTATGAGAATTGATGCGAATTGAGAATTGTGAGATAGCGAATTGAGTTGTGAGAGTAAAACTAGAAACGTGGATCTATTAATTTGAAATATGACTTGTTGGGTATTAAATCTGGTCCATAGGATCAACTTGTAAATCTACTATATAAATAAGGGAAATTACAATCAGTGGTAATCTTAAAAAATTATTACACATTAATGAAACAGTTTATGATTTTAATTATTGATATTTATAATTTTATCACAAACCCAATACTCTTAATTAGAGGATGAAAATAATTTTTTTATTCAAAAAGAGAAACTATTCACTCAAACTCAAATCACAAATCTTAAAATTTTTTTTTCTTCTAAATATTTCCCTCCAAAATTATTTCCCTCAAAAAGCGAATAATTTTTGTTCATTATTAAATATTTAATTTTAAAATTTTTGTTGAATATATTTAACATTAGACTCATTTTAAAGGTGTGATTTCAATCTTTTTAATAATATCAACTTTTTAAAAAATAGATGTACATATTAAAAATTATTTGTAGTTTATAAGATATAACTAAAAATACAAAAGGATTTGATTGATAGATAAAGTTGAAAGGAAAAATTCTTGAGGACAAAATTGGTATTTGAAAATATGAATAGTGTTATAGAGTTTATTCTCTATTTCTCATCATTCCTCCAAATATGGAGAATGAACTCCACATCCTCCCAAATAGACATGCTTTTTAAAAGATGGATTAGAGGAGCAAATCGTTCAAATATAAAGATATAGAGGGTAGGTTGGAAATGCTCTTAGGGTGATCATGTGCTTCGATTACTAGACCACATCTGCGAGAATCGGATTTGTTTTTTTATTATTATTTTTTATTCGTTTGTATGACCCTTTGGGGTCTTGTTTCTATATGTTGTTGTTTTTTAATATAAATATTTTCTATATTCTAAAAAAAATAAATAATATTAGATATTTAAAATTCGTATTAAAAAAGTTACTTAAAAAAATTAATATATAACCCATATTTATTTTAGGTATGATCTATCCTATAAGAATTGAATATACACACCTATTTTATCAATATATATTATTTTTTATTTATATGACTAACGAATTATTGATGAAAAATAACTTAACTATTATCGAAATTCAAACTCCAAGAAAAATTGATGTAATTATATTACAAGTATAAATTAATTATATTTTCTTCAAATCTCAATAAAAATGATTGCTCATTACTTTAAAAAAGAAATATCAAAATTCAGAACATCAATCAACATAAATCCATGATGATACCACGGCTAAAGAAAGTAAAGAACATACTAGAGTCTGTTTGGTTTAGTTTTAGAATTATAATTTTAGTGTAAAATTATGTTTTGAGTTTTGAGTTTTTGAATCATAATTTGAAAAGAAAAAATTTATTTGGTTATGCGTTTTGAAAACAATTCCGATTCAAACCACTAAAACATAAGCACTAGGAGCAGCTCTAATTACGTGGCATCCAACAAGGGAGGAAAAATCACACCTTCATATTACAGTGCGTGTGTTTCATGCACTGTGAAAAAAAAAAAAAAAAAAAAATCCCGCTCAAAAATCTGATAACAAAGGGAGAAGAAATCATGTTTCAATTTTAGCTCTATTTCCGCTGAAGCTCTATGCCAAGTGTAGAGGTTTCCACCGTCATCCCTCTTCTCCACTGTCCGACGTTCGTTCGCTGTCTCCATCACCGTCTTCGTCTCCTTCTCCGTCTTCCCTCTCTCGCTCAAGCATTTGCAGATCTGTCATCCGCCATCCCTCTCCTCCACCATCCGACGTCTTCAAGTTAGTGCACCGTCTGGCGTCTTCGTTCGGCGTCTCCCTCTCCAATTGATATCCCTCGTCTAGGTCAGTTTCTCTCTAGCTTTTGTCCATCTCTCTCTCTATACTTACACATATACATACATATATCTATAAATATATATAATAGGATTTTGAGAATGATTTTTGTAATGAAATTGTTTAGAAATTGTAGTTGTATTCTGTAATGAAATATATATATATATATATATATATAAACATACATAGAAGAGCTATTTTGTTTGGAAATTGTAAGAGCTTGTATTATTAGAAATTGTAATAACAGATTATTTATTTGTTAGGAAAAAATTAATTTCTTATTGAAAGGGTAATATGTTATAATCTGTTAGAAACATATGTTTATATAATCTGTTATATAAACAGATTGCATCATTCAAGAGCTTGCATTGTTAGAAACAGAATATTTATTTGTTGGGAAAAAATAAATAAATAAATTGAAAGGGTAACTGGTATAATCTGTTATTAATTTTTGAATAATTTGTTATGAATAGCTTGCATCATTAAAATAATCTGTTATCAACAGATTAATAACAACCTCAATAATGATTAATTTTTGAACAAATTAATAACAGGTTTTTCTATTATTCTATTAATCTATTAAATCATTTGATTTCATATGGTATTTTTGAATGAGCAGAAATGGAGATTGATTCGAATAGTGGTGAGAATCCTTTATTAAATGAGAGTGAAGAAGTTGAGGAATCTAAGAGGGGTATGTGTTTTAGCTCAAAGCAAGAAGTGTACACATTTTATGCCAAATATGCTAAACATGTTGGATTTTCCATAGCTTGTAAAACTTAAGTTTGTGGCGATGATGGGGAATTAAGATATTTTGGGATTGAATGCTCTCAATTGGAAAAGAGAACCAAAAAATTAGAAGTAAACCCTCTAAAGCCATCTATGTCCACAAAAATTGATTGCAAAACAAAGGTAAGGGCAACCTTACAAAAGGATGGGAGATTTATGTTAACCATGGTTAATCAGAATTATCGAGGGTAGTAGGAGTAGTGTTAATCAAAATTATCGACCGTGGGTTGGATGAAATCAAGGCAAGAGTGATGAAAGATGATGAGGGTGGTAGGAGTCATGTACCAGTTTCTACTAGTAATGTGCCACCTATTACTAGTAATGTACCATCTTCCCCGATTAGGAGCATTAATAGAAAAGCAATCAGTAATACAAAGTTGCTTAGTCCTTTGTTTGCTTGCCGAAAAGGTCGTCCAATTACTAAACGAAAGGTCGCCAAAGTTAATTAAATAGTGAATCGGTTGAAAGCAAGCAAAAGAAAACATAACAAATCAAAGGTAAATTTCAAGGTATTCTCTATTTATTTTTCAATATTGTATCATTTCTCTCTATTGAACTTATCATTTATCTCTACTCATTCATCTTGGTTAATATGGGGTACTAAGGTGCTTGGAGCTCAAGCTCAATCTCAACCTCAACCTAAACCTAGTGCACGTAGAGAGCTTTATCCTTGTATGGTTGGCATGCAAAATAGTATGTATGTGCCGGTACGTGTACATAATATGAATTTACATCGATCAGTTTATTTTATTTGTCAATAATATATAGTAAACTGTTTTTGTCATGTCATGGTAATTGAATAGGGAGAAATGGTAAATGCAATTGGAGGCACACCTGGAAGTATGGACATTATGAGAAGACAAAGTTTGACGACTGCTCCAACCCAGATTTATGGAGTCAACACATCTCTTACCCCATCGGAATGTATTGGAGGCACACCGGGAGTTATTAACATAATGCGAACTCAACAATCCATGAGTGTTACGAATCAAATTTATAGAGCCCTACCGTCTTCTTTTGTTGACTTCAATGTACAAATTGACCGAAATGAGTCTCGTTTTCGTTAGTTGGAAACTTGTAATTTTAACTTAGAGTTTATTTTATGGTGGAAGTAATTTAATTCATCTTTCTTTGTTACTTGATGAAGCATAATTTATGAAATTTATAGAAATTTGATGTTGCCTTGTTATTATATTTGTTGTCTAGCTCTATACAGATGTGGATGGAAATATGATAAAAATCTGTTACAAATCTGATTTCAAAGAATCTGTGTTCAAAAATCTGTGTTCCAAAAGGTGTCTTCAATATTTGTGTTCCAAAATCTGTCTTCAAAAGCTATGTTCAAAAATCTGTGTTAAAAAAACTATCTTCAAAATCGATGTTCCAAAATCTGTTTTCAAAAAGCTGTCTTCAAAAATCTGCATTAAAAAACCTATCTTCAAATTCTGTGTTTAAAATATCTATCCAGAAATCTGTCTTCAAAATCTGGGTTGAAAAACTTATGTGAAAAAATCTGTCTTCAAAAATTGTGATAAAAAACCTGTGTGAAAAAATCTTTCTTCAAAAAGCTATGTTCAAAATATCTCTTCAAAAATATGTGTTGAAAAACCAGTCTTGAAATTCTGTGTATAAAATATCTATCCAGAAATCTATGTTGAAAAACCTGTCTTCAAATTCTGTGTTTAAAATATCTGTCCAGAAATCTGTTTTCAAAAACTGTGTTAAAAAACCTGTGTTAAAAAATTTGTCTTCAAAAAGCTATGTGTAACAACGCCCGCGGGGGACCTCGCTACAGTTCGGACTCGATTTTGTTGCGGTTCCAAATCTCGAACCAAAGAGTCCAAATCTGGCAAATCGTTTTGAGAAAAACAGATTTTTTTGAAAGAAGTGCCAAACATGGACTGCTTTGCCAGATAACAGAGTCGCCACCTAAATATTTTTTAAAATGGGAAATTTAGGAAACCCTGACTCGGTGCCAAAAGGCCACGTGTCCGTCATCACCAAAGTTGGCTCGGGAACTTGGGTACGATTAGGGAAGGTCACATCGTGAGCACCCCCTCTCGCCCGGTCAAAGACCGGCCTCTACTAACCATGATATCTGTTTTTGAAAACATTGTATGTTCTTATTCCGGTTATTAGCCTAGGTTACTATGTGATGCTCGCAGCAAACAAGTATAGACTGGGCCGTCTGAATTGGAACAAAACATTTCATGTTTGTTTGTTTGAAAATGGTTTGATGGTGCTACCCGCAGGTAGGCTAAAATGTGGATTTGCCACCCTCAGGTGGGCTTAGAAAACATGATTTTGCCACTATCTAGTGGGCTTAAAACAAACAGTTGATGAATTGTCCCAATTCAGATAACTCAACCTTCACCCACAGGCATTCAGGCAGTTATATCACATAAGCAGTTAGCCTCATGGTAAGCATGCTATTCATGGCAGTCACTCACACGCATGCAAGGATGCTAAAGCATAAAACTCACCTAGTACTCCAAGCCAAAACAAAAACCGATTAGAAATCCATGCATGGTTCCTAAGTATACAGAATTGCCTAATGCAACACATGCAAAAATGCAAACTATAGCAGGCTCGGCTATTCTAAACATGGCATGTGAAATGCTACAACTAACACGTATTCAATTTGGAATTGAAATACAGATGCAGTTTGTATGATGCGCCGAGCCCGGTGCATGCAAAACAGATGAATGATGCAAACATGCTGTCATACTGTTATGCTAATTGAAATATGCCCTATATCTAACCATCATAAGCGGGTAAATAAAAGGGAGAAAGAAATGGGGTTGGAAGACATACATCACACTCACACACCCTTATTACATTTATGCCCTCGCGCAGAGGGTCCGAATAAATAATAATACAGTCCGAAATGAAAGAATAGTACAGTCCGAATATACAGTCCGAATATTACAAATTTCTAATTAATTAACAAATTAATTACAAAAGAAGTAAAACTGGCATGCAAGCCAGGGACTGCCTTGCTTCTGATGGATGATGTATGCTGGGCTGCCTGGCGCGGAAATCCACTGAGATGCCCCAATTCGCCTCTGTTTGCAATTTTTCTCGAAATGCGTGCCGGACTCCGAAAAGGTGCTGATTCTTGATGTTGCTGCAACAGAGAGCAGGAAAAGGGCATAGCAATGTATTTCACAAATATATGCATGCCTCGATCCTCGTGCCACCAATCACGCATACCGATGCATGATGGCCGAGGAATCGGATTGCACAACTCAATATGGGATGAATGCGGATGGATGCTACAACAAAACCTAACTCCATCACGGGTAATCCGGAGTGTCGGTGACTTGGGAATTGAGACCCGTTCCGTCACTCGGGGTACGAAACGTGCCTCGTTTCCCGTGCAATATGCATGGTATGCATGAAATGCAACTAAGATACAGCCCTAGCATGCGCAATGCTATGAAAATAAGATGCCTTGAAATGCGTGCCCACTGGCACGCAAACCGAGGGGATGCGGAATGACATGCGAAATGTAATGATGGGCTTATACCAACATAAAGGGGGCCTCAGCCACACTCACATAGGATGCCGGAATGATAAGAATGAGGTGCCTCGAAATGCGTGCCCACTGGCACGCAAACCGAGGCAATGATGAAATGCAAATCGGATAAAACAGAGTGCCTCGAAATGCGTGCACGCGGGCACGCAAACCGAGGCAAAGGCATACGCAATGCCAAGCGGACAAAACAGAATGTCTCAAAATACGTGCACACGGGCACGCAAACCGAGGCGATGCTAAAAATGGAAATCGGATAAAACTGAAGTGCCTCGAAGTGCGTGTACACGGACATGCAAACCGAGGCGATGATATGCGATGCAAAATCGGATAAAACCGAAGTGCCTCGAAATGCGCGCCCACAGGCACACAAACCGAGGCGATGATATGCGATGCAAAATCGGATAAAACCGAAGTGTCTCGAAATGCGCGCCCACAGGCATACAAACCGAGGCGATGATATGCGATGCAAAATCGGGTAAAACCGAAGTGCCTCGAAATGCGCGCCCACAGGCACACAAACCGAGGCGATAATATGCGATGCAAAATCGGATAAAACTGAAGTGCCTCGAAATGCGCGCCCCCGGGCACACAAACCGAGGCGATGATATGCGATGAAATGGCATACGGGATGCAACGATGGGCTTACACCAACATGGGAGAGCCTCAGCTCACTCACATAGGCTGCCGTCGGGTAAAAACAAAGTGCCTCGAAATGCGTGCACACGGGCACACAAACCGAGGCAATGGCATACAAGCATGAAAATGCAAATTGGGCTTACGCCAACATGAGAGGGCCTCAACCACACTCACATAGGCCGCCGGAATGATAAGAATGATGTGCCTCGAAATGCGTGCCCATTGGCACGCAAACCGAGGCAATGCAAAAATGATACAAATGGCATGGGAAATGATATGCAAGCATGGCAATGGAATTTCAGCACCTAAATAAAGGGGGAAACAGCCCCGAGACAATTCGAAATGACATTCGAAGCATGCATTCATCCCGAAAATGCGAAATTAAGCCCCGAAATGGCCTATAGCCATGCTATACATGCAAAATATGATCATGACAGAAAGAACAGTAGCAAGACAGTCCCAAAAATGGCATTTTTTCAGTAATAAACATGGCCTAAATGCAAGCATAGATAGATCAACCAAAGCATGCAAAGTTAGTGGCCAAAAGAGGGGTATTGAGACAAGTGATATATGCAAACCCCAAATGGACAAACTTTATTCTACAACATTGAATATGAGCTAAAAATAAGCACAATTGCAGAAGATGACATCCTCAAAATCAGAATAAAATCATGCTAACAATTCCATGCAAAAATGAAGCTCAAAAGAGGCTATAACAAGAGTCATGCAAAAAAAGCACCAAATGACAAAATTTTCTTCATGAAATGTGTAAAGGGGGTCAAAAAAAGACCAAAGTCATTAGGGGTCGAAGTCCCAAAAACAAATATAAATAGGTCAAAAGTTGTGTACAAAAATGGGCACACTTGATGGAATTTGAAGGAAGTGGTGGATATAATGGCCAAAATGAAATTGAGCCTCTCTACAATGTTGTAGAGGGGCTCAAAAAAAGCAAGAAAGCAGTAGGGGTTGGACCCCTAAAAACAAGCACAAATAAGCCAAAACTAGCATGCAAAATAATGGCATAAAAGCTTGGTATTGAAACAAGTATATCATAGAAGCATCAAATGAAGTTGAGCCCTTCTACAAAGTTGTAGAGGGGCTCAAAACAAGCACAAAAGCAGTAGGGGTCGGAGCCCCAATTCTCAACCAATTAGAGTATAAAAAAAGATCAAGAAAAAGCCCTAAAAGTTGGTTTTGAATACTTACCCTTGAAGACTTGTCTTTCTTTGCTTCTTGGCTTTGATTTGTAGCTTCTCAACCTCTGAAATTCACTTCCTAGCTGCTGGAATCGAAGGTGGAATGGTGAAGCTAGGTGTTGGTGAAGGAATCAAGCAAAACTTGAAGAAATTTTGGAGCTTTTGGCTATGAAAATTAGGTTTTTTGCTATGGAGCTCTTGAAGCAATTTTTTCTAACCCAAGCAAAGGGGAAGGAGGGCCCTTCAAATAGACAAGAAATGGGGTGTAAAAGGGGAGGGAAAGCACCCAATCTTTCCCTCCCGAAATATCCCCCGGATGCCCCGGGATATGTTGGAAGATATCCGGACAGCTGGGACAGGCTGGAAAGCAGGAAGCTGGCCGGCCAGGTAAATTTGTGGGAGGTGGCCGGCCGGCCACCCCACCTGGTCGGCCAGCTACCCCTCCTGGCCGGCCGGCCATGGCACAAAATTGAAGTGAAGATTTTCTGGCCGACCACCATGCAAGAGTGTCCTCCTAAGTGTGTAGAATAAGGTCTCAGGGTTGGAATCTGGCAACGCTGAAGCAGAAGTCACAACATAGAGCTTGAAGGAGAGGCCCAAAAATGAAACCAACAATTGCTGGCCGACCACCAACTTTTTGTGTCCTCCAAGATGTGTAGAACAAGGTCCCAAGGTCGGAAATTGGCAACACTGAAGCAGGAGCCACAACATAGAGCTTGAAGGAGAGGTCCAAAAATGAAACCCTGAATTTTTGGCCGACCACCAACCCTTAGGGTCCTCCTAGATGCCCTCATCACAGATATGTAGCTTTGGTTGGAAGAAAATGCCCCTAGGGTGTTCAACATTGGCCCGGAAGTGAGAAAAACGGGCTCCGGAGGAGCGAAACTGGTTATCTGGGATAATTGCTGGCTTCTCACCCCCCAGTGATCTTCCTGATGTTGAAACAGAGGTACCTGCCAAGTTTGAACAAAAACTAATGAGAAATGAACACTCGGAGCCAAAACCGAGCAATTCGGGATCCCGAAAATGGGCTGCAGGTGCCGGAAGTGGTGTTCAGCAGCGAAGTGGGTATCCGCGACTCCAGTGTCCCTCGGAATGACAAAACAGAGGTTCCTGCCAAAAATCAGAGAAAACTGATGCAAAATGAATGCTCGGGGCCCAAATCACGCAGTTCGGGGTCCCGAAAATCGGCTACGAACACCGAAAGTGGCATACGGCCGCGAAGTGGGCATCAGGGGCCCCAGTGTTCCTCGGAATATTAAAACAGAGGTCTCCGCCAAAAACCGGAGAACTCGGAGATGGTTGGGCGGTCCCGAGCCGAGGCACACGGCCTAACGGCTCCGAAAACCGGGAACCGGGCTCCGAAATGGGCAAAATGGCCTACGGCCACGAAACGTAGCTCACGGCCACCGGGAGATAGTCTACGGGACCACTCCCTTCCCTCAAGAAAGAAAACAGAGAAAACCGAGTCTGGTTCGCAAACCGAGACAAGGCACAGGAGAGAGTTCGGAAGTCCGGAGGCAGGGCGCACGGCCGCAACTCTGAGACTTCTGAACGAGCACAGTATGCAACATCACCGAGCGCTCAACTGGTGACGTCTGAGTCTTAAGGTCGGTCAAAAATGGGGTGTCTACACTATGTTCAAAATATTTGTCCACAAATCTGTGTTAAAAAACCTGTCTTCAAATTCTATGTCTAGAAATATGCCTTAAAAATCTGTCTTCAACCTGTGTTCAATTATTCTTCAAACAAACAAACAAACATATAACAACCTGTGTCCAAAAATTCTTCAAACAAAGAAATATATAACAACTTGCGTTCAATCAAACATATAACAACATGTGTTCAATCATTCTTCAAACAAACAAACATATAACAACATATGTTCAATCATTCTTCAAACAAACAAACATATAACAACCTGTGTTCAATCATTCTTCAAACAGACAAACAGATAACGTATTACATCTTCATACTTGTCAAAAATAACTGTCATATATCATAAATCTTCATACATATCTTCTATTTCAACTTCTAACTTTCATATAAATTATTACATCTTCATAACTAATACAACACCAATTACAAGGAAGAAAAAGATCCCATAAATACAACACCAACTTTGATTTAAGTCTGTCTGCAATTTTTGCATCTACGCGCTCTGAAATTGAAGTTGATCTCTTTGAAATCGAAGGTGTTCACCCATACTTCGAAGTTGTTCGGTGACTGTTGGTATATTGTCTATTTACACTTGTCCTTCATGTCTATATGGTGAATTTGTAGGCAAGCCCTATCCAAGAAAACCACCGCAGTCATGGCAACAATAAAAAAACTTGTTTTTGTTTCACTCCGTCTCAGAAATTCGAATAGTTGTTTTTTTTCAACATTTAGGACAATTTTTATTGCAATATGTCAAATGATCTGAGGTACTGTAGCTAACACTTGAAGTTGACATCTATAAAAATATGAAGCCAAATCTCAATCAGTTAGTGTACAAGTCTGCGGACTGTTTAAAAAGCAGAAGATGTGCTTTTAGCTCCTCATTTATGATTACCAGCTTTTAACTTGCTAGAAACAATGCGTAACAAAATAATGAGTCAAGGTCCCAAGAGAAAACATAGGCTACTAAATAATTAAAAGTCAATAAATAATGGATAAACTATTATATAAGCCACATATCAAAGTTGGAAACAAGAATCAAAGACACAAGGATCAATTAAAATAGAAAAGACTTTAGTCACACTTACAGAGAAAATTTCAAGTTCTTTTAGGTAAAAAAAGGGGAGACTCATATAGAGAAAATTTCTATTGTGAGAAATAAATGTCACTTGTGTTCTTGTAGGGGATGTCACAGATAATGCATGTTTATTTTGATTGATGGTGATCAACCTAGTTTTATTTAACCTAATCAAAGTGCTTGATTGAATTGAGTTAATACTATTTTCATACATTATTTTGCATGTAAGCCTTAAAAAACTATGTCGAAGAATCTGTCTTCAAATCAGTCTTCATATATCACAACATGAAGAATCTATCTTCAAATCAGTCTTCATAAAAAACATGTAAGAATATTTTGATTTATTTATTTTGTCTTCAAATCAGTCTTCATAAAAAACAGTGTCAAAGAATCTGTCTTCATATGTCACGACATGTAAGTTTATTTTGATTAATTTATTTTTTGTATTCATAGCTCAACTGAATTTTTTTTTACGAACTCAGCATGGAAAGAGAAGATCTAATAATGGCTCCTACTCTAACCCATGAAACTTTTGCAGTAATAATGGCTTCTAAATGGAGGATATTATCTATGAAAAATAATACAAATAAATTATTATTGCATTTCTTCCTAGTATCAAAAGAATTGTATATCACTATAATCAAGCTATTCACAACTTCCATCAAAAGAATTCGATTCACGGATGAGAGTTTCTTGAGATAGAACAGACGAGAGTTCTTTGTGACAACAGAGAATTGTCTCAAAAACAAAAATGCACTCACTCAGCCTAATCACAGCATCTTGGTTAACCCTTGAAAGTAATTTGAACTAACTAGGATCTGATTTGAAATTAGAAACTAAACATAAAACATCTTATCAAGTCAAAATTCATTTGATTTCGTAAACATTCAACACTAGGACTGTCACGACCCAAACCCACCCCTATAGGTTTAGCGTCGTAACCAGTCAGTAATCCTAAATTACCTTCGGCCTCAAAGACAAAATTTCAAAATATTTAAATCGTATAGGGGCCTAAAGTGGAAGCAAAACAAAAATAATAATGTCCATTGAGCTTGTGTATACATAATGACTAAAATAATTAAAACATTTAAACACAATAATAATTTATATACAAATCTTATTTATTTCACACATATACATCTAAGATTCAACAAAATACAAAGCTCTGACAGAGCTAAGGGCTAATTTTCTTGGCTCTACTCGAGCCTAACTTGATCCATTCCGGAAGCTCTTCAAAAGGCTAACGTGGGTAGACTCCGAGACTTTCTCTATCTTTGTTGCTCAGTTTGCTCACCTACATATACATATAAATAGTGAGCGAAAACCCAGCGAGTAATAACAGAATAAAGAGGTTAAATGAATGAAATTCAATGATAATATAAAAACCTGTCTTACAATTTCAAAACTATTCTTAAATCATTTTCAAAATAAGGCATTTGCCATATTATATCAAATTTATAACAAAACATTTTCCATATCAAATCACTTACCAAAAACATATATTTCATTTTCTGAAACAATCCATTTTAGTAGGCAAAACAATTCGATTAGTCATCATATCAATCCTTTGCAATAATAAAAACTATTGTTCAATAGCATTTTCAATACAGTTGCAATTTCAATTCAATTCTCAATAATCCATGTTATCCCAATAGCAATACTCATTTAATGACAATTTACGTGGTACATCCAATAGAGCAACAATGTATCAATAACAATGGGACCTCAAAGGTCAATCAATGGGACCACTATGGGTTAATCAATATATCATATCTAATTATCCAATGGGCCACGATATTGTTTTCCCCGGGCAAGGGCCAATGGGTCATGATATTAATCTCCCTCAGGTAAGGGTCTATGGGCCATAGTATTAATCCCCCAAGCAAGGGTCAATGGGCCATGGTATTAATCTCCTCCAGGCAAGGGTCTATGGTCTATGGTATTAATCTCCCTCAAGCAAGGGTCAATGGGCCACGGTATTAATCTCCCCCAGGCAAGGGTTTATGGGCCATGGTATTGTTTCCCTCAAGCAAGGGCCTCACTAAAGGATGCCACGAGTACAATTTCAAAACAGAACTTCATTCATTATGAGAAAATAATGTTTCAATAGACCATTCCATCAATCATCATAATGTTTCAATAAAACATTCAATCAATTATATATCATTTCGATAGCAATAATATTTTTGAAAGTAAACGTAACTTGAACATATCTTTATAAAGTTATTACTCACAGTGGGTTAAGTCGATATAAGGCCTCGGACGTCTACCTAAACAAATCACATAACAAAAACACAATAGAAGCAGCATTCAATATCTATTTCATTTTAATTCAACTCTCTCTTCATGTGTTTCTACCTTATTCCATGACTATATGAGAGTCTAATTGGTATCTAAAAATACTTAGAAAGTCATCAGGATGCATAGACATTTAAAAGAGTTAGTCAAAAATTACTGAAAAAAAAGTCTTCGCTCGAGTGCACCTTTGGTCGCTCGATCGGTCTGCAAAGCTCTGTAAAAAACTGGTTAGTCTTAATGTTCGCTCAAGTGGTGACTTTACCGCTCGAGCGGCCAGCAAATTTTCCGTCCTTTCAAAACCAACAAAATAATTTCCAAACATATTTTCAAAACTTAAACTCTTGCATGAATCAATTTAAACATGTAATTTTATTGATAAAGATGAATCCATGACTAATTTTTCAATTTCTAATACAAAAATCTCTTTGATCATTAAACCAATAATTTCATGAATATAATAATTCCAACATTCTTCTTTCTTTGTTTTATAAAATATAAATTAAAGTTATAAAGCCCTTTCAAAAATATGTACATGTAAGAAATTTAAATCAAAATCAAATTAATTTTGATTCGCAAATATAAATTATAATTTATTTTCAAATTTGTCCAAATTTAGATTTAATTTATTTTCTCCATATTAAACCCAATTTCAAACCCACAAATTTTAAAATATGAAATAAACTCTCAAAACTCTTGAAAATTTCATGATGTATGTAAAAATGGAATTCAATTTCATTATTAATAACAAAAAAAAAAAAAAAAAATCAAACTTAAATAATGAATTACAAAATCAATTTCTAAGAATTTTAACTTAACTCAATTTTTAACCAAAAACTTAATTTATGATCATAGATGTTCAAAAATATGTTTAAATTGAATAAAACTTTTAAATTAAATTACATGCATGGATTAAAGATCAAAATCAAACAAATTCCTAATTTTCCTTTTTCTCTTCAAAATATGAGATTGAATTAGTCCAAATTCTTCAAAAGTCAAGATGCATGTATAATTAGAGTATTAAACTTGTAGGATTTACTCATGCATGTAACACAGAGGCTTAATTTCATGCAAGATCACAACATCTCACCTAAAATAATTAATTTCCATAATCATGAACCTATTTTAATTTCTTCATCATTGTTTTCTAATTTCTTCCAAGTTATATGAAATTGAACCCAAACTCATCTTTAATTCAAGTATAATACAAGGATTCTACAAAATTTAAGCTTGAAATCCTTACCTTTAATCTTCAATTTGGTGTACAATTAATGAATTCGTGAGCTCCTTTCTCACATTACTTCTCTTCTTGTATTCCATTCCCTTTACTTGAACTCTCCAGGACAATAGTTCAAGTTCTCTTTCTCTCTCTCTCGGTTTCTCCTTCCCTCCCTCTCGGCTCTATTTTGTCCCAGCACAACCATGACTTGATGTTTATATATGCATAAAGCATTGTTGCCTTGCACTTTCCAAAACACACCAACATCCCCTTTTTGCATTATAATTTTATTAAAAATAAATCAATTACATTTTAATTTAATTGAACATCTTTTAATCTTAATTAACCTTGATTAGCCCAATCACAAATCCCACATAATTTAATTAGTCTAATTGGCTTCAATTAAGGCCCAATTAATTATATTTAATTTTTACCATTCTAAAT
Source organism: Camellia granthamiana (assembly GCA_036172215.1). NCBI lineage: Eukaryota > Viridiplantae > Streptophyta > Magnoliopsida > Ericales > Theaceae > Camellia > Camellia granthamiana. The sequence goes on from CM069904.1 coordinate 122,548,272, forward strand.
CAGATTTTTAATCAAACTCCCAAAATCCAAATATTAAATTAAATTTATTCTTATCATCAGTTTGATTTCCCAAATCATTTAGGCCTTCAATTTCTAATTAGACTCAAATTTTCATCAATAAATTACATATTCAAATTGGACACACCATGAATAAATTTAATTCATAATAATCACAATTTTCAATCCTTATAATTTAATTAACTTAATTAATTCCAATTCGGACCTAATTAATCAAATCTAAATTTTACCAAACTGAATCGATTATTTAATTAAACCTCCATATAATCCGATACTCAAAATTAAAATAATTTAATTCGTCAATTTCACCTTCTTGAACCACTTAAGCTTTTAATTTCTAATTCCGAAATTGCTCTTTTATAAAATTACATACGAATCAATACCAATATTGTTCATCAGTTACATAATTAAATTAAAATAATAATTAATTAAAATCCAAATCACCTTGATTAATTAAATATAAAATATTATATGTGGCAGGGTCGCCATAAGGACTGTTGATATTGTAGTAAAGATAAGTAGCAGTTAATTTGTATGATATCAATATATGATTTATATGCCAAATCCCATAAAAAATACAGATCATGTAACAAGTTTGTTACCAAAATCTGTTTGATTGCGATGCCACAAAATTCTTAGTAAGAAATTTGCTACGACATTGTTTTTGTTCAATGGAATAGACACAAATACATTGATAAAACAAAACAAAAAAACAAAAGCAAAAAAATTCAGTTGTGAAATTAGAAAAAGAGAATTAATAAAATGACATGGACAAGAATAACTGATAGTATATCAAAGGTGCATGACAAACATTAACTTTTTTTTCCTGTTCTTGGATAAAAGTGGAAAACATAAATTTCATTATTCCAAAAGACAAATGATAACTTCACTGAGTCAAGAAGTTCAACAAGGTAACTGGCAAGTAATGACTCCTTGTTACTAACATGGAGAAAATGTTCAAAAAATTAAAATTTTAATACATTATTTACATACAAAGTATTAAGATTAATGACCTATTTAAGCTTTAAGCCTCATGATCATGCTTTAAATCATCCTTCAAATCATCACATCATTAGTATATCAAGTCCTCTTTGAATTCAAATGATCATTATTGTTTTTGCTTTATATTCTCCACCAAATATATATTGTTGTTGATGTGTTTCGAATGAATGAATACATGATGAAAGAAAGATTTGGCAGTGGCTTTGAATGATGATTTTAGATTTTTATATATTCTCCACCAAATATATATTTTAGATTTTTTAGGCAAATAATATTTTACATTTTTCTTTTGGCAGTGGCTTTACTAATGGTCAGTCATAGCGCCACAGCTAATCCAATGTAAAATTAAGGCAAATCAAAACCAAAATCAAAGTCATCCAATGTAAAATTGGGGTAAATCAAAATCAAAATCAGAGTCACAAAAATCTCAACAAATCAACGCATATATATATATATATAGAGAGAGAGAGAACTGACCTGTGCAAACAGATCTGTCGAGAAAACACAAAGAGTCGAGAGAAGCGAGTCTGGCAGGAAGACAGAGAGAGACTCGGTCGTCGTGAGTGACTTGATCGTTGTCATCGTGAGAAGCGACAAAAACCAGTCCGCCAATCGTCGTGACTGAGGACTGATACAGGTTGGAGAGAGACTCAATCGTTCCCGGGGTTAGAGAGCTGCGCTCGTCAGGTCACCAGTGTTTGAGGGCTGCGCTTGTCGGGGAGCTCGTTGAGAGAGAGGCACAACAAAGAAGAGAATGAAGAATAGAGAGAAAGAGAGAGCCTTCAAATGTATTCTAAAAATGAATTTGAAATTTGAAATGAATAAGAAAGAGAGAGAAATGGGCGAGTTTGCATCAGTCTTTCCATGTTGGCAGCCACATCATTAGTGCTGGTTTGGTGATAAAGGTTTAGTGGTCTGAAGCATTTTTGTTTTGAAAATAGTTTTGAGATGATTTGTAATTTTTTTTTGGATTGATTGATGTATAGAATGTAAGAGAAGAAAGGATAGATGAGAGAAAAAAATGATTGATTAATAATAATAAATACTTAAAAAGAGAAAAAAAGAGTTTTGAAAATAATTTTAAATTATATTTTAAAAATATATTTAGTTAACATATTTCATTCTAATCATAATTTAAAAAGAGAATCAAGTTTTAAAAAATAAACAATCACTATCTAGGTAGGACCAATCTCCTTCTTCGAAACATGATACAAACAATATAACGATCCCAGTTTTCCTTTCCTTTGTATATTGTATTCCAGACTTGGTTCCGTGGTTGTGTTGTTGTCTCATTCTCATTTCCTTCCCTTACTTTTTGTATTTGTGTCTAGGGTTGTGTTGGGCAGGTTTGAAATAGGTTGGTTGTGCTTCGAAACCAAAAGTTGATGCCCAGATTTTGGCCTTCACGCTCGAGCGGGGCTTTTGATGCTCGAGCGGGCCCTTCATTGTTGCTTCTCCGCTCGAGCGTGGGCGTTTTGACGCTCGAGCGTAAATTTCTATCTCCCAGTACTTTTGTCTGCAGGTCTTCAGACGCTCGAGCAAGAGTTTTGACGCTCGAGCGTAACCCTTTGATTTTGTTCCTTCGCTCGAGCGGGGAGTTTGACGCTCGAACGGGGACCATGTCTGCAAAACTTCTGGAAGTGTGTAATCTACGCTCGAGCGGCGCTTTTGACGCTCGAGCGTGAGTCTGTGTCTGACGCTCGACCGGGGGTTTCCACACTCGAATGGGGCGATTGGTATAACTTCGGGATTTCACCTTTTTGGATCACTTTTTCATTTCCCTTTCTCTCTCTTACTTTCCCAAAACTAATTTTGAGAGCTCCTCTCTCTAAAATCTCCCTTCTCTCTAGGGTTTGATCTAGCTAGAGTGATTCTCTTCCTTGGTGTCTTTGTAAAAAGTGTGTTGATCGTTGAGGGCTACATTTTGATCCGAAAAGTTTGAAGTTTGGAGCACTTTGAGTTTGATCTCCTTCTCCCTTTGAGCTCCGAATTTGAGGTAGGGATTCCTACTCATTCTTATGTGCTTTAACATAGACATTGAGTTATTTGTATAGATGTGTTGATTTGGAAAGTTAGGTTTTGAAATGTGTTATTTTCAAAAGAGGGGTTTTGTTATTTTGACTCATAAACATGTATTTTGGGTCTTAAAATGATAATATTGACGTTGTTGATAATATTTGGACCTTTGGGTCAATATTGTAAAAAGGGGGGGAAAATGCCATGTTTGGGTATATTTGGGTCATTAGTGTAATTAATGACAATTGTTATGGAAATGTGAAATTGAGTTGGAAATAATGGAATTGGCTCATTATGAGTTAGAATGGTGGAGTTGGATTTATTAATCGCTCACTTTGAAAATGTTGAGATTTTATATCTGTTGAGGCATTTATTATCTGTTTAGAAATAACTGCTTTGGGCTATCGGTGGAGGATAGTCTCGATTGTTGTAGACAATGCATGATGATTAAGCAAACTAAAACTAATCAATTGAATATGTCATCGAATATGACGGTTGAAATAATACATTGAATTTATGTATTGATTGATTATGTATATGATATGTGTTTATATACATTGTGTTGTGTGGGGGGAGATAGGGGATGTACTCCACGGTTTAGGGAAAGATAGGGGATGGACTCCTAAACCGGATGTTATGTGGGAGGAGATAGGGGATGGACTCCATTGATACAGCAAATACGTGTATCTATTAAATTATTGATACAGCAAATCTGTGTATCATTTGTGAAGTATGGAAGTGTTTTATGTGTTATTGATACAGCGAATCTGTGTATCTATTGTGGCTTATAGAAGTGTTGTGATATGAGTTGTTATCTCATTTGAATTGTTGAAATGGAAGAGTTATTGATGTGAGATATAATCTCATTTAAAGCATATGGTCAGGTTCTGAGCCAGGATTATGAATTGAGGAATTAGATAAGTAATGAAAAATGGAATGAAACATGGACACATTTGTCATGTATTTGAAATGGGTTAGGAATTGATTCATGTGAGTTAAACATTTATCAAATGCTAATGTTTTAGTTAATGCTCATATTATGTTTAGCATATCTCTACTGGGCGTTGGCTCACCCTATATGGGACATCATTTTCAGGTACAGGTAGTATGCCACCTCCAAGGACGTAGCTTGGGAGGCTTGAGGCTGTTGGACTCTTTGTTGTTTTTGGTTGTATTACATGTATATCAAGCCAAGGGCTTATTTTGTGTAGAGTTAGTACTCTCTTTTGTAACCAAGTATTGACTTGGAAAGTTGTAAGCCTATAGGGCATTTACTTTTGTTGTCAACATGTAATACATTTTGTAATGAATACTCTGATGAAATGTAATTATGCTTACTTCTCTTATGTCTAAGCATGTCTTGAATGTTTGAATTATGGGTTTATTTTGAGGGCATTACAAACAAAAATGATTAGTTCGAAGGACTATTTGAATCAACTTTTCTCATTACAGAAAATTACACTTTTGGCGATTAAATGTAGCGACTAAAAGACATTTAGTCACCAAAAGCTGTAAAATTAACGACCAAAAATTACATTAGTCGGCAAAAGTACAAGATTTAGCTTCTAATTTTTTTTTGGTCGGGGTATATTGATTATTGACGACTAAACAAAATTTAATCTCTAAAAATGCCACAATTGGGGACTAAAATAATTTTAGTCACTAAAAATGCCACAATTGGCGACTAAAAACAATTTTTGTCGGTGTATAGTTAGTTTTGGCTACTAAAATTATTTAGTCGCTGAATGAAAAACAAAAATTTACTTTTTATCTTTGGTGACCAAAAGTTTGGTCGCCAAAAATTTATTTTCAGTGATTAACAAATATTTTAGTCGCTGTATAATTATTTTTGGCTACTAAAATTATTTAGTAGCCAAATGAAAAACATAAATTCACTTTTTTTTTTGTCGCCAAAAATTTATTTTCAGCGATTAAATAAATTTTAGTCGCTGTATAGTTAGTTTTGGCTACTAAATTTATTTAGTCGCCGAATGAAAAACATAAATTTACTTTTTATTTTTGGTGACCAAAAAGTTTGGTTGCCAAAAATTTATTTTCAGCAACTAAAAGTTTGGTCGCTAAAAATTTATTTTCAACAACTAAATAAATTTTAGTCTTCATATACTAACTTTGCCGACTAAAAGAAATTTAGTCGCCAAATATCTAGTACAATTTTATTTTTAATCTTTGGTGACAACCTCAATTGGTCAGCAAATATACATTTGTGGTGAACAAAACATATTTAGTTGGCATTTATTTTATTTTTGATGACTAATTGAGTTTAGTCGTAAAAAATAATGTTTTGGGCTACAAAAAATAAAATTGATCCCTAAATGTGCAATCTTTATCTACTAAAAACAGTTTAGTCGACATTTATTTAATTTTTACCTACTAAATTTTGGTCAGCAATTATAATTAAAAATTTTGGGGATAGGACTTCAAATTTTGATAGGATTTTTAAATTAATTTGGTGAGGAACTCTGGAGGGATTTTTGAGGGATTTCAAACACCCTAAAATGAAGTAGGGCTTAAAAACTTCTGTCTCTCTCACTCTGTGACTCTCTCTCTCTCTCTTTCTCTCTCTGCCCTCCTGCGATTCTCTCTCTTCAATTCCCTGTCGGAGACCCAACCCTTACCGGAGACCCAACCTCAAACCCCATATTACTATCTTCATTTTCTCTCTTCCTCACTCCCTCTCTCTGCCATCCCAATCTTCATCAACAATGGTAGCCCCAAACTCCATATTTCAACCATAGGGGAGATTTCGAAAAGAGCCACTGCAAAAGGAGAGATTTCACTAGACCACCACCGTCTCCAGGGAGATCGGTACTCGATCGTCATCAATATTCAAGGAGATCCGAAACAGGTATTTTGATTAGTTAAATTCTTCGTTTTTCCCCCCTTGAAGCAAATCAATCTCTCTCTACAAGATGGGTATTTGAATGTCTACTTGTGTATTTTGATTGTTTGGTTCAATTCCAGACAAAAAGTTAGGTCTTTATGTATGAGTAACCTGGTATAGATATAGATATAGATATAGATATATTTCTGTATTGTGGAGAATATGTATTTATGAGCTCTCTATTCATTTGCACATTGTACAAACTCTCAGTTTGTCTAATATACATATTTTATCTTTTTGACTGATCTTGATTACCTTGATTGTGGATGAATTTGACATGTGTGTGTGTACAATCTGTTCCAAAATGTTATAGATTGCCAAATTTTCAGATTGTAGTTACCAGTGGACTAAAACACAGCTTTCCAATATAATAGAGAACCTATTAGTGTTTTACCTATTCGAACAAAATACCTATCAACTTTTTTTCTCTGTAATTTTCATCTACATTTTCATGTTTACTTTGAGCTTACCTGAGCACAAATTTACATTGGTGAATAATCTTCCAAGTCTTTTGAATTAAGATGTATAAAGAAGCATTGAACTTTTAAAGTTTGATAAAGAATTTGGTTGATTCTTAATTTGTTGAAAGATTATTCTTTCTTGATTTAAGAGTAATGCTATTTGGGCCGAAAGTCAGTACATTTACAGTAGCATTTATCTTCCACATATGACTTGGGATTTTGCTGCTAAACAAGCCACATCACTCAAATTTACTAAATCAATCTATTTAGCCACTTTGGGCATAATTTTTCTTTATTTAAATTTAATGAATAGGTTGGAGTTTATTTTAAGAGGTGGAAACCCTATTTTTTTGCTATTTTTTTTAAAAATCAAATTTGTTATAATAATGATAGTAAGAATAATTGGGTGAAACAAATTTGAATATGAAATTGATCAAGAATTTGAGATGCTCATTTGTTTGGTTTAAGTGAATTGGTAAGAACATGCCCATTATTGGATCTTTGCTACTTTTATCCAAGAACATGCCCATTTAAATCATGGAAAACCTTGTTTGGTTGTCGACTTTTCAGGTTATATTAGAGAGCTTGAGAATAGCAAGCAAGCATTATATATATTTATCACATTCAGAGAGGCAGTAGCTGAAGTAGAATACAAAAGCAACATTTTAGGAAGTGAAGTTATAAACAAATATAAGAATGAAGGGTTAATAATTTTCTATAAAATTTGGATTGGACTCATTGGTTTGTCTCATTTCAATTTGATGCTTAACGTTGGATTTCCATTATTAAATTCAATAATAGCCAATGCTGAAAAGCCTATATTATTTTCTGGATGTTGTAATTCAAATATTGTGCTTTGTTTGCTTACTTTTTTTGTAAATGTAGTTGTTGAAGTTTTGAGGTAACTGGAACTAATTGGTGATACTAAAAAACTGACTTCACCAAGGTTATAATGACAGAATGACCCTTAACAGGATGCATAGCTACTGGAATGATAGTCATGTTATATATATAGAGGAAAGAAGCCGCTAGAATTCTCCTTCCCATTGATAGGAGGACTTGCTTGCTTCAGGTGAAAACAATTATTTTCTTTCCAAATGCTTGCCCATTATTCAATTATTTATTTATTTGTTTTTTTATTTTTTTAGCTCAGGTCATAGAGGAGCAGCATTCATAGAGTAAGCACACTGTATCTTATCTTATATATTTTGATGGGCACGGCCCAAGGGGGTCCAGCCCACAGCCCAGGGACTAGCCACATAAGCACAAAAAGATCCTGCAAAGTTATGCACCCCCATCAGCCATTTAATAAGACCACCATAGCATTAAATGTGGCAAGACTCTTCACGCTAGAATATGCAGCCCATGGTGGTCCAGCCCACGGCCCAAAGACTAGCCACATAAGCAGACAAAGATCCTACAAAGTTATTGCACCCCAATCAGCCATTTAATAAGACCACCATAGCATTAAATGTGGCAAGACTCTTCACGTCGGAATATGCAGAATCACCATGAATGATGCTAACTAGGCTATAGACTTTCGGCCAAGGAGACGGCTGGGAAGGGACAAGGAAATGATGAACAAAGGAAAAGATATAAGGAAGCTTTTGGCGATACGTTAAAGGTTAAGTACTTCATCCCATTCTTTCTCTCTTTCTCTACAATCAATCCACCCTGATCTAACTTGATCGTCAGAGTGTCCGTCGGGGGACTACCTCCCCCTTTGGGCCTTTTTGCAGGTACGCTCCATGGATTCCAAGACCAGAAGACCCGTTAGAAGCGTAGATAAGTCCGACCCATGCCCCTTTTGATAGACTGTATCAACAGTTGGCGCCATCTATGGAAGTTCACTCCAGTTAATAATTATGGTTCATTGTTGCCGAAGACCCATCTCCTGTTACCCCTCTTTCCTCCCGTCGAGGTAGATGGTTACGATGAGATCCATGGCTTCACAACATAATGTCACCAACCCCCAAGCCGAGTCTTCCAACCCAGAACAACTAGCCCTCAGTATTTCACAGAGCTCACCAACAACATCAACCACTTGACTGAGCAAAACTAAGCCTTGATCGATGCTTTGCTCCAACGGGGTCTCCATGTCCCTCCTCCACCACCATAAGACATCCCTCCAAACCAAGAACAAACCCCAAGCCATCCATTCCAACCATATACTCCTCGAGGACCCTTTCCCCCACCTTTCATCCCACAAGCTCACCTTTCCGATTTGGAGAGTCTACGACCACCACCCCAAGACCTGCATCCCCCACCCCAGGGCTCGCACCCACCACATCACGCTCTTGTCCTTGAAGGTGAAGCTAGCAGCGTTCAAACCCCCACTTCCCTCTGGAGGAGACAACGTTCCTATTTGGGACGCAGAACTACGAGCCATGAAGCTCCAGCTTCAGGGGGTCATACAGAACATACATAACAAATCTTCCACGACAGCCAACTCTCTATTTGCCGCTTCTATCAGGGGTAAGCCTCTAACCCTCCAAGTTCAAGATGCCATCAATTGACACCTTCGATGGCACAACTAACCCAGTCAACCATTTGGAAGCTTACAGGACCATCATGATCCTCCATGCTTTCCCTGACGAGGTCATGTGTCGAGCTTTCCCCGTAACACTCAAGGGGTCAGTGCAACTATCGTTCAATCAGCTACCACCCGGACTCTATCACCACTTTCCATAGCTGAGTGACTCTTTCCTCAGCCATTTCATTGGCGCTCAACGTCAGCGACGCCCCGGCGACTCAGCTACTGAATATTCGGCAAACTGACGGGAAATCATTACGAAGCTTTGTCACTCGCTTTAATTCAGAAGCTCTCCAGGTTAAGGAGAATGACGATGAGGTCATTTTAACAACCTTCATGGCCGGTCTGTGCCCGTCAGACTTCTTTTTCTCCCTCTTCAAAAACCCCCCAACGACCATGGCCACCCTCTTCGCCAAAGCCCAAAAATATATGAACGCAGAAGACTCCTTGGCAGCCCACCAAGACTTCACACCTAAACCCCCACAACCTAAAGACAAGAGAAAAGAATCGAAGCCTAGACATTCCCAATACCCTCATCCAGACCGACTGCCACGCTCCGACTGACTGACACCTCCCCGGCTACCCAGTCGTTTTGAGCGGTATACCCCTCTTAACACACCCATGGAGCACGTCCTAAACCAAATCCAACAAGATTACAACTTGAAATGGCCCCAACCTTCTAAGTTCCCTTCCAACCGACGGGATCAATCCAAATACTGCCACTTCCACCGCGACCCATGGCTATAACACGGATGAATGCATCAATCTTAAGGATCAGGTTGAGGATTTGGTCCGTCAGGGACGCTTAACTCGGTTCACCATGCCCCGACCTCACTGCAGGGCCAGGACCGACCCCCCAAAACGGAATGACAGACGTACCCTGCCAAGACCGACCGACCGACCGACCGACCAACCCCAACGGGATGGTGATAGAGCCTAATACCAACCTCGGGCTCCAGGAGCCCCCGCTCCCCCAGCAGGAGAAATCAGGGTCATTGCAGGTGGACTCGCATGCGGCGGACTATCTCGGTCGGCACAACGGGCCGAGCTTCAACGAATCAAAAAAGGGTCAGACAGGGAAGTAATAATGGTTGACCGACCTCCCAAACAACCTAAGCGGTGGTCAAAACCGATTACCTTCACAGATACCAATTGCGAAGGTGTCTGATACCCCCATGATGGCTCGTCGTTCATTTTCTCTCTCCTTTCAAACTACAAACTTCGACATGTGCTCATCGACAATGGTAGTTCGTCAGACATTATCTTCCTCAATGCTTTCAAACAGCTTCAAATTGGAGAAGAAAAACTATTGTCTTTGCAAACCCCCTTAGTTGGCTTCACCGAAGATCAAGTAATTTTCATAGGATCCATTGACCTACCACTCACTATCGGCGAGCACCCAAGGCAAACTATGAAGATTCTCACCTTTCTCATTGTCGACTGCCCTTCCGCCTATAATGTCATACTTGGACGCACAGCTCTTAATTCTTTCCAAGCTGTGACTTCCATTTATCACCTAGCAATAAAATTTTCAACCGATCATGGGGTCGGCACCGTAAAGAGTGAGCAAACCATGGCCAGAGAATGTTACGTCACTTCGTTAAAGGAAGTAAGAATAAAGGAAGCTATGATCATCGAAGGTCTTAACGTCAAGGATGAGGAGGAATTAATAAGGGGAGAACCAGTGGAAGAGTTAATAGAAGTGCCCATCCACTCTAGTGAACTAACGAAGACGACTAAAATTGGTAGCCAGTTGTCTCCTCAGGCCAAGGCCGATCTCATGGCTCTCTTAATCGAACACAGTGATGTTTTTTCTTGGACTCATTCGGATATGCCAGGCATCGATCCTTCCTTTATTACTCATCGCCTTAGCATCAAGCCCCACTTCCAATCGTTCCGCCAAAAGTAACGCATCTTCCATCCAGAGCGCAACAGTCTCATCGCCGCTGAGGTAGACAAGCTGTTAAAGGCCCAATTCATTAAAAACGTGGACTATCCCAAGTGGTTATCCAATATGGTACTGGTTCGCAAGAGTAACGGCAAATGGAGGCTTTGCGTCAACTACTCCGACCTTAACTGAGCTTATCCTAAAGATAGCTACCCACTACCTAAGATAAATCTATTGGTTGACGCAACAGCAGGACACCAGATGCTCAGCTTCATGGATGCGTTCTCAGGTTATAACCAAATTTTAATGCACACAGCCAATCAGGAGCACATTTCTTTCATTACCGATAGAGGGACTTATCATTACCGTGTGATGCCTTTCGGTTTAAAGAATGCGGGGGCCACTGTAGACACCCCATTTTTGACCGACCTTAAGACTCAGACGTCACCGATTGAGTACTTGGTGATGTTGCATATTGTGCTCGTTCAGAAGTCTCAGAGTCGCGGCCGTGCGCCCTGCCTCCGGACTTCCGAACCCTCTTTTGTGCCTTGTCTCGGTTTGCGAACCAGACTCGGTTTTTCTCTGTTTTCTTTCCTGATGGGAGGGAGTGGTCCCGTAGACTATCTCCCGGTGGCCGTGAGCTACTTTTCGTGGCCGCAGGCCATTTTGCCCATTTCGGAGCCCGGTTCCCGATTTTCGGGACCGTCAGGCCGTGTGCCTCGGTTCGGGACCGCCCAACCATCTCCGATTTCTCCGGTTCTTAGCTGGTACCTCTGATTTGTCATTCCGAGGAACCCTGGGGCCTCTGATGCCCACTTCGTGGCCGTATGCCACTTCCGGTGCTTACAGCCGGTTTTCGGGACCCCGAACTGCGCGGTTTTGGTCCCTAGCTTTCATTTTGCATCAGTTTTCTCCGGTTTTTGGCAGGGACCTCTGTTTCATCATTCCGAGGGACACTGGGGTCGCAGATACCCACTTCGCTGCTGAACACCACTTCCGGTGCCTGCAGCCCATTTTCGGGACCCCGAACTGCGCGGTTTTGGTCCCGAGCATTCATTTTGCATTAGTTTTTGTTCAATTTTGGAAGGTACCTCTGTTTCAATACCAGGAAGATCACTGGGGGGTGGGAGGCTAGCAATTATCCCAGACAACCAGTTTCGCTCCTCCGGCGCCCGTTTTGCTCACTTCCGGGCCAACGTTGAACACCCTGGGGATGTTTTCTTCCAACCAAAGCTATATATTTGTGATCGGGGGATATGGGAGGACACCAAAAGAGCATGGTCGGCCAGCAATTATGGATTTCATTTTTGGGCCTCTCCTTCAAGTCCTATGTTGTGACTCCTGCTTCAGTGTTGCCCATTTTCAACCTTGGAACCTTATTCTACACACATGGGAGGACACCAAAAGTTGGTGGTCGGCCAGCAATTGTGCATTTCATTTTTGAGCCTCTCCTTCAAGCTCTATGTTGTGACTTCTGCTTCAGTGTTGCCAGATTCCGACCCTGGGGCCTTATTCTACACACATGGAAGGACACCATTGCATGGTGGTCGGCCAGAAAATTTGGACTTCAATTTTTGGCTATGGCCGGCCGGCCAGGGTGAGTGGCTGGCCGACCAGGTGGGGTGGCCGGCCGGCCACCTCCCAGAAAGTTACCTAGCCGGCCAGCTTTCTGCTTTCCAGCTCTTTCCAGCTGTCCAGATATTTTTCTGAAATATCTCCCCCATCCGGGGGATATTTTGGGAGGGAAAACTTGGGTGCTTTTCCCTCCCCTTTTACACCTCTTCTTGCTTACTTAAAGGGCTTCCCCCCTCCTTTGCTAGGGTTGGAAGATTTTCTCTCAAGACTCCCTCTCCCAACTCCTCCATTTCCATAGCCAAAAACCTCCAAACAACTTCAAGCATCTAGGCCAATCCTTCATCAACCCTAAGCCTCACCATCACCATTACCTTTCCAGCAGCAAAGGAGTGATTTTCAAGGGCTAGGAAGCAACAAATTCAAGCTAAGACGTAGCAACACTTGGATCTTCAAGGGTAAGTCTCTAAATCCTTTTTTGTAGCATAATCTTCCATCAACTTTTTACCCTATTTCCTTTCTGTTTTTGGGCTTTGACCCCTACTGGTTTTGTGCTTATTTTGAGCCCCTCTACAACATTTTAGAAGGGCTCAACCTCATTTGGTGTCTCCATGATATACTTCTTTCAATACCACTCTTTAGGCCATTATTTTGCATGCTTTATTTGGCTTTTGAGTGATCTGATTTCGAGCATACTATAAACTGTTAATGTGCTTATTTTGAGCCCCTCTTCAACATTGAAGAAGGTCTTCATCATGTTTGACCTCTCTAGCATGCACTTCCTTTGGAATTCTCTCATTTTACCGTAAGATTGCATGCTATTTTTAGCCTATTTTTGATCTGATTTGGAGCATTCCATGAACTGAGATTGTGCTTATTTTGAGCCCCTCTTCAACATTGAAGAAGGACTCAACACTGTTTTCATACTCTATGTTCCACTTGCTTTGAATCCATGCTTTCCCTCCATTTTGCATGCTATGTTTGCTATATTTCTACACTGATTTGGGGGATATCATCTACTGTAAATATGCATATTTTTAGTCCCTCTTTAATTTTGTAGAACTGCATTTTTGGGTTTGAGCATTGTAGATACCACTTACTTTGTAATTCCTCCCTTTTTCCGTATTTTTGCAAGCTATTGTTTCCATATCTATACTTACAATTTGGCTATGTTTTGTACTAGAAAGATGCTATTTTTGGGGCTGCCTCGCTACTTTTTTTGCTGTCATGTGTCAATTTTGCATGTATAGCATAGCTGTAGGCCATTTCGGGGGCTAAATATCACATTTCGGGAACATTCCGGGCATCGGGTGCATTTTTATCATCATTTTGAGGCTGTTTTCTCTTCATTTAGTTTCTGGAATTTAGTTTGCATGCTTGCATATCATTTCCATGCCATTTTGTGCCTTTTTGTCATTGCCTCGGTTTGCGTGCCCGTGTGCACGCATGTCGAGGCACCTCATTTTCATCCGTTGGCAGCCTATGTGAGTGAGGCTGAGGCCCTCTCATGTTGGCGTAAGCCCATCACTGCACTCCGTGTGCCATTTTGCGCATTCCTCGGTTTGCGTGTCCGCGGACACGCATTTCGAGGCATCTCTTTTCATCTCCCGGCATCTTATGTGAGTGCGACTGAGGTCCTCTCATGTTAGTGTAAGCCCAATTTGCATTTCCATGCCTTCATATCATCACCTCGGTTTGCGTGCCCGTGTGCACGCATTTCGAGGCACTTCGGTTTTATCCGATTTGCATTTCATATCATCGCCTCGGTTTACGTGCCCGTGTGCACGCATTTCGAGGCACTCGGTTTTGTCCGATTTGCATCTCACATCATCGCCCCGGTTTGCGTGCCCGTGTGCACGCACTTCGAGGCACTTCAGTTTTATCCGATTTGCATTTCACATCATTGCCTCGGTGTGCGTGCCCGTGTGCACGCATTTCGAGGCACTTCGGTTTTATCCGGTTTGCATCTCATGTCATCGTCTCGGTTTGCGTGCCCGTGTGCACGTATTTCGAGGCATCTCATTTTCATAGCATTGTGCATGCTATATCACATGTTAGCTGCATTTCATGCATACCATGCATATTGCATCGTGTTCGGGATAGGCGTTAGCCCGGGCACGGGAAACGAGGCACGTTTCGTACTCCGAGTGACGGAACGGGTCTCAATTCCCAAGTCACCGACACTCCGGATAACCCATGATGGAGTTAGGTTTTGTTGTAGCATTCATCTGCATTCATCTCATATTGAGTTGTGCAATTCGGTTCCTCGGCCATCATGCATCGATATGCGTGATTGGTGGCACGAGGATCGAGGCATGCATATATTTGTGAAATACATTGCTATGCCCTTTTCCTGCTCTCTGTTACAGCAAAATCAAGGATCAACAACTTTTCAGAATCCGGCGCGCATTTCGAGTAAAATTGCAAACAGAGGCGGATTGGGGCATCCCAGTGGATTTCCGCACTAAGGCAGCCCAACATGCATAATCCATCAGAAGCGAGGCAGTCCCTGGCTTGCATGCCAGTTTTACTTCTTTTGTAATTAATTTGTTAATTAATTAGAAATCTGTAATATTTTGGATTGTATTATTCTTTCATTCGGACTGTATTATTCATTCGGACCCTTTGCGCGAGGGCATAATTGTAATAAGTGTGGGTGAGTGTGATGTATGTCTTCCAACCCCACGTCTTTCTCCCTTTTATTTATCTGCTTATGATGGTTAGATATAGGGCATATTTCAATTAGCATAACAGTATGACAGCATGTTTGCATCATTCATCTGTTTTGCATGCACCGGGCTCTGCGCATCATACTAACTGCATTGTATTTCAATTCCAAGTTGAATACGTGTTAGTTGTTGCATTCCATATGCCATGTTTAGAATAGCCGAGCCTGCTATAGTTTGCATCTTTGCATGTGTTGCATTAGGCATTTCTGTATATTTTAGGATCATGCATGATTTCTAATAAGCTTTTGTTTTGGCTTGGAGTACTCGGTGAGTTTTATGCTTTAGCATCCCTGCATGCGTGTGAGTGTTGCCATGATAGCATGCTTACCATGAGGCTAACTGCTTATGTGATATAACTGCCTTGAATGCCTGTGGGTGGAGGTTGAGTTATCTGAATTGGGACAATTCATCAACTGTTTGTTTTAAGCCCACTAGATAGTGGCAAAACCATTGTTCTTATAAGCCCACCTGAGGGTGGCAAAATCTGCATTTTCAGCCTACCCGCGGGTAGCAAACCATTTCCAAACAAACAAACATGAAATGTTTTGTTCCAATTCAGGCGACTCGGTCTATACTTGTTTGCTGCGAGCATCACATAGTAACCTAGGCTAATAACCGGAATAAAAGCATACAATGTTTTCAAAAGCTGATATCATGGTTAATAGAGGCCGGTCTTTGACCGGGCGAGAGGGGGTGCTCACGATGTGACCTTCCCTAATCGTACCCAAGTTCCCGAGCCAACTTTGGTGATGACGGACACGTGGCCTTTCGGCACCGAGTCAGGGTTTCCTAAATTTCCCATTTTAAAATATTTAGGTGGCGACTCTGTTATCTGGCAAAGCAGTCCATGTTTGGCACTTCTTTCAAAAAATCTGTTTTTCTCAAAACGATTTGCCGGATTTGGACTCTTTGGTTCAGATTTAGAACCACAACAAAATCGAGTCCGAACTGTAGCGAGGTCCCTCGCGGGCTTGTTACAGCCACCTACCAATAACTGGTCAATGCCGTTTTCAAAAACCAAATAGGTAAGAATGTGGAGGTCTACATCGATGGCATGCTTGTCAAAAGCAAACTCTTTTCAGACCACCTAACTGACCTGCGGGAAACCTTCCAGGCCTTGCGTAAGTATAAGATGAAGCTCAATCCAGAGAAGTGCGCCTTTGGCGTTGAGTCTGGTAAGTTTTTGGGGTTCATGGTCAACCACAAAGGTATCGAAGCTAATCCAGAAAAGATCAAGGCCATGGTAGAAAGTTAGTCTCCCAGAATGGTAAAAGAGGTTCAGCGGCTTACAGGTAGAGTAGCGGCCCTCAACCGTTTCATATCCAGGGCAACCGACAAGTGCCTTCCATTCTTCAAGGTGCTTCGGACAGCCTTCGATTGGAACGCCGAGTCCGAACAGGCATTCTAACAATTAAAACCATGCATGGTGAACCCTCCCCTACTCTCCCAAGTAATCCCAATGGAGACCCTCTTCCTCTACTTGGCCGTTTCCACCACCGCGGTCAGTGCTGCCCTAATCAAAGAAAAAGACTTGATCCAGTGCCCGGTTTACTACATCAGTCGAGCACTTCGGGGGACCGAACAGAATTATCCCTTATTAGAAAAGATGGCTCTAGCTCTAGTCATCACCTCCAGATGCTTCCGACCCTATTTCCAATCCCATTCCATCGTGGTCCTTACTGGCCAACCTTTAAAAAAAGTAATGCAACAACCAGAGTCCTCAGGCAAGCTCATGTAATGGTCTGTCGAATTAAGCCAATATGAGATCTCTTACCGATCTTTAACAATCATCAAGGCCCAGGCCGTTGCTGATTTCATCCTGGAATTCATCAATCTTACCCCGTACATGCTCCCCCCATAGCTGCAAGTCATCCCTGAGATCGCCAATCCCCATTCGTGGGCCCTCAACATTGACGGTTCATCCCGAAAAGAAGGTAACGGAGCTGGTCTGATCCTCACCACCCTAAAGGGTGAGTACTTCAAATGTGCCCTCTGTTTTCTGTTCAACGCAAGTAATAACGAAGCTGAGTATGAGGCCCTGATAACAGGTCTTCGACTAGCCAGAGACATTGAGGTAGACCATATCCAAGTGTTCAATGATTCCCAATTGGTTGTTGGACAGATTATTGGGGAGTTTGACGTGAAGGAAGAGACAACGCGAGCATATAAGGACATTGCCCTTCCCCTCGTCTGCTTCTTCAATAGTTTCCAGATCTAGCACATCCCCAGGTCAGAAAATTCTTAGGAAGACGAAATGGCTCAATTAGCCTCGACCGACCAATCATACCTCATTTACGGCATTCGAATTGAATACCTGACCCATCTAGCAATTTTACCAAATCCACTTCCTTCAGAACGAGCCTATCCCATGGACCCAAGACATCATCCCATTTTTGGAACAAAGGGTGTTACCAGACAATAAACAGCAGGATGCTAAAGTCAGGGCCCGGTTGTTTAATTATGTCATCATCAGTGGCCTATTGTACAAACAGCAATTCTCATGCCCGTACCTTAAGTGTCTTAGTTCTACTCAAGTAACCTATGTGATGAGAGAAATACACGAGGCATTTGTGGCAACTATTCAGGCGAACGATCTCTAGCCCATAAAATTCTCCGCACAGGATACTTTTGTCCCACGATCAATCAAGACGCCAGTGATTTTGTGCTTAAGTGCAATAAATGCTAGCACTTTGCCAACATTCCTCATGCACCGCCAGTGAAACTGATCACACTCAACAGTCCCTACCCCTTTGCCAAGTGGGGCATCGACTTGATCGATCCTTTACCCACTAGCAGGGGCCAAGTCAAGTTCACTGTGGTTGCCATTGACTACTTCACCAAATGGGTGGAAGCAGAACCCCTTGCTACAATCACTGAACAAAACACCACCAAGTTCATCTAGCAGTCAATCATGCGCCGATTCGTAATCCCCCAGGCCATCGTCTTAAATAATGGAAAACAGTTCCAGTTCGACTATGCCAAATTCTGGGAATTCTACAAAGAGCTCGGCATCAAACCATGTTTCTCCTCCCCAGGCCATCCCCAAGCTAATGGGCAAGTCGAAGTCACCAATCACTCCCTTTTGAAGATCATCAAGACTAAATTGGAAGCCACCAAAGAACTCTGGGCTGAGGAATTACCAAACGTACTATGGGCCTATCGAACGATAGCTCGCACCCCCACTGGTGAGACCCTTTTTTGCCTAACATACGGCACCGAAGCGGTCATCCCAGTGGAGATCGGTCTACTGACTCCTCGGGTGCTACATCCGAACCTAGAACTAAATAAAAAGTTTCGATAGGCCGATCTATCGAAGAGCTCCGAGAGTCAGATGCTGTCAGGCTGGTATCATATCAACAGAGAATGAGAACATATTATAACCGAGGGGTCCAATCCCGAGAATTCATAGTAAGCGACCTAGTCTTGCGCGAAGCCACTCTCTCCACCAAAAACCCAACCGAGGGCAAGTTAGCAACTAAGTGGGAAGGACCTTACATCGTCAAAGCCAGACCCCGCCCAGGCACTTATCGTCTCCAAGACATAATGGGTAGAGACCTCCCTCATCCGTGGAATGCAGAGCACTTAAAGCAATATTTTCAATAAATATCTCTTGTTGCTTTTTGTACGTTTCAACCTGTTGTGTGGTTTACTTTGCTACTCAGAACACTTGTTCATTTTTGCTTTTGCCATACATTGTGTAAATCTATGATTGCAGGATTATGATTTAACGACAAACATTTTCAATCCGCATTTTTTGGTGTTATACCCCTCTTTCCTGAAGAACTCTGCCAGACTGAGCCTACAGAGCTCAGCCAGACTGAGTTAAATAAGCCTCAGCCAGACTGAGCACCATAAGCCTCAGCAAAATTGAGCCTGAAGAGCTCAACCAGACTATGTCTTAAGCTCAACCCAACCAAGTCCAGTAACCTCCACTCCATTTTCAAATTACCTACTTCCTTCTTGTTCTTTCTTTCAAAATTATTCTTTTTCCTAAATAACACATTTACACACGTGGCATTCAAACTCAAAATCAACTCAATTCTTGAAAGGCAACATAAGGCAAGACACACAACAGTTTTATAACTTAACTTTATTGTAAACTATAAAGTCCTTCACAAAAGCAGTTTCACACTTCCAATACAAATTTCACACAAACGCTAATTATCTTTACACAAACACTTTGCCAAAAAAAAAAAAAAACAAACAAACAAACAAATAAACAAACAAACAAAAAAAATGGTATAGCAGGCTGTAAGCAGTACAACTACGTCTTAACCCTTTCCCACCTCCATCTCCTTCCTCCCCACTGGACACTAGATCTTCTTCATCGATACCCTCATCTAACGAGGTCTGAGCAATGTCTCCCTCTCCTGGCCGAAAGAGCCTGGCGTCGATGTCTGGGAAGATCTCCGCTACCCTCTATTGGCAACTCACCCACCCACTATCATAGTACATGCTCAGTTCATGCTTATAAAAATCTAACTGTTAGAAGCTCTGGATAATTTCACTTTTGGTCTGCCCCTCCACTAGTTCAGTAGTAGCCACGTTTGACGGCCCAGACCCACCTTTCCTCTCTTCGGTATTGCTCCTTGCCACTGCCGCGTCGACTGCTATTTGAAACTCAAACGATAACTTAAACTGCTACATCGCAGCGACGTACAAATCTGCATAAGAAGCCCTCTCTGGCGCCCTCATCCTCTCTAACTTTGCTAACTTGGCCTTTTCTTTAGCCAAGGCCTTTGCCAACTCCGCCATCCGTGCATCCGCCTCTTCCTTCTCCTTTAGAGAAGCGTCACGAAGCTCTTCATTGTTGACTAAAGCTTCTTTCAACCTCTCATTCACCGTCTCACAGGCGGCTTGGATTTCTTGGCATCGTCTCTGCTCAGCAACCAATTCTGCTGCCATATCGCTCAACTGTGCCCTAGCCTCTACCAGCTGTACCTTGTTCTCCTCCTCCCCACCCTTGGCACGTTCTGCCATGAACCCTTGCACAATCGCCAACACCTCTAAATTTTTGGCATCTCACGCATGCTTTAGCCCTTGGTAGCAAGCGCTGCGTGCCACTCTTCGCCAACGTGCACACTCCGCGTTTGCTTTCCCCAGCTCAGCTTGGGTTTTCTCCAATTTTACTTTTAGTGGGGCCACCTCTATCTTTGCACCCACACTCTTAACCACCAGCGTTGTTGCCAATGTTAGCGACTTCATTTGCGCAGAACAAAATTCTCTCATCAGGTCCGCCTCCCCAATCCTGGAACTATCCCTGACTGTTGCATCCTCTACTGTCCCTAACAAACGGTCCACTTCCACTTGCGCGTTACTTAGTACATTGGTAGACTCTTCCCCTCCACTGGCAGAAGACCAACTACTGCTCCTAGATGGTGCGCAGCTGTCCTTTTGGCCTCCGCCTTTGTGCTCACTAGAGCAGACCTCTCCTCAGCTCCCTTCTTCTTTACTTTGATCTTTTCCTTCATTTTCTTCCCTGACGTCTACACATCGCCAATCTGCCCCTCCTCCTGCCTATCTTTCGTCCCTCCTACCTCCACCATCTCCGTATTTGAGGGCTTAGCTTCCACCACAACCATCCTTGGTTGGGGCCCCACTCCCACCTCATCGCTCGCCACCGCTGTTGTTTCTTTTCTCTTCTTTCGCACGACCTCCCTCTCTCTACCCTCTATCCCATTCTTTCTTTTTTTCCTCAACACCTCCTCCATCTCCACCCTACTCCTCTCCTTCAGTGGGTCCACCGATGCTTTCAGCAGCTCGAACGTACTTAGGTCCTTGCCTGCCAACAGTTTAGGCCTTGGGTAGGCCATCCTTTCCACCACTGCCTTTGGCGCTAGTCCCAACTCCCTTTCCTTGTTCTTCTCTGCCACTGCCAGGATCCTCCTATCCTTTGCCACCAGCTCATTCCTTGTCACCTCCACCTCCTCAGGCATCGAATCCCCCTTAGCAGGCTCTGGCTCCAAGCCTAGCGTAAATAAGGCAGAGGGCTTTACCAAGTCATTCCACTTCACCTCCTCTTTTTCTCGCCACTGTCTAACCTGCTTTACCCTGCCCTCCGTTGCAGTGTCCAACTTCGATTCAAGCAATTTAGTAGGGACCTTCCACATTGTCCGTACCCCCTTCCCCCCATTCTCCGATACAAAAAAACCACTTCATCTGCCACCCTTTGACCGATGACGGTAGCCCCGCGACCAGCCCTCTGCCCGCCACTGCTTGTAGGGTTACCAATGTCTCATGCTGACTGGATGCCTTGTACCACGAAAACAATTCTTCTACCGACATCGCTCTCCCAACGGTCGCCCACGGCAAGGCAACCACACATACCATCAGAATCTTCCATGCGTTGGACATCAACTGGCCAGGCGCCACTTCCAGCCGATTTAGCACATCAGTGATAATTTGGGAAATTGGCAACATTAAACTCCCCCTAGAGTGTCTCTTCATACAACGTAAACTCCTGGGCCTTACGTCTAATGCCCTCTCTGTCGCCAGCGGCACTCTCAACTCAACATCTGCGGGAATCTAATACTTACTTCGTAATCCCTCCATATCCCCCGCCGTTAGCGTCGACTTATCTGCTTTGGTGTGCCAATGATCGAGGGCCATTTGGCTCACAGGTTGGACAACCGATATCATTGTCGTCAGAACAGGCCGTGGCGGCCTTGCCCTCCCCTCTTTGCCCTTACCCTCTCCGTCTTATATTTCTCCACCAGCGTAATCTCGTCGTTTTCGCCTAAGGCATCCGGCGTCAAGGTAGGGGCTCTCTCTTGTGCCATCTCCCTTGCATTCTTGTAAATTGCCTTAGCCGTGGGGAACAAGAAGTTCGTAATGAGAAATAGGGGAGTATCATAAGAAATGAATGTAGACAAGTCTGGGATCTGTCGATTTCTCGCAGTTAGATACGTAAATCGCCCAAGCCCAAATGCCTAAGGTTTCTCTGTGTTCCACAGATCGTGATTAAACTTTGCCAGTTTGAAACCTCATAATCCAGATACATACTCCACATTTTAAAAAATCCCCCACTATAAACCTTTCCTATCCCTATCGATCGTTCAATCGCTTCATCAACGGTGCAGATTACTCCACGTTCATCAACGCGCTACGCTGCCCTTATTAATTACCTTTCATTTTTCGTCTTTTCCCTTTCACATCATCACGTGCGTTTCCACTCCTCGAGCCCCGCGCCCATTCGTGCACCATCAACACCACCTGGTTGGTCCACCGCCTTTCACGCTCAGCCACCCTTACGGTTCACCACCTTAGCGGTCAGCCACCCTTCACGCTCGGCCACCCTTACGATCAGCCACCTTAACAGTCGGTCACCCTAGAGGTCGGCCACTCTCATGCTCGACCACCCTTGCGATCAACTACCTTAGCGGTCAGTCAACCCAGCGGTTGGCCACTGTTCATGCTTGTTCATTCTTGTGGTCGGCCACCTTAGCGATCAGCCACCCTCACGCTTGGCCAGCCTTGTGGTAGGCCACCCTTGCGGTCGGCCACCTTTGCCCTCAACCACCCTTGCGGTCGGCCACCTTTGCCCTCGGCCACCCTTGCGGTCGGCCACCTTTGCCCTCGGCCACTCTTGCGGTCGGCCACCCTCGCACTCGGCCACCTAGCAGTCAGCCCTCCTCCGATGGTCGCCCACCCCTCATGCCCAGCCACTGTCACAGTCGACCCCCCATGTCAGTCGGTCGTTCACTGCGCTCATTCCCTTTTTTCCTCCTGTGCCACTCACCCACCTACCTTTTACCTTCTTCTTCGCCTCAAGAGACATTTTCCATTTTTCATATTCCCTGCATTTGACTAAAAGCTGCACTCGAGAATGGGGGACTACTGATGGGCGCAACCTAAGAGGGTCTAGTCTATGGCCCAAGATCCAAGGGTCTAGCCCACGGCCCAAGGACTAGCCATGTAAGCAGAGAAAAATCCTACAAAGTTATTGCACCCCCATCAGCCATTTAATAAGACCACCATAGCATTAAATGTGGCAAGACTCTTCCCACCAGAATATGCAGCCCAAGGGGGTCCAGTCCATGGCCCAAGGACTAGCCACATAAGTAGACAAAGATCCTGCAAAGTTATTGCACCTCCATCAGCCATTTAATAAGAGCACCATAGCATTAAATGTGGCAAGACTCTTCCCATCGGAATATGTAGAGTCACCATGAACGATGCTAACTAGGCTATGGACTTTCGGCCAAGGAGACGGTTAGGAAGGGACAAGGAAATGATGAACAGAGGAAAAGATATAAGGAAGCTTTGGCGATACGTTAAAGGTTAAGTACTTCCTCCCATTCTTTCTGTCTTTCTCTACAATCAATCCACCCTGATCTAACTTGATCGTCGGAGTGTCCACCGGGGGGACTACTTCTCCCTTTGAGCCTTTTTGCAGGCACGCTCTGTGGATTCCAAGACCAGAAGACCCGTTAGAAACATAGATAAGTCCGACCCATGCCGCCTTTGATAGACTGTATCAACACATTTTATTTAAGAATTCATTATCCATAGAGTGCAATTACTTTGATTTGTTCCCATTTAAATGCACTTTTCCCTAATTTAAATAAATTCGTTATGCTATACCATTTAAATTTATCTATCTTGGAGACAAACTTGAGCAATTACAATTCATTTTGTAGATTGAGGTAGGTGGTGGTTAAGCACTTGAGCAATTACAACAAAAACATAAATTTTTTATTTTGTTTTTCGCTTACTGTTCTAGTAGAAAACCCAAACTTTCCATGGGTGTGTTTGGATTTTGGATTTGGATAGGGGATTTGTGGAGCGACAAGAAAATAAGAGGAAAATGTGAATGAAATGTAAGTTAAATTTCTTTCACATTTCGCTTCACTTTTCTTTTCTCTCCACGAATCAAGTGTACAAGATAAAAACAAGGGAATTCTAATGATTTGAGATGCAATGACAGTTTCAAGCGTAGAGTCTATTGCATTTTTTTCTTTGCCTTGAGGGGGTTAAATCTATGGAAGTTCATAACAGTAGATAGTATATATATATTAATTGAAATTGTATTGTTTGCATTGTATCTGTCCTTTTACAGTTAAGGAGCCTCTGTTTGTGATCTGTGTTACTGAGATGTTCCAGTTTCATGTGGGCAGCTTTCAGCTTTGCTTCAGTAATTGCTTTGAGGGTTGGACTGCAGCTAGCTTCATCACTAGTTTATTTTATTTTATGGCCTTTACTTTTTTATGTTGTTGATGTTTTTGTTAGTTAGTTTCTTGCCAAATTAACTTTTTGATATTAATTTTGTTTAATCCTCTGTTATGGACGGAATTATATTTTCGAGATTGGATTACACTTGGTTTGTATGGAATTTCTATTGGAAATATTAATTTGACGTTAAATATGAATTTTTTTTATGGTTGAAAGTGAAATGTGTGCATGTTGTGGAATGGTTGCTAATTTTATCAGTATATGGATTATTTTATTTATATACAGGGTACAGATTGTACTAATAATGGAATAAATATAGGTGGTCAAGAAATTAATTAAAAAAAATTATAAAATTTTTGGTGACTAAATATTTTGGTAGCCAAAAACGCAAGTAAAGGTTTTTTATGAAAAAATATTTAGTAGTAAAAAAAAATCAAAAGACTTTTGGCGACCAAATAGTTAGTAGCCAAAATAAATCAAGATGAGGGAAGAAACTTTTGCCGACTAAATATTTTAGTCACGAAAGGACATGGCATTCTTCGGCAACTAAAATGTTTTGTCGTAAAATACCATGAAATGAAAATATCTAATCTTTTGGCGACTAAAATGTTTAGCCGTGAAAACTAACAACGACTAAACAATTTGGTCGCTAAATGTATTACAATTAGTGACTAAAATTTTTAGTCGGTAAATGTATTACTGTTAGCAACTAAAATGTTTGAGTGACTAAATATTTTAGCCGTTGAAAGAGAATTTCATTTTGATTTAATTACTATTGGCAACTAAATATTTGGCCGCCAAAATGTTATGTTTGGTGACTAAGTCTGTTCACTACAAGAAAAGCACATTCGGCGACCAAATTTCCAGACTAAAAAAAATTTGGTCACTGAAAATATAGGTTTCAGCGACCAAAACAGCATTAGTAGCCAAAAGTAAAGCTTTTTGGTGACTAAACAATTTTAGTAGCCAAAAGTCTATAATTTGCGACTAAAAATAAGTTTGGTCGCTGATTATATGGGTTTTAGTGACTAAAAAAAATTTAGTAGCCCAAAGTAAAGCTTTTTGGCGACTAAAATAATTTAGTAGCCAAAAGTCTACCATTGGCGACTAAAATAAGTTTGGTTGCTAATTATATGGGTTTTACCGACTAAAAAAATTTTAGTAGCCAAAAGTCTACAATTGGTGACAAAAAAATAAGTTTAGTTGCCAAAGGTAGTCATTTTTAGCGACTAAAATTATTTTGGTTGCTAAAAGTTAACTTTTTATTTTTATTTTGCTACTAAATAGTTTATTTTACATAAATTATATAACAAAATAATTATGTTTATACATATACTTTTATATAAATATGGGTGTATGTACTATATAAATAATATATATCACATATACAATCATGTACTGCTATAGAGGCATAGTGGGCAGAGTGTGGTGCATAAGGTTTATGGTGCAGGAGGTTGGCAGTTTGAGTCTCTGTAAGAGCGGATCAAATTGTTCTACAATGAATTTTTTTTTTTTTTTCGCGTTTGAAGCTTTTGGCGACTAAAGGTGTTGGTCGGCGATTCCTTGACTATTGGCGACCAAAACATTGGTTGGTAAATGTATAGTTTTGAAAAAATATGATTGACTATTGGCGACCAAAATTTTGGTCGCTAAAGACTTGCTTTTTGGCGACCAAAGGTTTTTTGGTTGGCAAAACCCTCAAAGACCTTTCCCGACAGGGTTTTGCCGACAAACATAGCGACCAAAATTTTGGTCGCAGAATGTCATTGGCGACCAAAAAAACAAACAATTGGCGACCAATATTTTAGTCGCTAAAAGTGACTTTTTTGTAGTAGTTTTAGTAGCCGAAGATAAGATAATTAGCGACCAACATCAATTTAGTCGCCATTGACTATTGCCGATAAGGCTTTGGTGACCAATGGGGCGACAAAGAACGTTACTTTCGACGACTAAAAATTTGGTTGCCAAAAATGTAATTTCCTGTAGTGTCTATATATACAGAAATATATATATATGTGTGTGTGTATGCCATAATTTTATTGTATATAATTGGTTTTTTTATTTATAAAATTTGTGTATTTAAAGCTAGGCGATGATATCTATATCAATATTGGTTATACAATTATGTAATAAAACCAAAATTATAAAACTTGTCAAATATATGAAATTTCACAATTTATATATTGTGAAATTTAAATTTGACAATTTCTATGTCTAAGATAGTACGAAATTTCCCAATTTCTTAAATTAACAAGCTAAGAAACATCACAATTTTTGTTTGACAAACTGCAAAATTCCATAGATTCTTTGTACACATAAATTGTGAAATTTCATAACTTGTCAATTTAAGAAATTATAAAATTTTATGAAAGCTAGAAATATTTCAAATTTTTAAAAATTGAAAATTTTCACATTTCTTGTTTTGCATTTAGTTTTATTTCAAATTACACTTACCATTTATTTTTTTAAATACAAATACAATTTGATGAAAGTGATATTAATATCGAATCAACGTGATTTTTACAGGTATATTTTAATCGATATTTTTTAAAATGTAAATGGTTCAAATTATTAAATTGGGCCCTGAAATGGGCCCAATAAAGTGCGCAATAGTTGCTGATGTGCATAGTGCATAGCAACAACCCAAACCCTCAAATTAGAGAGTTAATTTATATATTATTTTCATTTTTTAAACATTTTAAATTTTTTAAGGAAGCTGTTAAGATGTACACCTCATTAAATAGTGCATATCATGTACACATTTATTTTAAACCATTGGATATTTACAAATTAATCTTAACCATTAAATAATTTGATTAGAAATATTGAATACCTCTTCAACTGGTTACAATTTTCTTTACCGATTGTTCTCTTTCCACAAACCTTCTTCACATTGTTTTCCCAAAACCCTTATGTTTTTCAGACACAACTCCGAAGCTCTTCTTTGCCCTCGAAGACCATCCCTTGAAGACTATCCCGCTAACACAACCTACCCTCGACTTCGCCTCAAGGTATGTCTCTCTCTCTCTCTCTCTCTGCAACTTGTTTCTCTCTCTTTCTCCATCTCCATTCTATGAAACCCTAGACCGAAATCCCCTTCTTCGAAACTGCCCTTTTTACCTTTGTGAACTCATTGGGTTGGTTTATAACTGGTATGTGCTAGAGTCATAAATGTGTCAAAGTGATTTATAGCCGACGTCATCATTTGGACATAACGACAACATGACACGACAACAATGCTATTATAGTGGTCTAAGTTGATGATGATGGTTGTGTTTTAGTGGATCAAAGGACGTGATTAATTGAAGTTGATAACAATAACATTGCTGTCTAAGTCACTAATAATGACAAGGAAAAAAAGAGTGAAAGTCGACAAGATAGTCATAGCAACAACATTTCAGGTAACATTAACATTGAAGATAATGTGTGTGTGTGTGTGAGAGAGAGAGAGAGAGAGAGAGAGAGAGAGAATCGTATAGCGAGAAATGCAGTTGGAGTGTCATGTGTTTTTGTTAGTGATAATGTTTGAGGTAATGACAACACAATAACATAATTAGATAAAAATGGCGACCAATTAACTGATCAATTACTATTCGAATCTTGACTAAATTGATAGTAATGATTAAGCTTTTACTAATTGATTGGGAACTATGAATAAATTGGGAATTAATTGGTTTAGTGTGGCTTATGAAAACTAATTGATTATCGAATCAATTATATCTATTATAGCAAGGATCCCTACAATTAATTGTGATATTTGAATCTCCCTTATATTTTAATGGATTGCACAATCAATTGTGATTGTTCAAAACCCTAGCTACTAATCCATTGTATAATCTATTGTGGTCTTTGAATCTAATCGATTTTGCAATCAATTATGATTTTTTATTCACTCTTATATGCTATACCAATTGATTGCACAATTAATTGTGTTTGAAATTTTAAAAGTTATGACATTTTGTTAATATTGTTATTGTGTGAGTGAAATTCCGATCACACTGCCCTCCTTAGTGAATCAGCTGTAGAACACAGGCAGAATAGATGGCTCCCTGCAATCTGCACAGAAAGAAAAGGCTCCGGCGGTGGTTCTTCCACCCGGGGGCACTCCGACGATCAAGTCAGTATCTCTCAAAGATAAACAAGTGCTTAATTTACTGCTCAAAACTACAAATTGCGTACCTTAGACCCGCCGGGGGTGCCCTTCTTTTATAGTCTTTCTCTGTCCTAGTCCCACTAGAAGTCTCACTTCTATGGACTCTCATTCAGCACTTACCCTTGGACTCTACAAGAGATAAGGATAGACTCCCTAAGAATACTATCCTTATCCATCTTGAAGTCTTTCTTCATTCTGGGACTCTTGCCCCTTATCTGATCATCTCGGATTCCGATATCTTCGGCGGTAACCCCGGACTCCTGCATTCTCGCAGATAACCTCGGCAACTCTGAGATAACCTCGGCGTAACTACCACGACACGTGTCACCTCGGCCACGTGTTGGTATTCGGAAAATACATCCCCACAACTGCCCCCTAGGTTCTATCACCTCGGTATTCTGAGATGATGGAACCTACATTTGAACTTCTTTCTCGTACATCGGCTTAAGAACTTATAGCCGAGATCATCTATTCCGGGCCGAAATGTCTTCTTTTCAAGAACAAGAATTCACACGAACTCCCCCAAGTGCATGAGCTGTCATGCATCATTTTTCAACCGTTCTCCTAACGCGTTTTACCCTTATTGGTCCGTGCTGGGGACGCGCCTGTAGGCCGTCTTTTCTCTGCTTGCGCCGTCTGACGCGTGCATTGCCCTAGGCACAATAATTACCCTATTTTTGCCGCCGTTTCACCTTTTGAACAAAAACATTTGCCTCTCTCTCTTCATTCTTTACTTTTTGCATTCGAGTTTTCCCTACTTTCTCTCTCTCTGAACCTTCCCAAATCCGCCATTCCTCTTGCTCTAAGCTCTGCAACTGGTTTAATTCCCCCGTTCTTGCGAAGCTTTGGCCACTGTTGCCTCTGTCGTCTGATCTCGGCGAAACTCACTCCGGCCTTCATCTTTTCTGGTAAGCAACTGGCTTTTCTCCTCCAGTTCTTGATTTTTTCTGGAACTTTTTGCTACTTGACTGTTCTGCTCACTATTTGATTTGTGAATCGTTCATCTGAGTGTGTATTATTCCCTGGTTCTTACATATGTTTTGAACACTTGCACTGCTGCACCTCTTGTTCTTGATCTTGCGCCCTTTGTGTTCTTGAATCTGAGGCTTCGTTTCTGTTTTCTGCTTTTTCTGTATTTTCTCTAGATTCGTGCTTTCGATCTTTGCCTTCGTAGTTCTTAGGTTTGGGATTTGTTTATAGAACCTTTAATTCTTAGGGAAAACTGCAACAATCTTCTGCCAGTATACACCTAGGTTTAAGCCGAGGTCCCAAGAGCCTTTTAGGAACACTCTGTCTCTGTAGTCAAGTACTCATATACCAAAACCATGGGTGTGTGGAGAGATAGGGTTAACAACCCGACCAAACTATAATTTTTTAGGCAAGAGTTCTCCATCCCAAAGGACGTCCATCTAAGACTGGCTGGGGAGAACGACTCTATTATGCCCGAGGCCGATATCATGCCTTTTCCTATAGTAGCCTTTGTCCAGTGTGGACTTCGATTCCCTTTAGATCCCCTTTTTCGCGAGGTTCTTCACTACTATTCTTTGAACCCTATGCAACTCGCAGTCAACGCCTATAGGACGCTTAATGGAATCATAGCCTTAGCTCGGCAGGAGAATGTTAGAATTACTCTCGCCGACATCCAATTCTGTTATACCATGTGTGCCCTCAACCTAAAGGAGAAAGGTTATGTGTACTACCTCAAGCCGAGGTCCACCGAGTTTAAAATTGTAGCCGACCTTCCTGACTCCAACAAAGGTGCTGGGGATGACTACCTTATTGCATCTGGTAACTGGGAGTTTGGCCCAGATGAAGAAGTCCATCTTTTCCCTCTCCCCCGAACGGTAAAAGAGGGCAAGGGTAAGAGCCCAACGTCAACTGTTTATCTGTTGCTTTCTTCAAGCTTTTCAAAAACTTTATCTGTTTCTGATATTGTGTTTCTTTTTGCAGACGTTCGCAAGCCTCCCAAGGACTTTCGCCAGTCCTATTACCCTGGGAAAGGTTTGAAGAAGCTCCTGGACCTTCCGCTCCAGAAACGCAGAGCTCTATTGCTAGTGAATTTCATCCCAACATACAAGTCTACATTGGCCGACATTCCCAAGAGGAAGAAGAAGAGCCCATCCACAGCCACAACTCAAACCACATCTACATCCCGGACAGATCAAGGTTCTACCTCTGACCCAGCCGATCTTCCATCCACTTCAGCCCAATACCTAATCCCACCGACAGAAAGAAAGCGTCGCTGACGTCTCGTAAAAACTGCCGAGATGGTGCACCTGAAGCCAGTGGTGCTAGACCTTCTCGCCGACCTTCCAGCCGACATGGATGCTGTGCCATCCCAAACAATGCCTCCGCCAAAATAAAAAAGAATCAAGAAGGCCCAGCCAAAGGCCAAGGCTGCTGAGGCCGAGGATGAAGATGCTGTGCCCATCTCCAAGTTAACCGAGAGCCAGAAGACCACTTCTGCACCTGCCAAAAGATCTGCTGAGGCCCAGCCGTCGGGGTCAACTCAGCAAAAAAAGCCGAGGTTGTCTTCTGCGACGACTTCGGGGTCCAGGGCTCCCAAAGTTCCCTGGGAGCCCAAAATTACACTTGAAAACAAGCCCGTCTATGCCAACGAAAGCGCCGCCGATGTCCAGATCGGCGTAGCGCTCAGTACCGCAGTTCTCCTTGAAGGTGATCTTGAGCGTAATGCCAAGATGAGTGAATATGAGAACTACGCCTTTATGCTGCAACACTCTGTCCAAGTAAGTCTTTGAATTTGATAATTTTTCTCACTGCCACTTTCTTCATACTATATAAAGTCTTGTAATATTTTGTGATAACCTTTGCCTTGTGTTTTTTCAGGCCATGCAACATGCCCACTCCTTCTCCTTGCAAGCATTTGAAATGAAGGAGAGATTATTCGAGATGGAGAAGGAGTGTGCTGCCCTTCAGAAACAGAACAAGAGTCTTAAAAATAAAATGAAGACTCTGGAAAACCAAGCTGAGGCAGCGACTAAAGACAAACAAATAGCTGATGAGAAAGCCGAGGCTGCTGAAGCCATTAAAACAGTTGCTGTGGCTCAGCAGAAAGAGGCCGAGGAAAAAGCGGCCCAAGCCGAAAAGGAACTACAAGATGCCCTGGCCACCAAAGAAGCCGAAATCAAGGCGGCCGACGACAAGGCGTATGCCCAAGGCATGGCCGATGTTGCAGAAGATTACAAGTTACAAGTTAAGGAGGCGTGCAACAGGGGATTTTCCCTAGGTTGGAACTCCTTGGCCAAAAAACTTGATCTTCCCACCGACTCGCCCTGGCGCAAGACCGAAGCCATTCGTCTTCCCTTTCCTCTTCCTCCACCTCCAACTCAGGTTGAAGAAGGGGCTGATTCTGAAGCGGAGGATGAAGATGAGGACGAAAGCATTAATGATGAAGAGGCCTTGGTGAGAAAATCCAAAGATGCCACTGAGACCAAGTCACCTCCTCAGGGTGATCAAGTCCTGGACTTAACCCAAGAGGAGGATGAGGAGGCTGAGAAGGTGCCCAAGGAAGCGGACTCAGTTCACTTATCATCTGACCTTCTTTTGGCTGAGAGAAATGTTGAAACAACTCTTGCCGAGATTGATGCCAAGATAGCGGCAGACAAGGAGAGCGAGGTTACGGTTCAAAAAGATGCCGAGGTCGTTCTCCCAGAGACTACCGATGTCCAGATCCAGAATGTTCCTGAAGCTGAAGAATCATAGCTTTTTTTCCTTTATCTTTTGTACTTTGTTTCTTCTCTTTGCTCTTGTTAATGTTCCCTGAACAATGTAAGCTTCTTCTTTACGGCCGATGTTCCTTTCTTTGTGGCTTTAGAACAATTTACTTCTGCTAGGCCATTGTGCCTCCTTTATATACAACTGTTTCTCTTTGAATGCTGTAGTCTTTAATTTCTCTTCTTTGCTTCTGTTTGATTCTATGCTTAGAATATTTTGCAAGATTTATATAAATCTTCCTTCGCTTAATCTCCTCGGGGTTACATACCTCGGGCATGTTTACCTGAAGATTTACCTCGGCTAGGACTTCACCTGTGAACTTTTCATAGACTTCAACAAGTATAAAGCGTATAAACTTAATTCGACTTCGTCTTGTAAATTGCTACAAATTTCAACAAGTGAAGGTAAACAATTATCTCGGCTTAACTTTAACTTGTAAATTGCTACAAATTTCAACAAGTAAAGCTAAACAATTATCGGCTTAACTTTAACCTGTAAATTGCTACAAATTTCAACAAGTAAAGATAAGGAATTATCGGCTTAACTTTAACTTGTAAATTGCTACAAATTTCAACAAGTAAAGATAAGGAATTATCGGCTTAACTTTAACTTGTAAATTGCTACAAATTTCAACAAGCAAAGATAAGGAATTATCTCGGCTTAACTTCGGTTAAGCGTCATCTCCGTTTAACTTCGGTTAAACTTTATCTTAGATTTAACTACTGTTAAACATCTCGGCTTAACTTCGGTTAGGCATTACTGTCTTCTATCTGCCCCCAATGTGAACCTAAGTTCCACTTGGGTTCTCATTATTCAAAAAACAACGTTATGCATAATTTAATAAGTTCTGGAAAATTCTGGAAAGATTTCATTGATCATATCGGCAAAAAGTCAAACAACATCTAATGATAAAAAAACTTTAAATTACAAGTGTTCCAAGGTCTAGGCAATGCTTTGCCTTCACTATTCTCGTGCCGATATGCCCCATTTCCTAACACCGAGGTAATTCTGTAGGGCCCTTCCCAGTTCGGGCCAAGCTTGCCCTCTCTGGGATCCTTCTTATTGCCGACGACTTTCCTCAAGACTAGGTCGTTGACCTGAAAATCCCTTGGATTGACCTTCTTGTTGTAAGCTTTGGCAAGCTGTTGCTGGTATGCTGCAAGCTGGATTGCAGCTTTCTCTCTTCTTTCCTCCAGTAGATCCAGATCTCGGGCTAAGAGCGCATCATTAGACCCGTTCTCAACTCCCTGGGTTCTGATCCCTGGGATGCCGATCTCCAATGGAATGACTGCTTCGGTTCCATAAGCCATGGCGAAGGGGGATTCCCCTGTTGATCTCCTCGGCGTAGTACGATATGCCCAGAGCACACTGGGCAATTCTTCTACCCACTTTCCTTTTGCTGCCTGCAGCCTCTTCTTTATTCCGTCCAGAATTACTTTGTTGGATGCTTCGGCTTGCCCATTACTTTGGGGAAAGCTTGGTGTCGAAAAGTAATTCTTTATCTTGAACTTTGCACAAAAATTCTTGATAAGTTTGCTGTCAAACTGCGTTCCGTTGTCGGCAACAATTGCTCTTGGAATCCCAAATCTGGTGATGATGTTCTTCCAGATGAAGTTCTTCACATCCACATCTCGGATTTTGGCGAGAGGCTCTGCTTCTATCCACTTTGTGAAGTAGTCTGTTGCCACTAGTAGGTACTTCCGCTGCCCAGTTGCTTGGGGCAATTGCCCAACGAGATCCATGCCCCATTGGGCAAATGGCCAAGGGCTGGAAACCGGGTTCAGGTCGGCAGCTGGCTGGTGTATCAAAGGTGCAAACCTCTGACATTGTTCACACTTCTTCACATAGGCTTCTGCATCTTTTTGCATATAGGGCCACCAATACCCCTGGGTAATGGCCCTGTGAGCTAACGATCTGCCCCCTACGTGGCTTCCACAAACTCCTTCATGAATTTCGTATAGAAAATCCTCGACCTGAACAGGGTGTACACACCTTAAAAGAGGTCCAGTGAAGGATCTTCTGTAGAGATGTCCTTCTGCTGTCAGACTGAATCTTGCCGACTTCAATCTGACCTTGTGCGCTTCCTTTCGATCTTCTGGCAGCTTTCCCTCTTTTAAGAATGCAATAATTGCATCCATCCAGCTTGGTCCCATGTCCACACATAATGCCTCTTGCATCGTGTTCGGTGGCTCTATGCTCGGGCCTTCTAGGTAATCGATCATTATTGTCCTTGTCTTTCCGGTTTGCATTGAACTTGCTAAATTGGCCAACGCATCGGCGTGGCTGTTATCATCTCGGCTAACCTGGAGAAGTCGGCAGTCTTGGAACATGTCTGCCAGCCTGATGACTTCTTTCGCGTATGCTGACATCCTTTCATCTCGGGCAGCAAACTCTCCTGTAGTTTGATTCACTATAAGTTGTGAGTCACAAAAAACTATTACCTCATCTGCCTCTGCTGCTACTGCCAGCTTCAGTCCAGCAATCAATGCTTCATATTCTGCCTCATTGTTCGAGGCTTTGAACCCCAGTCGAATAGACTGTTCCAATATCTCCCCATCGGGGGAAATTAACACTACTCCTGCCCCTGCTCCCTGCCGGTTTGAGCTCCCATTAACAAAAAGTTGAAAGGAGTCGCCGATGTAAATGCTGCAGGGTCTGAGTTTTTCCTTCCTTGGTTCTTTAGCCTTTGGCTGGGCTTCTCCTTCCTTGTTTGGACATCGTTCATCTCGGCTCAACGGTGCCCGATGTTCGATGTATTCTGGCGAGAACTCGGCCACGAAGTCGGCCAAGACTTGGCCCTTGATTGCTGTTCTCGGCCTGAACTCCAGGTCGTATTGGCCCAAAACTACGGCCCATCTTGCTATTCTTCCAGTCAAGTCTCCTTGCTGCAACAAGGACTTTAGTGGGTGCTCTGTTAGAACCACTATCCTGTGAGCCTGAAAATAATGGTTTAGCTTCTTTGAGGCCATTACCAAGGCCAGCATTAATTTCTCCAGTGGTAGATACCTTGTTTCTGCATCGGCCAAGGTTTTACTTACATAGTAAATAGCCTTCTGCTCTCCCTTCTCTTCTCGGATTATCACAGCGCTTACTGCGTGCTCTGAAACTACTAAGTATAAAAACAGTTCCTCCCCAGGTTGAGGTATTGAGAGGACTGGAGCTGAGGTAAGATACTTCTTCAGGTCAGCCAAAGCGGCCTCACATTCCTCTGTCCATAGAAAATCCGCGGCCTTTTTCACCAGGTTGAAAAACGGCTTACACTTGTCCGAACTTCGGCTTATGAACCTGTTTAGGGCTGCGGCCCTTCCAGTAAGCATTTGAACCTGTTTTGCCGATGTCGGACTCTGTAATTCCAGAATGGCCTTGATCTGGTCTGGGCTGGCTTCAATGCCCCTTCTAGTCACCAGGTATCCCAAGAACTTATCGGATCCGACTCCAAACGCGCATTTCGATGCGTTTAGTCAGAGCCGATATGTTTTCAGTATGTCAAAGACCTCTTTTAGGTCAGCAAGATGATCTTTTGGTTCCTTGGTCTTCACGACCATGTCATCAATATAGACTTCTACTGTTCGGCCAATCAAATGCTTGAACATCTTGGTTACCAGCCTTTGGTAAGTTGCTCCTGCGTTCTTCAACCCGAAAGGCATGACTCTGTAACAATACAGACCTTTGGGAGTGATAAACGCTGTCTTCTCTTCATCCGGGGGGTACATGGCTATCTGGTGATACCCCCTATATGCGTCCAAGAAGCTCATTCTTCCATGTCCCGACGTGGCGTCCACCAACTGGTCGATCTTTGGCAGAGGGAAGCTGTCTTTGGGACAAGCTTTGTTCAAGTTTGTAAAATCTACACAGACCCTCCACTTGCCATTCTTCTTCTTCACTACCACGGTGTTCGACAGCCATGTCGGGTAATTAGCTTCTCTGATGGCCCTGGCCTCCAGAAGTCTGTCCACTTCCTCCTCCACTGCTTCGACGTGTATCAACGTCGGTCTTCTGGCCCGTTGTATTACAGGCTTTGCCGACCTGTCGACGTTGAGTCTGTGACATGTGACCTCGGGGTCAATGCCAGGCATTTCATAAGGTGTCCAGGCGAACACCTCAATATTCTTCCTCAGAAAGGCTTCCAGCTCCCTTTCCTCTTCTTCGGCTAATCCTGTGCCGAGAAGAAAGAAACGTTCCTCATCACCCTCCTGGACGAAGATCTTCTTCAATGCTTCTTCACTTTTCTCGGTCGGCTCCTTGCCGACATCATCTAGGACCTTCATGTCCTCTTTTTCAACTTCTGCCTTCTCTGGTTCCCGAATGCTGCAGGTTAACTTCATTGCTGCCATGGAGCAATTTTTCGCCTGCAACTGATCTCCTCTAACTTCCTCAATCCCATGTTCTGTCGGGAACCGTAGCAGTTGATGCAATGTTGAGGGAACTGCCCCCATTGCATGCAACCACGGCCTCCCTAAGATGATGTTGTAAGG
The DNA here is from genome assembly GCA_036172215.1 of Camellia granthamiana. NCBI lineage: Eukaryota > Viridiplantae > Streptophyta > Magnoliopsida > Ericales > Theaceae > Camellia > Camellia granthamiana. The sequence continues at coordinate 122,584,927 of CM069904.1, forward strand.
CGAGGGCGTGTCAATCACAATGAATTCTGTCTTGATCTTCTTCGTGCCAGCCTGTACTTCCAAGCTTGTTGCGCCCAATGGCCATGTCGGCATTCCATTGAAGCCGACCATCGGGCCGTTCGATTGATCCAAGTCATCAGGGTGAAGGCCTAGCTCCTTGTAACATCTGACATACATGATGTCGCAGGAGCTGCCTTGATCAATCAAGATGCGTTTTACCTGGCACTCCCCAACCTGGAGGATACTACCAAGGCATCATTGTGCGGGTGCTGAACCATATCTAGGTCGGCTTCTGTGAAAGCTATCATCTGTCCTTGGCATTCTTCAGGCCGAGGTCTTTTTAGTCCGACCTGGTTGACGTGCTGCAGGTGTCTTACCCTCTGTGTCTCCCCCCGTATGTCGTTTTCATTCACCTTTGAGTGGATCACATTAACCACCCGAGGTCCGCCTGCCTGTGGTTGCTGTGCTGGCGGTGGCGGGGCTGCTGGTGCTTGAGGCAATCGTGCCTGTTCCTCCCTCGTTTTGGCCTCATCCACAAGGTCTCTCAGATGGCCTTGCCTCACCAAATCTTCTAAGTGTGCCTTAAGGGCTCTGCAACCCTGAGTTGGGTGCCCCTCCTCATTGTGGTAGGCACAACGCCTACCAAGGTTTCTTCCCATAAATTCTCCTGGTGCTCTTGCCGGCGCCCTGAAGTAGGGCTGATTCTGAATTTGATCAAGGACTTTGTGGAGTGGAATTCGAAACACCGTTGTCACTGCTTGCTTGGCCCTGAACTCCGTCTCCTGTTTGTTGGGTCCGTTGTTACCTCGGCCTCGCTTCGGCGAGCCGTTGACTTTTTCTGTCTTTGTCTCCTTGTTCCCCGAGGTATCTTCCTCGGCTCGTACATACTTCTCAATTCTCGCCATGAGTTCCTCCATGCTCTTTGGCAGGGTTTTTGCCAAAGACTTCCGCAGCGGACAGTCATCCTTCAGGCCGTTCTTGAAAGACACAACGGCCACCTCCTGGTTGCATTCAGGTATTCTGTTGAACACCTCATAGTACCTCTTTGCATAAGCCCTAAGGCTTTCGTCTTTGCTGATCTTCAGTGCCATCAATGCATCCACCCTCAATGGCTGAAGTTTATTTGTTATGAACCTGGCCACAAACATCTCGGCCAGACCTTCCCAAGTCTTCACGCTCCCCTTCGGTAATTTGTGGAACCAGTCTGATGCAATCTCGCCGAGGGATGAAGGGAACACTTTGCAGAGCAACGGATCGTTCCCACTGTACAATGCCATTGAATTCAAAAATAATCCAACATGGAAGTTAGGGTCAGACTTACCATCATATATCTGGAACCTCGGCATGCTGAATCTTTTCGACGGGACGAATCTGTCCAATTCCGTCGAGAATGGTGTTCTCGGCTTAACGGGGGAGGTTACTTCGGCTTCGTCATTCTCTCGCTTCCTCTTGAGGTAATCTCTCAAGTCTTCTTTACTTCTCCCTGCAGCCCGGCTGTCTCCAGACTTCAGCCTTTTCGGCGCACTACTCTCGGCCTCATGGTGGCCCCTTTTCGACCCTTCCCCGCAGGATGCATCGAAGCACAATATCCGCCCCGGAACATGCCGATGTTCTTTGGGGTCTGCTTCCCTCTCGCGATATGTCCTTCGGGACTCTTCTCTTCTCGGCTCTTCTCGGCCGACTTCCCTGGAAGGTCGGTGAGAGTGCCTTCCACTCCTCGCGTGCTGTGGTGCTTCGGGGATTTCTTTCTGCCCCTTCTTCTGGGCGTTTGCTGCCGGCATTGGTGTGTCCTGAAGCGAGTACGGCGGCTGCATGACATTATTCTGCATCATGAAGTTGACGACCGATTGAAGGTCTGCCAACTTGTTTGCCATCTCCTTTACTTCTTCGTCCCTCCTCAGGCATCTGTCTTTCCAGGTCTGGAGGTCGTCCTCATTGTAGTATTTTCCCCGATCCGCTTTCTTTGCTGTGTCGCCATCTCGGCCGACGCCTTTCTCTGCGTGATTCTGATCACGAGTTTCTTCGTTGTGGTTGTCTCCTTCGACATCAAGGTCGATAGGCCTGCCACTCCCAGCGGGAGCGTCGTCCCCAATCTTTTCCTTCTGCGTGTTACTGGCCATCTACTCTTCTTTCGTTCCCACAGACGGCGCCAAATTGTGTGAGTGAAATTCCGATCACACTGCCCTCCTTAGTGAATCAGCTGTAGAACACAGGCAGAATAGATGGCTCCCTGCAATCTGCACAGAAAGAAAAGGCTCCGGCGGTGGTTCTTCCACCCGGGGGCACTCCGACGATCAAGTTAGTATCTCTCAAAGATAAACAAGTGCTTAATTTACTGCTCAAAACTACAAATTGCGTACCTTAGACCCGCCGGGGGTGCCCTTCTTTTATAGTCTTTCTCTGTCCTAGTCCCACTAGAAGTCTCACTTCTATGGACTCTCATTCAGCACTTACCCTTGGACTCTACAAGAGATAAGGATAGACTCCCTAAGAATACTATCCTTATCCATCTTGAAGTCTTTCTTCATTCTGGGACTCTTGCCCCTTATCTGATCATCTCGGATTCCGATATCTTCGGCGGTAACCCCGGACTCCTGCATTCTCGCAGATAACCTCGGCAACTCTGAGATAACCTCGGCGTAACTACCACGACACATGTCACCTCAGCTGACACTTCGGTGTCATCTCGGCCACGTGTTGGTATTCGGAAAATACATCTCCACAGTTATGATTTTCGGAACAAAATTACAATTAACGTGCAATGTTATGATTCATTGGTAAAAGTTATAATATTTTGTTAATGTTGTTATGATTGTGGGAAAAAAAAAGTTACAATCAATGTGTTATTGTTATAATTCATTAGTAAAAGTTATGATTTGTATAACCAAAAGGTATGATTTGTTATGGTGAATCATAATAAAAAATGTTACAATAATTTGTTGGAAATAACTACATTTGTTATGAGTCGTTGTCATATTGTTATGATTGATAGTGTCTTTGTTATGACACCGTAGTGTATATTATGACATTGTGATGATTCATTGTAGTAATTGTTATGATGTTTAAAAAACGTTATGATTTTTTCATGTAACCTCTTAAATGACTTGTTTAGCAGGTTACTTTTTATAACGTGGCATAATATATAAACCACATAATAAGTGCATATCATATGCCCTTTTAGAATGTATACATTGTAGACTTTTCCTTTTTTTAAACATGTATAAATCAATCTCGTGATATATAATCGTCTTCTCTTTCTTTTATTTTCTTTTTTTTTCTTTCTTCTTTTGTATTAGCAATATAATAAAAAAGAAGGGTAAGTTATAAATACATCTCCTGAGATTTGCTTAAAATACGAATTGTCCCCTGTGATTTGGAAAATTACAAATACCTCCCTGTCATAATTTTTTATTTAACAGAATTAATTAAAAAAGTGAAATTTCTAACTGTTCACCCATACAATAATAAAATTATCAGAATTATTAATAGAAATAAAATTTTAACTATTAAAAACTGTTAATTACTTGATGATTTATTAATAGAAGGACCTATTTGTTATGAAATTAGAAACCTTAGGGGGCACAATGTAATTTCTAGAACCACAATTTATAATTTAAGTAAATCTCAGGAGGTGTGTTTTTAATTTATCCTAAAAAGAAATATACTCATAATAAAAGAAATAATATATAACATTCACTTCTTCATTTTTTTAAACATGTTGGATTTTTTTAAACATGTGTAAATTAATCTCATGATATATAATAGTCTTCTTTCTTCTTTCTTTTTTTTCCTTTTTTCTTTTTCATAGTAGCAAAATCATAAACGGAAATATAATTATAATGTCATATTTAAATAAAATTAAAAGTGGTCTTACTAAAATAAAATAAAATATATTTCACATAAAATATATATATATATACACTTCAAATTAGCATTGCCATTGTAAACAATTCAAAGGGACAAAATGATCTTTTGAAGAGTTATTCTTCTTTATAATTTTCTAATCAAACGTAAAATTTATTAAAATAGTCATTTCCAAATATCTAATTTCATGACAAAATAAACATGAGATACACATTATTTGCAACCAAATAGTCTAGGGACTATTTATCTCAACACTAACAATCCGTTGTATTACAAATTCCCTTTTTATCTGATCAATCCAAACAAACATGCTGTGTTATCTTAAGTACGGCCTAGTCCGACATTAGATCATTTTAACTCTTAAATATGCCACTCAACTAATAGATATCAGCTATTGTTGTTGTCATTTATATCTAGAGATGGAGTCACTGCTGTGCTAAAGGCACAATAGTGGCTGTTGTGTCTCAATTTAAAGTGTATTATGGGTTTATTTTTATGATCCGAACCGTTCCTTTTGTAGGTTTTGTTGAGTACTTCATGCCTACCAAAAATCATATTAATCAAATATCAATAACTATATGATCGAATTACATATTTTTCATGCTATTTCTCAAAAGAAAATCTTATTGTTTATTTTTTTGGTTTTTGATCACATAGTTATTAATATCCGATTAATATGATTTTTGGTAGGCATGAAGTACTCAACAAACCCTACAAAATGACGGTTTGGATCATAAAAATAAGACTATAATACACCTCAAATTGAGACACAACAATCACTTCAAATTGAGACACAACAATCATTATTGTGCCTTTAGCAGAGCAGTGACCCCATTTCCCATTTATCTTGAAGAGCTATTAAATGACTTAGACTCTTTTAATAATTATTTGAATATGAAACATTAACAAAACTTCAATGTAAAGTAAATTTAGATCTTTTAACAAATATTTTAATTTAAGCCCAAAAAAATATATACATAAAAAAATTAAAATTAAAATTTTATAACGGATTAAATTAGAATTTCCAATCTCAAGTCCTGTCCAAAAATTTAAAAACTAAATATTTATTCCAAATCTTAAAATGATGGGATTGAACTGGCCCATGGCTACCCCTAATTTGAGATGCATGTGAGGCACGACAAGTTCCACAATGAAGCTCTATAAATCACAATTATAATAATATATTTAACTAATAATGTAAAAAAAAATTAAATAAGAGAGAAATCAAGATGTTTGTTGTATGAAATTTATTTTTTATTGATCTTTTACAAATTATAATGAAGGTATATTGCAAGTAAACAAATAATTTATCACTACAACATATAAGAGTTTTAGAAACCAAATGTTTTGGTTTCTAAAAGTGAAAATTTTGTTACAAAAGACATTTAGAGACCAATTTATATTGTCATGATGATAGTTGCTAAAGGCCGTCCCGAAAAGTCAAAAATAAGGCTTTTAGGGACAAAATTTTGAAAATGTCACTAATAAATAGACTTTTAAAATAGTTTATTTTTTGAGACAAAACATTTGGTCCCAAAAGGATAATAATTCATCACTAATGTCTAATTTTCGTTGTTAAAAATATAAATGTACTGAAGAACCAACTTCTTAGCCAAAACCTGATCACGCACAAAATGGCAATCGACCTCAATGTATTTAGCTCGTGAGTGAAAAACAGGGTTGGAGACCAAATCAATCACTAAAACATTATCACACCAGAGTGTAGGAAGCACAGGAGAGAAAACAGACAGATCTTGAAGAAGCATGCCAATCCTAGCTAATTCAGCAACAGTATGAGCAAGGGACCTGTACTCTGCCTCAGTGGAAGATCTGGAAACTGTAGGTTGCTTTTTGGTTGACCAAGAGACAAGATTACTGCCCAAAAAGATGCAATAGCCTGAAGTGGATTTACGATCAATGATATCACCAACCCAGTTTGAATCAGAGAACGCATGAACCTCAAAGGAATTAGGGGAATAAGACAGACCATGAGCAAGAGTGCCCGTGACAAAACGAAGCAATCGTTTCACAGCAGCAAAGTGACCAACTGTGGGAGAATGCATGTGTTGGCAAGACTAATTGACTGCTAAGGAAATGTCAGGTCTAGTGATGGTAAGGTACTGAAGAGCACCAACCAGACTACGATAAAGGGTAGGATCAGGAAAGGAGTGATCAGCATTTGGAGAAAAAGTGGGCTTGACAGAAATAGGAGATGAACAAGGCTTACATTCAGCTAAACCTACTTTCTTGAGAATGTCTTGAGCATATTTGGTTTGAGACAAAACATAACCTGAGCTAGTGGTGGTGATAGAAATGCCAAGAAAGTAGGATAGATCACCCAGTTCTTTCATGGAAAAAGTTGTGTGCATATGAGAGATAAGGGACTGAATATGAGAAGGATTATTGCCTGTAAGCAATATATCATCAACATAGACCAAAAGAATAGTAAGGTTTGTGCCCAATTTCTGAATGAACAAAGAAGAGTCACATTTGCTATTGTGAAATCCCTGAGAGAGTAAATAGGCTGAAAATGTTGAGTACGAGGCTCTGGGGGCCTGTTTTAGGCCATATAAAGCTTTCTTGAGATGGCAGACATAGTGAGGATGAACTGAATTGACAAACCCAGATGGCTGAAGCATAAACACCTCTTCTTCTAGGATACCATGTAAGAAAGCATTAGAGATATCTATCTGTTTTAAGGGCCAGCTATGATGAAGAGCCAAGCAAATTAAAATTCTGATAGTGGGAAGTTTGGCCACTGGGCTGAAAGTTTCTTGAAAATCAACCCCTTCTTGTTGAAGGTAACCCTTGGCAACAAGTCGAGCCTTATGCCTGGCAATGGTGCCATCTAAATTTCTTTTAACCTGAAACACCCACTTGCAACCAATAACATTTTTATCTGGAGGCAGAGAAACCAAGGACCAAGTTTGTTGCTTATGTAAGGCATAAAATTCTTCTGTCATTGCTTTATGCCAAATAGGGAAAAGAAGAGCTTCCTTATAGGAAGGAGGTTCAATATCAGAATAAAGAGGAGGAGATGTAACAGAAGGCTGAGAATTAGTGTGAATAAAACAATGTGAAGAAGACTTGGATCTGGTAAGCATGGGATGCACATTAGAAGAAGAATGAGGAGGAAGAGGCAAATTAATAGAAATAGATGAAATGGGAATAGGTATAGGTGCAAGAGAAAAATTAGGAGGTGCAATAAGTGGAGGAGAAATAGGAGAATAAGAAGGGATAGCAGAAGGCTGATTGAAAGAAGAATGACTCCTAGGACTAGGAGCAGCAAAAGAAGAACTAAGAGCAGCAGCAGAAATGGAGGGAGAAACAGATAGAGACAAGTTCGAAGAAGAAAGATTAGATGAAGACACAGTAGACCGAAAGAAGGACTGAAGCTGAGGTAAAGAAAATAGAGAAGAAGAAGAAGAAGAAGAAGAAGCAACAGCAAAAGGAAAAACAGACTCATTAAAGATGACATGTCTTGAAAGATAAAATTTTCCAAAAGAAGAGCCAAAACATTGTAGACGTCCCCGAACGTCCCGGGAGGGAAAATCCCGTTTTGTTCATTGGGCTCACTACAGTTCAGGACTCGATGTCACGGTCCTGTATCTAATTTCGCAGAGTACAATGCAAGACCGATGAATCATCAAAGAGTCCAAATCCGGCAAATCGTTTTTTTGAAAATAGATTTTTTGAAAGAAATGCCAAACATGGACTGCTTTGCCAGATACAGAGTCGCCACCTAAATATTTTATTTTGGGAAATTTAGGAAACCCTGACTCGTTGCCTAAGGCCACGTGTTCGTCATCACCAAAGTTGGCTCGGCTCGGGAACTTGGGTACGATTGGGGAAGGTCACTTCGTGAGCACCCCGCTCGCCCGATCAAAGATCGGCCTCTACTAACCATGATATCGAGTTTTGAAAACATTATGCATTCTTATTCCGGTTTATTAGCCTAGAATTACTATGTGATGCGCACAGCATACAAGTATAGACTGGATTGCCTAAGTTGGAACAAAGCATCTGTAGACGTCCCCGAACGCCCCGGGAGGATGAGTCCCGTTCTGTTCATTTTGGGCTCACTACAGTTCGGACTCAAATTGTCACGGTTCTCAATCTGAACCAAGGAGTCCAAATCCGGCAAATCGTTTTGAGAAAACAGATTTTTGAAAGAAGTGCCAAACATGGACTGCTTTGCCAGATACAGAGTCGCCACCTAAATATTTTATTTTGGAAAATTTAGGAAACCCTGACTCGTGCCTAAGGCCACGTGTCCGTCATCACCAAAGTTGCCTCGGCTCAAGAACTTGGGTACGATTGGGGAAGGTCACTTCGTGAGCACCCCCGCTCCCCCGATCAAAGATCGGCCTCTACTAACCATGATATCTAGTTTTGAAACATTATGCGTTCTTATTCCGATTATTAGCCTAGATTTACTATGTGATACGCACAGCATACAAGTATAGACTGGGTCGCCTGAATTGGAACAAAACATTTCCTGTTTATTTTCTAAAGTAGTTTGCTACTCGCAAGTAGACTTAAAATGCAGATTTTGCCACCCTCAGGTGGGCTTTAGAAAAGATGGTTTTGCCACTATCTAGTGGGCTTAAAACTCACAGTCAATGCATTACTCCAATTGAGATAATCCAACCTTCACCCACAGGCATTCAGGCAGGTATATCACATAAGCACATAGCCTCATGGTAAGCATGCTATCATGGCAGTCACTCACATGCATGCAAGGATGCTAAAGCATAAAAACTTACCGAGTACTCCAAGCCAAAACAGAAGCTATGTTAGAAATCAATGCATGATCCTGACTATACAGAAATGCCTAATGCAACACATGCAAAATGCAACTAAGATAGGCTCGGCTATTCTAAAGATGGCATGTGAAATGCTACAACTAACAAGTATTCAACTCGGAATTGAAATACAATGCAGTTAGTATGATGCGCCGAGCCTAGTGCATGCAAGACAGATGAATGAATGCAAACATGCTATCATACTGTATGCTAATTGAAACATGCCCTAATCTAACCATCATAAGCTGGTAAATAAAAGGGAGAAAGACGTGGGGTTGGAAGACATACATCACACACACGCACACTTATTACAACATTGCCCTCGCGCGGAGGGTCCGAATAAATAATACAGTCCCAAATAAATAATACAGTTCGAATAAGTACAAAACCCTAATTAATTAAAAAATTAATCTAGGAAAGCGGATAAATTAGCATGCAAGCCTATGGACTGCCGCAGCTCTATTCCGAATGATGAATGACGCGTGCTTGGGTTGCCTTGCGTGGAAATCCGTTGCGATGCCCCAATTAGCCTCTGTTTACAATTAGGCCCGGAATATTGCACGAAGCTCCAAAAGACTGCCGGTTTCTGATTTGCTGCAACAGAGAGCAAGAAAGGGGCATGGCAATGTATTTTTACATATGTATGCTGGCCTCGATCCTCGTGTCACCAATCACGCATCTCGATGCATGATGGCCGAGGAGTCGAATTGCACGACTCAATATGAAATGAATGCACATATAAACACAACAAGACCGAGACTCCATCATGGTTAATCCGGAGTGTCGGCGACCGGGAATTGAGACACGTTCCGTCACTTGGAGTACGAAACGTCCGTCGTTTCCCGTGTTTGGGCTAACTCCCATCCCAAACACGATGCAATATGCAATTCTAACATGCAACCTAGCATACACAATGCTATGAAATGGCATACACAATGCTCTAACATACAACCTAGCATACGCAATGCTATGAAATAGAATGGCACAATGCACGATGGACTTACACCAATATGAGTGGACCTCAGCCACACTCACATCAGTAGCCATGAGATGAAAATGAGACAACCGAAATGCGTGCACACATGCACGCAAACCGAGGACCGAACCTAAGGCACCAAATGCCACTCTAACAAGGCATGGCAAGGCATGAAATATGGCATACAGACATGCAAATTCCAGCACTAAAACATGATGCAAAACGATCCCGAATCATGGATATATGTCATACAATGCATGGAATGGTCCCGAAACTCAAAACTAGGCACATGTATTGAACCACAAGTATGCAAAGCAAGCATTTTTTGACTATGAAGCATAAAGACGGAGCCAAGGCAGTCCCAAAACATGCACATTACTAGTTTATAGCATGGTTAAAAGATGTTAACATGATGGGCTAAATCAACATACAAAATTAGCTAGTAAGCATGGGTTACATGACATGTATGTGAAGCATGTGAGATCTCATCAAACCAGAAAAAATTAGTGAACAAAATATGTGAAAATATGCTCAAATAATCACTGAAATGTAGCCAACATGTGCAAAAATGATGAGCTCCTTTAGAGGGCCATGCAAGGAGTTATTAAGCACATACAAGATAGACATGTAACATGACAAGACCACATCTAGAAATGGAATATGACAGCCCTAAAACTGACAAAATGGGCCCTGAAATCAGTCTCGGAAACATGCAAAGAAAGGCCTCTTTGAAAGGCCTTGAATGGGATTTCTCTACACATGCAACATAGACATAAAATATGGCCAAAAGGGCCTTGGACAGAGCCAAGGCAGACCTTAAAACCCCCAGAATGAGGCCTAGAAAGTGACTTCAATGCATGAAAAATGGGGGTCCTTTGGAAGGCTAAGAAGGCCACCAAACAAGACAAGGAGAGAGGGGGTCACCCCCCTCTGATTTTGGCCTTCAAGAATACACCTAAGCCACTGAAAATCCACTGGATTTCAGTGGCTAAGAGGCCAAACCATGGCCAATGCAAGTACTCTAATGCATAGCCCTAATCATGAAGGAATGAAGCAGGCACAGGGGGAAGATGACCCCAAACAGAGAAGAGACCTTAAAAAAACTCAAAGAGGAGGCCAAAATAAGACTTTTTTCAGTTTATATCAAGCCTCGAAAATATTCACAAGTAGGGCTAAAACATGACACAAAAATAACCCTAAAAGAGAGATAGAAGGCAAGGGGCAGCAGATGGCCTCAAACAGCATAGAGCCCTTCAACAAAGTTGAAGAAGGGCTCAAAATAAGACACTTTACAGTTTGGCTCGAAGCCCATAAATGCTCACAAATAAAGCTATTATATTATCCAAGATAAGCCCTAAAAGAGAGATAAAGCACAAAGGGGGAGTAGAAGACCTCAAACAGAAAAAAGTTCTTGATCAAACATGAAGATAAGCTCAAAATAAGACTATTTTCAGTTTAGGTCGAAGCTCAGAAATGCTTTCAAATAAGGCTAATCAATCATGCAAAATAGGGCAAGAAAATGGGAAATAGGGACTCACCCTTGAAGAGCAGATTTCCAGCAGCTTTTGGTCCAAGATTCTGAGCTTTCAACCTCTGCAAATGGCCTCCAAGTTGCTGGAATGGAGTGTGGAGGTGGTAAGCTATGAGTTGGTGTGTAAATGGTGCAAGGTCAAGGGTGTTTTGAAGCTTGGATGAGAGAGATATGGAGGATTGTATACCAATGCCCCAGCTGATTTTCTAACCCTTAGAAATGAAGCTCAAGTGTTGGCTTTATAGAGGAGAGAAGCCAAAAAAAAAGGGGGGAAAAACCAATTCAAATGGCCCTCCAAAAGGACAGACCCTCGGACAGAGGGTCTGGTGCAAAACAGCTGGCACAGCTGGAATGCACCAGGAGGGACAAAAATGGCCGGCCAGGTTTAAAAGGGCCAGGTGGCCAGCCGGCCACCTCCCCTGGTCTGCCGACCAGGGGTCAAAGGGGTCAACAAGACTTGCTGGTCGGCCACCCCAAAAAGGTGGCCTCCCAGATGAATGCAACACAGCTGTACGGTCAAAACCCAGAAAATGTGAACCAGGAGAGAGAAAAACCAGCTTTTTAGAGGGGTTCAAAAGGGTCAAGAACAATTTCTGGTCGGCCTACCTATATTGGTGGCCTCCCAGGTGTGTACAACACAATGATGTGGTGGAAAATCAGAAAAACTGGCCCGGGAGTGGGAAAAACCAACTTCCTAGTGAAGAAAACAGGCGATGAAGAGCGATGAAGAAATAAAACTGGTTTTTCAGAAAAATTGCTGGTCTTCCACCCTCCTACAACCTTTCTAATAATGAAAATAAGGTCCTTTCCAAAAATGGACCAAGACAGATGCAAAACGAAGGTTCGGGGGCCGAAACACGCAGTTCGGGGCCCCGAAAACAGGCTGTTAGGCACCAGAAGTCGCGTTTGACCACGGAGTTGATCTCTCGGGCCACAGTGTCCCTCAAAAGGGAGGAAACAAGGTGTGTGCCAAAACCGGAGCAAACGGAGGTAGTTAAGCGGTCCCGAACCGAGGCACACGGCCGACGGCTTCGAAAACCGGAAACCGGGCTCCAAACGGGAAAAATGGCCTACGATCATGAAACGTAGCCTACGGCCACTGAGAGATGATCTACGAGACCTCTCCCTCCCTTCGGGAAGAGAAAACAAAGAAAACATGGCCTGGTTCGCAAACCGAGGTAAAGCACAAAAGAGTTCAGAAGTCCGAAGGCAAGGCTCGCAGCCGTGACTCCGCAACCTCAGAACGAGCACAATATGCAACATCACCAAGCGCTCAATCGGTGACGTCTGAGTCTTAAGGTCGGTCAAAAATGGGGTGTCTACAGTTGCCCCTCTTTGTCAGAACTCGGAAGTCAAGGAGTGACGGGAGTGAATGTCAAAGCCCAGAGACGACCCATTTTTGACAAGGCCGAAGACTTAGACAAACAGGCGAGACGAACAAAAAGATGTGCCCACAGGCAGGGGGCAAAATGCAAAGCGATATGCACAAAGCCGGATGTAACTCAATGATCATGCGAAGCAACAAGCTGTAATGAAGCAAATATTCACAATAGATGCAACAGTTTTAAGCAAGAATGCAAAGTAAAACTACATGTCATGTAGTTAAAATGCGAAGAATTATTCAATTCTCGCCACGTCTCACACGGAGAAGATACAATACCTGTGTGGTTCATCTTGTCGCACCAGCCTCAAATGAACCGTACATACAATATCGTGCCTCCAAAAGAAAGAAACTCAACAAGTACAACATAGTTAGCAACATATGTTCAGAGTGATATCGAATGCAGACAAACACGGTGTCGATGGCTGAGTGCCTCGCAATGCGAGAGGAAACGCGCGTGACAACGCAAGTTTAAGCATGGGGGTATGACAATATCCGTGAAACATGCACAATAGTGTAAGTGGTGTGCATGAGAATGCAGGTGATGTGCACAACAATGTAGAACACGTGTAAACTCGAATGCATGTTTGTCACAAAATGACGAGCAAAGAAATGCAGGTTTTTTGACGAGGGCAGCTCGATCGCGACCTCCAGTTTACCTCCCAGAGGGGTCGCGATGTATTCAAAAAGGATACATCTTGATTTTGATGAGTAACGATGAAGCACGCATCGAAAGTCGGAGTTGAAGTTCCCGCGGATAGATTTCGCGATGAAAAGTGCACTTTCTTTGTACTTTCTCAAGTGCCGGGGACTCCAATCATCACCAAAATTTGCAGAGACCTTGGAGACCACCTTGGGAATGCTGCCGACCATGTTTGGTCCAATGGGGAGGCCACCGACCAGGTTTGAGGGAGAGGGGTGGTCGGCCTGCTAGAAAAGGTGGCCGGCCGGCCACCTAGCCCAAATCCGGGGCAGTTTGGTCTTTTTGCTCTTGTTTCTTTAAATGTGCTTATCCAAAGCACTTTTCCTCACAACCCCAGCCCCAAAATTAGTCTCTCTACCTTCCTAGAGCATTTTCCCTCTCAGATCTGCGCTCCATACGCGTTTTCCAACGTCCTACGCCAAGTTGTTTCGCGAAAACTTTCAGTTCTCTTCACTTTGAACCGATTAAATCTTGGTTTCGGAGCTTCTTTTCTCATTTTCGCCACTTGAGGTGAGTTTGTCTCAATATTTGGAAGATTTTCTCAGGAGTTGACTTTTGTTGACTTTTCCATTTCCCGAGAGTTGACTTTTGTTGACTTTTTCCAATTTTGGCTCATTTTGCTCATTTTTGCTCCTTTTTGTAGATTTCTCGAAGTGGCCGGTCACTTTCCTCAAGGTGGAGGTCCTCCAAGCGCCAGAGATGATCCAGATATTATGGCTCTACCTCCGAGGGTTCGACCATTTATTCCTGAGAGGTACGACCCTCTGACACATGTTCTCCCTCAGGCAGTTTTTTATCATTTTACTGATTTCGACGACCGAGCACCAGTGGATCTTTTATTGCGGGAGCCGGAGTCCCACCTCTCCCATCAGGCACAGGAGGTATGTTCCTCACTTTCACATTTTCTGCGATGTGACCTGCATTTTCCATGCATTCCATGCTATGTTTGTTTATTTGCTCATCTTAGCACACGGCTCGTTCTGAACATTTAGCCTATGACATAGCGTTCCGTTTGCATTTTGACCACACAACTCAATCACTTGAATTTCTGAACACGCAGTCCATAAATTGATTGTGAACATGTAGCACACACTTGTTGAAAGTCGAACGCACAGCCCAAACTTCGAATTTTCTGAACACGTAACTCGAATTTGAGGTGAACACACAGCGCACACTCGTCGAGACTTGATCACGCAGCCCAAACACTTGAATTCTGAACACACGGCTCATTGTCGAGGTGAACACACAGCACACCCTGATTGAAAGTTGAACACGCAGCCCAAACTTTGTAGAAGGTTGAACACACAGCCCAAACACTTGAATTCTGAACACACGGCTCATTGTTGAGGTGAACACACAGCGCACACTGATTGGGAGTTGAACACGCAGCCCAAACACTTGAATTCTGAACACACGGCTCATTGTCGAGGTGAACACACAGCACACACTGATTGAGAGTTGAACACGCAGTCCAAACACTTGAATTCTGAACACATGGTTCATTGTCGAGGTGAACACACAGCACACACTGATTGAGAGTTGAACACGCAGTCCAAACACTTGAATCCTGAACACACGACTCATTGTCGAGGTGAACACACAGCACACACTAATTGAGAGTTGAACACGCAGTCCAAACACTTGAATCCTGAACACACGGCTCATTGTCGAGGTGAACACACAGCACACACTGATTGAGAGTTGAACACGCAGCCCAAACTTTGTAGAAGGTTGAACACGCAGCCCAAACACTTGAATTCTGAACACACGGCTCATTGTTGAGGTGAACACACAGCCCAGATTCTGTATCTGATTTGATTTGGCACACAGCTCATATATTTCATTTGTACACAGCTTATTCATTTCATTTGCACGCAGCTTATTCATTTCATTCTGAAGCTGAATACATGTGTTCATCGTGAATGCAGGTGACTTCTTGTACTGCGCGAGGATATGGCTCCATTGTGGCGAGAGAGTGGTATGTAGAGCTCCCGGAGGCTGTCCGGGATTTGGTTGATGTGGCAGGTTTCAGGCCCTTCTGCACTGGGATATCTCGCTGTCCTGCTAGTAGGACGCTGATGGGTGCCTTGGTAGAGAGATGGTGGGACACCACCAACTCCTTCCATTTCTCTGCTACCGGGGACATGACTATGACCCCGTTTGACTTCGCTGTATTGACAGGCCTTGATGTGGGAGGCTGGGCAATCCCATATGACGAGGACATGGGCCAGTGGGAGGCCGCCTGGATCTACTTATTGGGAGCTCGCCCACCAGTTGACAAATCTTCAGGCAGAGTCCGATATACCTGGTTTTCTTCACATTTCAGGAGGGTGGAGATGGAGCCTGAGACTCCTGAGGAGGTAGCACAGTACACCCGCGGATTTCTGATGTTCCTCTTCGAGATCACTCTATTTGCCGATAGGGGGAACACTGTCGGGCTCTATCTGTTGAGTGCTCTAGTGGACCTGTCACAGGTCAGCCGATATGATTGGGGTGGCGCCAGCCTGGCTACTCTCTATTGCTATATGAGCGCGACCTCCCGCGGACGGGGGAACATAGTTAGCGGCTATTGGAGGGCCTGGGAGGTACTTTCTGCCCTCTTGATTTACATTTCTGCTTCCCATTATTTGTACATTGCACACACGGCGCACTTCACACTCCGTATCTTGCACTTTGCGCTCAGCATTTTGTATTTACATTCTGCACTCAGCATTCTGTATTCTGATGGCT
This sequence comes from Camellia granthamiana, assembly GCA_036172215.1. Taxonomy (NCBI): domain Eukaryota; kingdom Viridiplantae; phylum Streptophyta; class Magnoliopsida; order Ericales; family Theaceae; genus Camellia; species Camellia granthamiana. Next base: position 122,600,917 of record CM069904.1, read on the forward strand.
ACTGCTCTGTGTTCCACAGCTATGGATCTACGCGTACTTCCCGACGCTAGCCCCGGAGCTTGAGGTGGAGGTGCCCCTCATGACCCCTTACTCACTTGTATTCGAGGGCCAGTACCGGCCGAGACCTCGAGAGTCTCTCCTCTACCTACGGCAGTACTTTGATACAGTGCGGCCGTCAGAGCTATTTCAGAACTCTCAGTTCTTCATGTTTCCAATCTTTGATTTATCTTGCACATTCACAATTTCTGATCAGCTTATGCATCGGTTATCTGCAGATCACATGGCAGCCCTGGGCGCCTTTAGGTAGAGACCTACGATTTCAGTTTGCCGGAGCATGGGGTGCCTCTCGGTATAGGATCCTGTTCGAGGGGCCAATTGGTAGGGCCTGGTTTTTGGGGGATCGCTTCTTGCGTCAAATATAGGGCTACCCTGCTTAGGACATCCCCTCAGCACCTCCAGATGATATGCGGACCGCTGATAGGCTGCCTCCCCAGGGGGTGGCTAGTGCTATGCAAGGTACCGATGCATTACTACATTTGGAGCAGGGGGAGTACGCGACCTACCGTCATACATACTTGATGCCTCCATTAATGGGAGTCCATACTCCGACGAGGAGGTCTGCTGGTATGCCCTCATCGAGCCGAGCTCGGACTGCCGATGTCCCTTCCACCAGCAGGGCTGGCACATCTAGAGGTGGGGGTGGATTGGTTCCCCCGATTCCTCCGACTTATCATCACCCTGGATGGCCAGATATCCCGACTGAGTTAAAGAGATGGCGATATGGGACTTCCTACCCGATCCCGATAGAGCCTCCGATGCTTGATCATCGATTTGTCAGAGACCCCGACTCGCCACCGGTATGCTTTACAGCTTTGATTTATCACTCTGATACTTGGACATTCATTCATTTACTGATGATCTTGCATTTGCATTTGCAGCCTCCCGTCGAGTATATGGATGAGATGCTCGGATTGGTAGCCTCACTCGAGGGCATGGTCCTACGAAGAGAGGCGCAGTTATCCATCCTCGGTGTCCAGGTACTCTTTAGCTTTCTTGCCTCATCATACTTCTGATGACATGTTGATCTTGAATATCTTACTGCATTAGTTGACTGTATATGTTAGAGCACATCTGACTCACACCACATTTACGTACTGTACCTGCATGCACCCATTTCATGTAGTTTTCTTGCATCTGCATCTAATATTCATATTTTGGCTGATGTATTCAAATTGCATTTTTCATTTTCAGATGCCTCCGGTATATACTCAGCCACAGGCCAATCCATCCAGGTCTTCCCGAGGAGCCGGGCCATTTAGACCTTCTCGAGGAGCTAGACCATCTAGGCCTTCTCGAGGGGCTGGACCATCTAGGCCTTCTCGAGGAGTCAGGGGAGGGGAGTCGTCTCGCAGACGCAGAGCACACATTATGGAGGAAGAAGCCAGCGAAGAGGAGGAAGCTGTAGATCGTCAGTCAGAGACATCCGCTGACAGAGAGGGTGGCTCCAACTCCGGTTCCGGTAGTGGAGATGAGGCTAAGGAGGGTTCCGAGGATGGCAGCCCCAACTCAGACGATGATGATTGTGATGATGGGGCAGAGGCTATTCCGCAGAAGAGGACGAAGAGGGCCTCTTATTCCTGCTCTTGAGAGCATTGATGCAGCTGTTCCCTGCTTTATTTTCCTTTTGTACTAGTAGTTGTAGCACATTGTACATTATTAGGCAGTTTTATTTTCTGTAAAGCTTGTACCCTTGTTGTAAAAAATGTTGTAACAAAGGAAGCATGATGGAATGAAACAGCTTTCGAAAAAGTGTTGTATTTTATGTTCTTAGCATCGTATCGCATCATTTTGCACAAAAATCAGATTGAATGGAACCGTGCGCTGTGTATTTACCAAGTCAAGTAGTGAACCGACGCAACAAACTAAACAACCTAACTTACTAAGAAATAACAAAACCTTAGCAAGTTTACAACTCGATAAGCAAAACACAACAAAGCTAATAACTCGATAAGCAAGGCACAACAAAATTGATTAAACAAAGAGTAACAACTCAATGCACGAAACTCGACAGCTCGACAAAACTTAACAACTCGATAAACAAGACATCTCAACAAACAAAACAACAACTCGATAAGCAAGACTTAACAACAACTCTATAAACAAAGTGCGTTTCGGACGATCTGGGTGACGGAACGCATCCGAAATAGAGGGAAATTGAGGCCTTTGACACTCCCGATGCATGCAAATGCTGGGAACTTCCTTCTAGAGGGTAGAACAGGACCAAAGACACACTTTGCAGCATGGCCGACCACCTTTAGGAGCTGGCCGACTAGCTTTTTGCATTTGAGGGAAGAGAGGTGGTCGGCCTACCAGAAAAGGTGGCCGGCCGACCACCTAGCTTGGCAGCCACCAATTTTTCGACACGTGTCCCCTCGAACAGTGCCTTATCCTCTTTAAAAGTCCTAGCTCCGTGGCTCATTCATTTCATCTCAGTTTTGCACCAAAATGGAGGCGTTTCTCGTCGAAAATCTCACAGCTTGGATCGCTTCTCTAGATGGCTCGAAAAAGTTGAACTTCCGGGGCTTCAGCTTAAATGCACTATTCACGCTGAGCCGTACTCCGCTGCACCTTCCTTTCCTCCATGTCGCGGCGAGGTTTTGGAACCCGGTAACACATGTTTTTAGCTTCGGCGGGCAAGAGGTATGTCCAACTTTCGAAGATTTTCAAGTTTTGATGGAATCTGAACACCAAGAAGAGATCTTGCCTCAGTTTCGCTTTGGGCACGCCCAAGCTCTAGAGCGGATGTGTGGGCTTACCATGCATGACGCTCGGTCTCTAATCTGCAACGGGAAACTGGACATCCTCGGCTTGATTCATCGCTTTTCTGATGCCGGTGACCGCAGCAACCATCATTGGCAAGGTTTTCGGCAACACGCCCTTTGCTTGTGTATGCTATCTCACTTTTTGCTTGCCCCAGGCTTTAGTGGATCTAGCATTCGTCTGATTGAAGTTGCTCAAGGTTTGAAAGAAGGGAAGAGCTGCATCGCTATGACACTGGCCGAGACACTGATGGGCTTGGATGCTTTCTATCACCAGGAGACGACCAGATTTGCGGGGAGTCCACTACTGCTGCAGGTAATGTTTCCTACCCAATCTCACATATGTATTGCTCACATCACTCGGCCCTCAGGCTCGGTTTTTCTCACAAAACCCCTTTCTCACTTTTCTCTCATCGTACATCTCTCTATTCTTTATTCTCTCATTTTTCATCCCTCCCCAGATATGGTTGATGGATAAACTGCAGGTTATGGACTATTGCCCAGCCTACTCGGCTCGCGGCTACTTCTTTCGACAACGCCTAGTCGATGCCCTTGATGAGGGGTGGTGGTTTGACTGGATGTGCAATTTGTCTGCAGATCGCATTGCTTGGCGCTGTCCTTGGCTCAATCTCCCGGCAATGAGCTATAGCATGTCCCGGCAGACCGGGATCCAGTTGATTGGTCTGACTCACCGTGTGTTCTACTTTCCGTTCCGGTTCCAACGCCAGTTTGGTCATGATCAGACTTGCCTGCCAGAGGGGATAGAGTATCCTGCCGCATTCCCGATTCGAGGCGCACAGCTTGCCCGTTATGCCACAGCATGGAGGACTAGAGAGCTCCTGGCCCCCGCTCCCATTTTCAGTTGCACTTTGTCTGATGAGTGCTTAGATTGGCTCAATGAAAAGGCACAGATTGGGCCCAGCTTGGCATCAGAGGCTTCGACCAGCTCTGGGAGGGGGCGCAGGGACACCTGACTTATCTATGCCCAGGATTTATTGCTTTACTAGTACTTTCAAGTTTTCTTTATGAATGTAATAAAAAACAACTTCAATTTGTATGCAAAAGCAGGAGAACTCTGTTTTGAAATCAATGAAATTGAAGGTTGTGGGTACTGAAAATTTTCCGTTTTGGTCCAAAAATGGTCTAAGTTGTAAAAAGATTAATTTGAACAAAGTCAACTTTTATTAAAACTTTTCAAAACCATTTTCGATATGGATCAGAACTGGACACGCCTAAGATCTGTCACTGAGATGCACAACCCCGGATCTTAGCAACTGGAAAGTTGCCCCTAGTCTGAATAGCACTGCACTGGAAATTACGATGAATGCTGATAGACAAAGATGACTGAGATGATCAAATGGACAACGTTGATCGGGGAAAAGTTTATGGCTGAACTTCAGGATGAAAGTTGCCTATGTATCCCAAAGATGGGAATCAAGCCTTACGTAGTTCAGGCCTGGGTTCACTCGAGTATTTTCACTCTCCTTTTACGCTCTAACTTTTGCCAAGGCCGCCCTTTGCGGGTTTTCAACCTTGCGAGCTCAGTTTTTCTAATTTCAAAATTTTTTGTACTCTGAGTTTTGCCTAAGTCGCCCTTTCAGGTTTTCGGCCTAGCGAGCCTCTCAAGGGTAATATTTCTTCAACTTGTCCATATATGATCGGCTGTGAGAACTCTAGGCCATCTAGATCCATCAGAACCACAGCTCCACCTGACCAGATAGACTTAATGATGTAGGGACCAGTCCAATTGGGTCTGAACTTGCCCTTTGGGTCGTGGATGGGAGCTCGGTTGTCCTTGAGCACCAAATCTCCTTCTTTTCGATTCCTGGACTTAACTTTCTTGTTGAAAGCCCGGGCAATTCTACGCTGATAACCTTGAACATGGTACAGTGCTTTCAGTCTCCTCTCATCAAAGAGCATGAGTTCCTCAAATCTGCTCTGCTGCCAATCTGCCTCGGCTATTTGACACTCAGCCAATACTCGAAAAGATGGAACCTCAATTTCGATAGGTAGAACGGCCTCCATCCCATAAACCAATGAATACAGAGTCGCCCCAGTAGAAGTTCTGATTGAAGTCCGGTAGCCCCACAGAGCAAACAGCAGCTTATCTGGCCAGTCCTGGTAGGTTTCCACCATCTTTTGCAGTATGTGTTTGATATTCTTGTTGGCGGCCTCAACCGCTCCATTGGTTTGCGGCCGATAGGTAGATGACTTATGAAAAGCCACGTTGTATTTTTCCAACAAGTCAATCACTTCCTTCTTGAAGTGGGAACCGTTATCTGAAATTATCTCGTTTGGGACTCCGTAGCGACAGATGATGTTGTTTCTGATAAACTTCGCAACATGTGAAGCCTTCAACACCGCATAGGATTGGGCCTCAACCCACTTTGTAAAATAATCTATCGCGACCAGGATGAACTCATGCTCATTCGACCCCTTTGGAGTGACAGCCCCGATCACATCAATTCCCCAGACTAAAAATGGCCATGGCGAAGTCATATTGTATAGCTTCGACGACGGAATGTTCATGCGATTTGCATGAATTTGACACTTGTGGCATCGCCGGACAAAATCGATACAATCTTCCTCCATGGTGGACCAGTAGTAACCCTGTCTGAGGATCTTCCGTGCTAGCATTACTCCATTCATGTGCGCACCGCATTCCCCTCCATGGATAGCCTCCATTAGACGCTTTGATTCTTCGGCATCGACACACAGCTTATGCATTCCCAGATGACCTCTCTTATACAGCTTACCCCCACAGATGATGAACTGAACGGCCATTCTTCTGATTGCCCTTTTATCCTTGGCATTTACCCCTGGCGGATATGCTTCCTTCTCCAAGAAATTCCAAATATCGTGGTACCAGGGGTTTTCGTCCTGAACCTCATCTATAGCAGCAATCGACTCGTAGGCTGGCGCAAATTTCTGGTCAATGATGACTGGACGCATCCGGACTCCGAACGGGATGTCTATCATGGAAGATAGAGTTGCTAAAGAATCTGCGAACCTGTTGTTCTCTCTTAGTAGATGAGCAAAGTTTAGCTTCTCAAACCGAGGAATTAACGAGTCCAAGGTCTGGTGATACATAATCATCTTTTCTTCTTTGACTTTCCAGTCTCCTTTTGCTTGAGACACAACAAAGTTCGAGTCCCCGATGACGTCCAACCGTCTTGCCCCTAGTTCCAGGGCTGCTTCTAAACCAGCAATGCATGCCTCATATTCTGCTTCGTTGTTCGAGACTTTGAACCGGAGTTTGAAGGCTAGAGGGATACGGGAATTGTCGGGTGCTATTAGCAACACTCCTATCCCATACCCGTACTGATTTGACGCTCCGTCAAAGTACATCATCCAAGTTTCATCGTCGATGTGCAGAATGGCTTCGTCTGGGAATAAGTACTCAACTGCTTCACCCCCTTCCACTGGATGATCGACTAAGAATTCTGCTACTGCTCTTCCCTTGACTGACTTGCGTGTCACATATTTCAAATCGAATTCGGAGAGCAACAACAACCAACAAGCTAGCCTACCCGTAAGTGCTGGTTTCTTGAAAAGATATTTGATGGGATCGAGTCGTGAAACCAACATTACGGAGTGAGCTAACAGGTAGTGCCGCAGCTTCCTGGTAGCCCATACCAAAGCTAAGCAAGCCTTCTCCAACGGTGTGTAGCGAGTCTCATACTCTAGCATCTTCTTGCTCAGGTAGTAGATGGCTCTCTCCACTTTGTCCTCTGATTCTTGCGCAAGCATGCAGCCCATTGTAGTCTCAGTTACTGAAAGGTACAATATCAATGGTTTCCCCGGCTCTGGTGGTGACAACACGGGCAGGTTCTGTAAGTATTCCTTGATCTGTTCAAAAGCAGCTTGGCATCGGTCGTCCCATTGGAATTTCTTACCTTTCTTCAGGAGACCAAAAAATGGTTCACAAGTCAAGGTTAATTTTGAGATAAACCGTCTTATGAATTGCACTTTACCCAGAAAGCCTCGCACCTCCTTTTCAGTCCTTGGTGGTGGCATTTCTAAGATGGCCTTGATTTTGGAAGGGTCGACTTCGATGCCTCTCTGTGTAATCAGAAACCCCAGCATTTTTCCCACTGTAGCACCGAACGTACATTTCTGAGGATTCAGCTGCAACCGAAACTCTCTGATCCTTTGAAAGAACTTTTGCAAGGCGGTGTAATGGCCCTCTCTATCTTTAGACTTGACAATCATGTCGTCCACGTACACCTCAACCTCTTTGTGGATCATGTCATGCAATATTGTGGTCGCGGCCCGTCGATAAGTAGCTCCAGCATTCTTCAGCCCAAACGGCATGACTCTATAGCAGTATGTCCCCCATGGGGTGGTGAATGTAGTCTTTTCCCGGTCTTCAGGTGCCATTACTATCTGATTGTAGCCGGAGAAGCCATCCATGAATGAAAGCAAAGCACGCCCTGCTGTGAAGTCCACTAACTCATCAATATGCGGCAAGGGAAAGTCGTCCTTCGGACTAGCTCTGTTCAAATCCCTGAAATCCACGCATACTCGGATCCTGCCATCCTTCTTCGGCACCGGAACGATGTTGGCCAACCAAGTCGGGTATTCGGATACCAGCAGGAAACCTGCGTCGATTTGCTTGGTGACCTCTTCCTTAATCTTGAGAGCCCAATCCGGGCGGATCCTCCTGAGTTTCTGTTTAACAAGTCAGGCCTCGGGGTCAAGAGGGATCCGATGCTGTACAATCTCAGGATCGATTCCAGGCATGTCTTCGTAGGACCACGCGAAAACATCTTTGAAATCTGTTAATAAAGCAACTAAGCGCTCGCGTTCCTCCGAAGACAACGTGGACCCGATCTGGACCAGCCGCGGGTCCTCCTCAGTACCAACATTCACAGTAGTGATTTCATCAACTAACGGTTTAACAAATCTTTCCTGCTCTTGTTCAATTAAGCGTTGCAAAACCGGAGGAATTTCGTCCTCGTCATTTTCGTCAAAATTTTGAAAGTCTGAGTTAATGCAATAAATCAAGGCCACAGAAAAGTACTCAGAAACTACAGCTACTTGATTCTCATTAAGCACATCCAAATCGTCCGATTCTTTGGTTACAACAGACTCAAAAGAGAAAGAAAAAGACGATCTGGACAAGACTGTGGCATCCGGGTTATCATCCCCAGGATTACCAGACTCAGACTCAGTCGAGCTGGAACCTGATTCCGACTCACAAGGCTCGGTGGAATCAGATTCCGGCTCACTACCTGACCCGGTGCTGCTAGACAAAAATCCCTCTTCATATTGCCAAATGAGAGAGGGTGTGATAGATGCATCCAAAATAGTTGCTGGTAGGCCCGCAGCTGTTTCATTCCCGATCACGCATACCGAGAAGTTATCCCCCAAGCACTTCTGGTCGATCGGAGGATCTGAAAGTAGACATGCCAGGGCTACCCCCATCTCAAGTTCGGTGTCCTCAGACTGCACTTTCTTGCTCTGCTCAGCCTCAGCCAATGGGTCCGTCTGCTCTTCGGCAACATCCTCCACGGATAACTACAGATCAAAGAAGATCTCAAAACCTGGTACGCGCTTCCTCTCCGCGTTCAGCCACGGCTCTGGAAAGCCACAAAACGGAAAGTCCTCCCCCTCCCGGACGAAGCGTCCGTTAAGGGTACCCTGAATGGGCCTATGCATTAGCTCAAAAGGCTTTCCAGCCTGCTTTGCTCTGGCTCTCCCAGCCATTTCCTTCCCCTTCCTTATCCAATCTTCTTTAGTGGGCTGATAACCCAAACCAAAGGTATGGGGGTTGTGTGGCACTTCGCCCAATGCTGCGACACCCTTCTGGCCGCTCTTTCCCAATCCCATCCCGGGGATGTGTTGAAGCTTGTTCATGAGGTATACAGATTGAGCACTGACATACACTCCCTCATTAACAGCCATGATGTTCTGCACAACCCGAGCCTCAGCTAAGGAAAAACCCGACATAAACACGTCCTCCATGCCGTGCTCAATTTCTAGGACTGGTGTAGATACCTCCAGAGGTGGATGGATCGATGAATTCCCGAAAACAATGGCTACTCCCTTTCCATAGGGGTATTTCACCATCTGATGCAGAGTGGACTAGACGGCCTTCACCTGGTGCAACCACGGCCGCCCCAAAAGCAGATTGAAGGTTGCCGGAACTTCTAAGACGTGGAAGTCTATCTCATGTTGTCCTGGCCCGACCTTGGTCTGGATTTTTACCGTCCCCATTACTTCCCCGCTCGTGTTGTCATACACCCGAATCACCTGGGCTGTTGGTACAAAGTCGGCGTTCTTTAAACCGATGGCATAGGCTGTCCTTGCTGGGCAGGCGTTGATTGCGGACCCTGTGTCAACGAGTACCACGGGTATCCATTTATTTCTACACTCCACAGAGATGTAGAGTGGCCTATTATGGTTCGCACCCTCAGGTGGTAGTTCCTTATCAGAGAAAGTCATCATCGGGGTAGCTCCTCCCGGAAAGACTAGTCCAACTAGCTGCTCTGGTGTGGTATATATGGAGAGTTTGGCCTTGTCCATAGCAGATAGAACAGCCTGTCTGTGCACTCGTGATGCCATAAGCAGTCCCCAGATGGAGATGTCTACTTGTATCTTCTTCAGCTGCTTCAGTACAGCTTCTTCTTCGATCTGCTTCTCTTTCTGCTTTTCAATTTCCTTATCCTTCCCAGATGCCTCTGGTTGGTCTAGGTGCGGGGGCATGAAATACCGCCCGCTTCTCGTCATATGATCGACCTCACCAATATACCAGGTGTCGTCTGGCTGATGGTTTCCCCAATCTTCATCTGTATGGGCAAGACATAAATCATCGTCCTCCCACCACATTCCATCGGCAGCTGACAGACACCTGTCCGGCTCCGGTATGATTATACTCGCAGTACCTTCAGCCAACATGCTCGCAGCATATTCTGTTCCCGTGCACACAGCACTTCCAGTCTCCTCGGGGGCCTTGGCTTTCCTGATTCTCTCGGAATCCCAAAACCTTTCTTGTTCCACCTGTGTTGGTGCAAGTTGTTGTTCAGCTTCCCCTGCATTCACAATACCCAAATCCTGAGCGAAATTCTTAGTACCGGCGCTCTCCGGCAATTCATTCTGACTTCCGGCCCTTCCGGCCATAGCTGATATTCTCACCCCTGTCGGGCCCTGTTTTGATTGGAATTCTTCCATAACATCCGGTTGATCATCCAGCCACCCGATAGCCTCTGCCGATTCCTCATAATCAAACCAGTTGACTGCCGCGTCCCCCGATTCTTGGTCGTTGAAAAACTGAAGGTTGGCAAAGTCCTCTTCCACAGCCGTCAAATCATCTGCCCCTTGCTCAAGCCTATCCCCCTGGATCACATACAGTTCTGCCCTCTCTAGCAATTCTACACTTGGCTCAACCTGGCCCACTGACAGAATGTACTCACTCGGATTGTAGGCTTCCCCAGTGACACTCCCAGACTGCTCAAACCCTGTTTGAACAATTCCATCCTCTTCTGAAATCTCCTCTGTTCTATCTTTGCCAATCACCATCATTGGCTCGGGTTGGGTTCTGGAGATGTCCAACATGCACAAAGAATCAGTGCAGTCAGGAAGGAGCACCTCCGGCTGAGGTAGGTGGGATGGGGTGATATAGATACTAGGATCGTAAGACACGACCCCAGTCTGGATAAAGTTGATTCTGTTGGGAGGGGGAGCTTGGTTATGCGGTGGGAGAGGGTTTGTTGTGAGATTGGGTTTTTCTAGAGGCGCAATCACCTGTTTGTCAATGAGATCATGAATCTCGTGACGCAATCTAAAACAATGGTCAGTGTCGTGACCATGTTGTTGGTGATATGCGCAGTATTTTGCTGGGTCATGAGAGGAAGGGAGTGGATTTGGTAGTGGCCTCGGCTCCAGGGGCTTCAAATGCCTTTTCCTGATTAATACCCCCAGAGCCTTGGACAGGGGCATATATAAAGGCGTGAAGGTTCTTTGGCCTCTGGGTTGGTATTTGGTGGTCTGCGTATTGCTCCTGGATGCACCGGAGAAACGTGTGGCTGCCATGGGCCCTGGAAGGGGAGGGGGAATGGTGGTGACCATGCTCACCTCCGAAGCTCTTGCAATCGCAGCGCCACTTGGGCCTGCATTGTTGTTGCGGTTAAAGGTTCTTCTGGGCTGCTCCCTATCTTGGTCGATCAGACCCTGTTTCATTGCATCTTCAATTTGTACCCCCATCTTGTGCAGATCCGAAAAAGTGGGGAAGGGGAGTACAATCATTTTTTGCATCAATTTTGGCTGGAGATTGCGCACAATCATTTGAATCTGGTCCTTATCAGTGGGCCTTAAAGTCATCATTGAAGCCTTCGCCCTCCACCTGGTCACGAAATCCGAGAAACTCTCTTTGGGCTCCTGCCTTGTTGTTTCGAGGCTGCATGTTGTAATCTCGATTTGGGTGTTGTAAGAGTATTGCGTGACAAAGGCCTCAGCCATCTCATCCCAACTCCGCTTGACGTCATCCTCTAACTTCGCGTACCAGATAGCGGCCACACCCGACAGGGTCCGGCCGAACAGCGAAAGCTTCTGCGGTCTGGTGAGGCCCATTGGCCATAGTATATCTGAGAAGAGGCAGAGGTGGACCATGGGATCCCCAGATCCGTCGAAGCGATCGATTTGCGGCATCTTGAACCTATCCGGCAGCGTCACAGCCACATCGGTATATCCGTCCTCGATATCCGGAATAGCCTTTACCCCTTGGGACTTTTTGAACAGCTTCTCGAGCTTGCTCAATTTCAATGCTGTTGGGTCTATTTCGAACTCGAATGGAGAGTCCTGGTGGTTGATAGGCGTATGTGCCTTGGACAGTTGAGGTGGAAGCGGGGGCGGAGCTGGCCCCGTTGGAAGGTCTGTGTCCTCCTGGATGTTCTGGACATTTGGCAAAGTGTTTTGGATGTTTGGCAGGACATTCTAGACAGTTGGTGTTTGCTCAGGTAACGGGACCCCTAGTGGAGGAGGAGCTGGGTGTGAGGTTGATGTTCCAGCTTGCTGCTGGAGTCTAGTGATGAGCTCAGCCTACTGGGCCATGATTGTGGCCTGCTGTTTAGAGAACTCCGCTTGGCGGACAACGTCCTCCTGCATTTGCTTCATATTCTGTTGTAGCTGTCGCATCATTTCTTCCATCCCGGCCATATTCTGCTGATCTTGCTGACTGACTGGTATGTGTATCTCTATGGCAGAAACTGAGACCTCAGCCCGACTGTTCGCTGCTAGGGTAGACCACTGCTCTGGTAACCTCTGTTCAGACACACTACGCCTTCTCGGCCTTTATCTGACAACCGGGGGTAGAGAGTGAAACACTGGCTGTCCGTCAACCAGATCCTCAGATCGATTGAGTCGATGACCTCTTGTCCAGAGTGCTTGGGGAATATCTGCTTGGTCTGAAGCAATTGTGCTAAAACTGCCCTAGTAAAAAGATAAATAAAGCAATAAGGAAATAAATAACCAAATAAACGGACAGCATAACAGCTTAAAATAAACACACAACACACAGTTGGGCATAACAACGCATAGTCGGTAAGCTGAATACACACTATCCTCAAACACTGATCATTATCCCTGAATCACTGTCCTCGAAAACTGAATCTGATACCCGTAGATAACTGATTCCCAGAATAACTGAACTGATGCCCAAACTCACAAACTGATACATGCATTCCTGTAGAGACACACTGTAAAAGCACATAACAGATAAGTGAGAGCCAAAACACCCCTATGTTGGGGTAGGGTTTCCCTGTCCTATTTTGTCAGGAGCTAGGGTTTCACTACGCACGCAGCGGTTTCAAACAACCTAAAATCGAGTAAGCAACCTGTCCTAGCTCGGAATGGTCACTATGGATTTCGATATGCACGAGGTCAAATGGTCAAAAGGGTGCACCGGTAAAACCGGGGTTTGTGTTTCCATACTGGCAGAGCCCGTTACCGGTAAGCCTTATGGCACGCAGCCTCTGACAAACTGCCCAGGAATAGCAGATGGAAAACACGGTGTCTTAGACGCACCAATGCAAATGCAATGCAAAGAAACACATAAGTGTAGTCAAAACAAGAGATTCTGGGTTCGAGTCAAGTTCTCTAAATCCCCAGCGGAGTCGCCAGAAACTGTAGACGTCCCCGAACGCCCCGGAGGATGAGTCCCGTTCTGTTCATTTTGGGCTCACTACAGTTCGGACTCAAATTGTCACGGTTCTCAATCTGAACCAAAGAGTCCAAATCCGGCAAATCGTTTTGAGAAAATAGATTTTTGAAAGAAGTACCAAACATGGACTGCTTTGCCAGATACAGAGTCGCCACCTAAATATTTTATTTTGGGAAATTTAGGAAACCCTGACTCGTGCCTAAGGCCACGTGTCCGTCATCACCAAAGTTGCCTCGGCTCGGGAACTTGGGTACGATTGGGGAAGGTCACTTTGTGAGCACCCCCGCTCGCCCGATCAAAGATCGGCCTCTACTAACCATGATATCTAGTTTTGAAAACATTATGCGTTCTTATTCCGGTTATTAGCCTAGATTTACTATGTGATGCGCACAGCATACAAGTATAGACTGGGTCGCCTGAATTGGAACAAAACATTTCCTGTTTATTTTTTAAAGTGGTTTGCTACTCGCAAGTAGGCTTCAAATGCAGATTTTGCCACCCTCAGGTGGGCTTTAGAAAAGATGGTTTTGCCACTATCTAGTGGGCTTAAAACTCACAGTCAATGCATTACTCCAATTCAGATAATCCAACCTTCACCCACAGGCATTCAGGCAGGTATATCACATAAGCACATAGCCTCATGGTAAGCATGCTATCATGGCAGTCACTCATACGCATGCAAGGATGCTAAAGCATAAAAACTTACTGAGTACTCCAAGCCAAAACAGAAGCTATGTTAGAAATCAATGGATGATCCTGACTATACAGAAATGCCTAATGCAACACATGCAAAATGCAACTAAGATAGGCTCGGCTATTCTAAAGATGGCATGTGAAATGCTACAACTAACAAGTATTCAGCTCGGAATTGAAATACAATGCAGTTAGTATGATGCGCCGAGCCCGGTGCATGCAAGACAAATGAATGAATGCAAACATGCTATCATACTGTATGCTAATTGAAACATGCCCTAATCTAACCATCATAAGCTGGTAAATAAAAGGGAGAAAGACGTGGGGTTGGAAGACATACATCACACACACGCACACTTATTACAACATTGCCCTCACGCGGAGGGTCCGAATAAATAATACAGTCCCAAATAAATAATACAATCTGAATAAGTACAAAACCCTAATTAATTAACAAATTAATCTAGGAAAGCAGATAAATTAGCATGCAAGCCTATGGACTCCCTCAGCTCTGTTCCGAATGATGAATGACGCGTGCTTGGGTTGCCTTGCGCAGATATCCGTTGCGATGCCCCAATTAGCCTCTGTTTACAATTAGGCCCGGAATATTGCACGAAACTCCAAAGACTGCCGGTTTCTGATTTGCTGCAACAGAGAGCAAGAAAAGGGCATAGCAATGTATTTTCACATATGTATGCTGGCCTCGATCCTCGTGCCACCAATCACGCATCTCGATGCATGACGGCCGAGGAGTCGAATTGCACGATTCAATATGAAATGAATGCACATATAAACACAACAAGACCGAGACTCCATCATGGTTAATCCGGACTGTCGGCGACCGGGAATTGAGACACGTTCCGTCACTTGGAGTACGAAACGTCCCTCGTTTCCCGTGTTTGGGCTAACTCCCATCCCAAACATGATGCAATATGCATGACATGCATGAATGCAATTCTAACATGCAACCTAGCATACACAATGCTATGAAATGGCATACACAATGCTCGATGTAACATGGCATACACAATGCTCTAACATACAACCTAGCATACGCAATGCTATGAAATGGAATGGCACAATGCACAATGGACTTACACCAATATGAGTGGACCTCAGCCACACTCACATTAGTAGCCATGAGATGAAAATGAGACAACCGAAATGCGTGCACACATGCACGCAAACCGAGAACCGAACCTAAGGCACCAAATGCCACTCTAACAAGGCATGGCAAGGCATGAAATATGACATATAGACATGCAAATTCCAGCACTGAAACATGATGCAAAACGATCCCGAATCATGGATATATGTCATACAATGCATGGAATGGTCCCGAAACTCAAAACTAAGCACATGTATTGAACCACAAGTATGCAAAGCAAGCATTTTTTGACTATGAAGCATAAAGACAGAGCCAAGGCAGTCCCAAAACATGCACATTACTAGTTTATAGCATGGTAAAAAGATGTTAACATGATGGGCTAAATCAACATACAAAATTAGCTAGTAAGCAAGCATGGGTTACATGACATGTATGTGAACCATGTGAGATCTCATCAAACCAGAAAAAATCAATGAACAAAACATGTGAAAATATGCCCAAATAATCACTGAAATGCAGCCAACATGTCCAAAAATGATAAGCTCCTTTAGAGGGCCATGCAAGGAGTTATTAAGCACATACAAGATAGACATGTAACATGATAAGACCACCTCTGGAAATGGAATATGACATCCCTAAAACTCACAAAATGGGCCCTGAAATCAGTCTCGGAAACATGCAAAGAAAGGCCTCTTTGAAAGGCCTTGAATGGGATTTCTCTACACATGCAACATAGACATAAAATATGGCCAAAAGGGCCTTGGACAGAGCCAAGGCAGACCTTAAAACCCCCAGAATGAGGCCTGGAAAGTGACTTCAATGCATGAAAAATGGGGGTCCTTTGGAAGGCCAAGAAGGCCACCAAACAAGACAAGGAAAGAGGGGGTCACCCCCCTCTGATTTTGGCCTTCAAGAATACACCTAAGCCACTGAAAATCCACTAGATTTTAGTGGCTAAGAGGCCAAACCATGGCCAATGCAAATGCTCTAATGCATAGCCCTAATCATGAAGGAATGAAGCATGCACAGGGGGAAGATGACCCCAAACAGAGAAGAGACCTTAAACAAACTCAAAGAGGAGGCAAAAAAAAGACTTTTTTCAGTTTATATCAAGCCTCGAAAATATTCACAAGTAGGGCTAAAACATGACACAAAAATAACCCTAAAAGAGAGATAGAGGGCAAGGGGTAGCAGATGGCCTCAAACAGCACAGAGCCCTTCAACAAAGTTGAAGAGGGGCTCAAAATACGACACTTTATAGTTTGGGTTGAAGGCCAAAAATGCTCACAAATAAAGCTATTATATTATGCAAGATAAGCCCTAAAAGAGAGATAAAGCACAAAGGGGGAGTAGAAGACCTCAAACAAAAAAAAGTTCTTGATCAAACATGAAGATAAGCTCAAAATAAGACTATTTTTAGTTCAGTTTGAAGCCCAGAAATGCTTGCAAATAAGGCTAATCAATCATGCAAAATAGGGCAAGAAAAAGGGGAAATAGGGACTCACCCTTGAAGAGCAGATTTCCAGCAGCTTTTGGTCCAAGATTCTGAGCTTTCAACCTCTGCAAATGGCCTCCAAGTTGCTGGAATGGAGTGTAGAGGTGGTAAGCTATGAGTTGGTGTGTAAATGGTGCAAGGTCAAGGGTGTTTTGAAGCTTGGATGAGAGAGATATGGAGGATTGTATACCAATGCCCCAGCTGATTTTATAACCCTTAGAAATGAAGCTCAAGTGTTGGCTTTATAGAGGAGAGAAGCCAAAAAAAAAGAGGGGAAAAACCAATTCAAATGGCCCTCCAAAAGGACAGACCCTCGGACAGAGGGTCTGGTGCAAAACAGCTGGCACAGCTGGAATGCACCAGGAGGGACAAAAATGGCCGGCCAGGTTTAAAAGGGCCAGGTGGCCGGCCGGCCACCTCCCCTAGTCCGCCGACCAAGGGTCAACGGGGTCAACAAGAATTGCTGGTCGGCCACCTCAAAAAGGTGGCCTCCCAGATGAGTGCAACACAGTTGTATGGTTAAAACGCAGAAAATGTGAACTAGGAGAGAGAAAAACCAGCTTTTTAGAGGGGTTCAAAAGGGTCAAGAACAATTGCTGGTCGGCCTACCCATATTGGTGGCCTCCCAGGTGTGTACAACACAATGATGTGGTGGAAAATCAGAAAAAGTGGCCCGGGAGTAGGAAAAACCAGTTTCCTAGTGAAGAAAACGGGCGATGAAGAGCGATGAAGAAATAAAACTGGTTTTTCAAAAAATTACTGGTCTCCCACCTTCCTACAACCTTTCTAATAATGAAAATAAGGTCCTTGCCAAAAATGGACCAAGACGGATGCAAAACGAAGGTTCGGGGGCCGAAACACGCAGTTCGGGGCCCCGAAAACAGGCTGTTAGGCACCGGAAGTGGCGTTCGACCACGGAGTTGGTCTCTCGGGCCACAGTGTCCCTCAAAAGGGAGGAAACAAGGTGTGTGCCAAAAACCGGAGCAAACGGAGGTAGTTAAGCGGTCCCGAACCGAGGCACACGGCCGACGGCTCCGAAAACCGGAAACCGGGCTCCAAACGGGAAAAATGGCCTACGACCATGAAACGTAGCCTACGGCCACTGAGAGATGATCTACGAGACCTCTCCCTCCCTTCGGGAAGAGAAAACAAAGAAAACAGGGCCTGGTTCGCAAACCGAGGCAAAGCACAAAAGAGTCCGGAAGTCCGGAGGCAAGGCTCGCAGCCATGACTCCGCAATCTCAGAACGAGCACAATATGCAACATCACCAAGCGCTCAATCGGTGACGTCTGAGTCTTAAGGTCGGTCAAAAATGGGGTGTCTATAGCATCGCATATCCATTTGTTTTGAAAATGGATTGAATTTTGCTACTCGCAAGTAGGCTAAAAGACGGGTTTCAACAAATTATCCCAATTCAAACAACCCAACCTTCACCCACAGGCATTCAGGCAGTTATATCACATAAGCACATAGCCTCATGGTAAACATGCTATCATGGCAGTCACTCACACGCATGCAAGGATGCTAAAGCATAAGTACTTACCGAGTACTCCAAGCCAAAATAGAAACTAGTTAGCAATCGTATACATGATCCTAGCTATGCTGAAATGCCTAATGCAACACATGCAAAATGCAACTATAATAAGCTCGGCTATTCTAAGAATGGCATGTGAAATGCTACAACTAACAAGTATTCAACTTGGAATTGAAGTACAATGCAGTTAGTATGATGCGCCGAGCCTGGTGCATGCAAGACAGATGAATGGATTCAAACATGCGAGCATAAGTATGCTAATTGAAACATGCCCTAATCTAACCATCATAAGCTGGTAAATAAAAGGGAGAAAGACGTGGGGTTGGAAGACATACATCACACACACGCACACTTATTACAATTGTGCCCTCGCTCGGAGGGTCCGAATAAATAATATACAGTCCGAATAAATAGTACAGTCCGAATAAATACAAAATCCTAATTAATTAACAAATTAATCTAGGAAAGCAGGTAAATTAGCACGCAAATCCATGGACCGCCTCAGCTCTGTTCTGAATGATGAATGAAGCATGCTTGAGTTGCCTTGCGCGGAAATCCATTGCAATGCCCGGTTTGCCTCTGTTTGCAATTGTTCTCGGAATATTGTGCAAAGCTCCAGAAGGCTGCTGATTTCTGATTTGCTGCAACAGAGAGCAACAAAGGGGCATGGCAAAGTATTTTCACATATGTATGCATGACTACTCTTCAGGGAGTGTAGCCCTCGATCCTCGTGCCACCAATCATGCATCTCGATGCATAATGGCCGAGGATTCGAATTGCACGACTCCATGTGTAATGAATGCACATGAAAACACAACAAGACCTAAACTCCATCATGGGTAATTCGGAGTGTCGGCGACCGGGAATTGAGACACGTTCCGTCACTCGAAGTACGAAACGTCCCTCGTTTCCCGTGCTTAGGCTAACTCCTATCCCAAACACAATGCAAATGAGATGGCATACACAATGTGACTAACATACAACCTAGCATACGCAATGCTATGAAATGGCATACATAATGCTCGATGTAACATGGCATACACAATGCTCTAACATACAACCTAGCATACACAATGCTATGGACTGAAATGACATACACAATGCACGATGGACTTACACCAACATGAGTGGACCTCAGCCACACTCACATCAATGGCCATTAGATGAAAATGAGACAACCGAAATGCGTGCACACATGCACGGATACCAAGGACCGAACCTAAGGCATCAAATGCCACTCTACCAAAGCATGGAAAAGGATGCAATATGGCATAAAAGCATGTAATTTCCAGCACTGAAACATGATGCTAAATGGTCCCGAAACATGGAAATATGGCAACCGATGCATGAAATAAGCCCTGAAACTCAAAACTAGGCACATGAATTGAATTATAACTATGCAAAGCAAGCATTATTTGAACATGAAGCACAAAGACAGAGCCAAGGCAGTCCCAAAACATGCACATTTCTAGTTTAAAGCATGACCAAAAAATGTTAACATGATGGACTAAAATAGCATGCAAATTTGGCTAGCAAGCATGGTTTACATGGCATGTATATGAAGCGTATGAGAACTCATCAAACCAGCCAAAAACAGTGAATAAAACATGTCAAAATATGCCCAAATAATCACTGAAATGCAGCCAACAAGTGCAAAAATGATGAGCTCCTTTGAAAGGGCATGTAAGGGGTTACTCAACAAATATATGATGGGCACTTAGCATAGCAAAACCAACTCTGGAAATCAAATATGACAGCCCTAAAACTCACCAAAAAGGGCCTGAAATTGATCGATAAAGCATACAATGGAAGGTCCTCTTGAAAGGCCTTGAGGAGGGTTGTTCCACACATGCATGAGGGACATAAAATATGGCCAAAAGGGCCTTGGACAGAGCTAAGGCAGACCTCAAAATCCTCAGAATGAGGCCTGAAACATGACTTCAAAGCATGCAAAAAGGGGGTCCCTTTGGAAGGCCAACAAGACCACCAAACAAGACAAGGAGAGAGGGGGTCACCCCCCTCTGATTTTGGCTCTCAAAAATGCATCTAAGCTACTGAAAATCCACTGGATTTCAGTGGCTAAGAGGCCAAACCAGGGCCAATGCAAGTGCTCTAATGCATAGCCCTAATCATGAAGAAATGAAGCATGCACAGGGGGAAGATGACCCCAAACAGAAAAGAGACCTTAACCAAACTTGAAGAGGAGATTAAAACAAGATCTTTTTCAGTTTATGAAAAATCTCGAAAATGTTCACAAGTAAGGCTAAAATATGATGCAAAAATAGCCCTAAAAGAGAGATAGAGGGTAAGGGGAAGTAGATGACCTCAAACAGTAAAGTGCCCTTAAACAAAGTTGAAGAGGAACTCAAAATAAGACATTTTACAGTTTATGTCGAGGCCCAAAAATGCTTGCAAATGGGGCTAAGTAATGAAGCAAAATAAGGCTAGAAAATGGGAAATGAAGACTTACCCTTGTAGAGCCGACCTCCAGCAGCTTCTGGACCAAGTTGGTGAGCTTTCAACCTCTGTAAATGACCTCCAAGGTACTGGAATGGATGAGGGAGGTGGTAGGCTAAGAGGTGTAGGGTAAAAATGGCCAAGAATATGAGTGTTTGGAGGCTTGAAGTATAGAGATAGAGGGTTGTATGTATATTTCCAGCCAAAAGCTTCTAACCCTTGAAAATGGAGGTGAAGGGTTGATTATATAGAGGGAGGAGGCTATGGCTTCTTGGAGAAGCCAAGAGAGAGGCTCAAAGCTTCTAAAGGAAGCTTGACCAAAGGAGTCAAGCTTCTTGAAGAAGCTAGACCAAAAAGGGTCAAGCTTCCTCAAGAAGCTTGATCAAAGGGGCCAATTCCTCTTTTAAGCCAAGCAAAGGGGTGAAAACCACCTTAAAAGGGGCCAAAACAAGGACAAAACCCTCGGACAGTGGGTCAAGTGTAAAACAGCTGGAACACACTCAGAGAGGCAAAACTGGCCGACCAGTTCAAAAGGGTCAGGGTGGTCGGCTGACCACCCCCCCTGGTCGGCCGACCAGGGGTCAAAAGGTTCAAGCAAAATTGCTGGTCGGCCTACCCAGAAAGGTGGCCTCCCAGATGAGTAGAGCACAGCCCTGTGGTGAAAAACCAGAAAATGTGACCTAGGAGAGAGAGAAACCAGCTTTTTAGAGGGGTTCAAAAGGGTCAAGAGGAATTACTGGTCGGCCTACCCATATTGGTGGCCTCCCAGATGAGCACAACACAATGGTGGTGTGAAAAACCAGAAATTGTGGCTCAAAAGTAAGAAAAACCAGCTTTCTGTCAGAAAAACCGGCTGGAGGAGAGAGAAAAAGGGGAAAGCTAGTTTTTCAGGAGAAAAGGTGGCCTCCCACCATACCACCACCTTTCTAACCATGAAAATAAGGTCCCTACCAAAAATGGACCAAGACGGATGCAAAACGGAGGTTCGGGGGCCAAAACGCGTGGCCCGAGGCCCCGAAAACTGACTATTAGGCACCGGAGGTGGTGTTCAACCACGAAGTTGGTCTCCCGGGCCACAGTGTCCCTCAAAAGGGAGGAAACAAGGTGTGTGCCAAAAACCGGAGCAAACGGAGGTCGTTAAGCGGTCCCGAACCGAAGCACACGGCCGACGGCTCCGAAAAATCGAAAACCAGGCTCCAAACGGGAAAAATGGCCTACGATCACGAAACGTAGCCTACGGCCATTAAGAGATGGTCTACGAGACATCTCCCTTCCTTCGGGAAGAGAAAACAGGACCTGGTTCGCAAACCGAGGCAAAGCACAAAAGAGCCCCAAAGTCCGAAGGCAAGGCTTTCAGCCAAGACTCCGTGACCTCAGAATGAGCACAATATGCATCATCACCGAGCGCTCAATCAGTGACGTCTGAGTCTTAAGATCGGTCAAAAATGGGGTGTCTACAAACATCTATAACCTTTAGCAAAAGGATGATAACCAAGAAATACACAAGGAAGAGATTTAGGGTGTAGCTTATGAAAGGAGTATTGTGGAAACCAAGGATAACAAAGACAACCAAACACCTTGAGAAGTGAATAATCAGGAACATGGTGAAACAAGACATCAAACGGAGTTTTATGATTTAACTGAGTGGAGGGAAGTCTGTTAATCAAGTGAGTGGCTATAGCTATGGCCTCAAACCAAAATTTGAGAGGCACAGAAGAGTGATGAAGTAAAGGAGGCAGCAGTCTCTGTGATATGTCTATGCTTTCTCTCAGCTGTGCCATTTTGTGATAGAGTATAGGGACAGGAATGTTGATGAACAATACCATGAGTTAAAAAAAAAAAAAATCATTTTAGCATTACAATATCAGTACCACTATCAATTCGAAGGATTTTCAAAACAGTCTCAAATTGTTTCTCAGCATGGGCTTTAAATTCTAAGAATTTATCATACACTTCACTTTTGTAAGTCAATGGATATAACCAAGTGAACTTACTGAATTCATCAACGAAAAGAACACAATACTTGAAAGTAGAAGAAGAATGGAAAGGGCCCCATACATCACTATGAATGAGAGAAAGAGGCTTATTTACAGTAGTATTTAACAAGTGAAAAGGAAGCCTATGGCTTTTGGCAACACAACAATCTACACAATCTAGACTATCATAATGAAGAGATTTCAGCTGCAAGTGTTGTTTGAGATGATGAAACTTTAAGGATGAAGGATGGCCCAATCGATTATGCCAAAGAGTAGCAGATTCAGGATTAGTCTTTATTATGTAAGCATGAGAATCAGATGGAGATGAAGTAGATGGAATAAACTAGTAAAGACCATGGATGTTAGTTCCCTTGTGAAGGACCTTCTTAGT
This sequence comes from Camellia granthamiana, assembly GCA_036172215.1. Taxonomy (NCBI): domain Eukaryota; kingdom Viridiplantae; phylum Streptophyta; class Magnoliopsida; order Ericales; family Theaceae; genus Camellia; species Camellia granthamiana. The sequence goes on from CM069904.1 coordinate 122,623,550, forward strand.
AAATTTGTCCTGAATCACAAAGTTAGAATCATCAAAAATGATAACATAGTGATTATCCTGAGCTAGTTTTTGAACTGAAACCAGATTTGAGGAAATTGAAGGTGAATGTAGAATATTTTTAAGGCGGAAGGAATAGTGAGGAGTAGGTAAAATTCCATTACCAGTATGAGTAATAGGCACTGAACTTTCATCTCCAATAGTAACCTGATTTGCCCCTTGATATAGTTGATAGCATGTGAGATTAGACAAGTCATTAGTGATATGGGCAGTGGCAGCAGAGTCCAAATACCATAGACCTGGAAAAGCAGATGAATATGTATCATTAGATGAGGCAACAAAAGCTCTAGATGTGGAATTAGGCATAGTAGTATGTGAATCCTGATTTTGAGGAGAAGATTAGGAAGACTGATAGTAAGAGTCCATTCTATGCCAACAATCAAGAGCCAAGTGACCAAATCGACCACAAATCTGACAAATTAGATTAGACTGAGAATGAGAAAAAGAAAATCTCCCTCTACCTCTAGTAGAAGTGGTGAATCTGCCAGTACCATTACTAGATCTGCCATTGCCTTTATAAAATCTGCTTTCCCTATTACTCCGAAAAGAATTACGACCTCTAGAATAGCCAAAATTATGGCCTCTGGTTTGAAACTGAGTAGAAGATTGTGGCGAAAAACTTTGCTTCACTGAGGAAAATGCAATTGTTAGCTCGGATAGCTTCTTAGTCTTGGCATCCATATGAATTGCTTCAGAACACAGGAAAGAAGACAAATCTTCCATAGAGATAGTACTAGATCTAGCTCTAATTGTAGTTTTAAATGCATCAAACTCATCTGGCAGACCATTCAAAGTTAACAGAACAAGATCCTCATCATCAATAACTACTGAAGCAAGAGCCAATTGATTAACGATCTCTTGAATCTTTGAGAGATAAGTCTCCATGGAATCAGATTTCTTAACAACAGAGTTCAATTTATTCTTGAGCTGATGTATATGAGATCGTGAGAGTGAAGTGGATTTCTTATTGAGTGCAGACCATACTTCAGCATAGTGATGAAATTGAAGAACAGTGGAGTAAATAGAAGGTGATAACGTTGCAGTAAGACAACTTAAGAGATGTGCATCGATTAAATTCCATTGAAGGAAATCTGGATTTGCAGATTCAATACCAGTATTATCAATGACTGTAGAAGAAGGACAAGGAACTGTACCATCAACATATCCCAAAAGATTGGTAGCACGAAGAATGTTGGAGATCTGACTCTTCCAAATGATAAAGTTTGTTGAATCTAGCTTTACAGTAACAAAAGAAGAAAGATTCAAAATTAGAAGAGTTAAATTTGATGGAATGGAAGATGAAAGAGATGAAGTGGTGGCCATTGTTATCTTGCTCGTAAGAGCTTAGAAGCTCTGATTCCATGTAGAAAATATCATTATCTCATTTCTTGAATTATCAGTGATGCTTGATCACTTATTTATACAGCTATTCATATACAACAGATATGTATCTAATAACCTAACTAATCAGTCTAACTGATTTACACGTGTGTTAATAATTAGTAACAGATCTTCTAACAGACTCTCTAACCACCATTGGTGTGGTTAGCAAAGCAGTTAAGCTGCATGGTAAACTTGAGCTGATAGAACTCTTCTTGAGTTGATTGAGCTGAGGAAGAGATGGATGACTGAGCTGAGTAGGTTCAGGTTCTGAGTTGAGCTGAGTAGGTGCTGCAGAGTTAGTAGATGCTGCAGAGTTAGTATCCTCAACAATAATGACATTTTTCGCAACAAAAATATTTGATCCCTAAAAAATAATTTTGTCTCTAAATTTTACTCTCTAAAACCTTAATTTTTTGTAGTGTATTTGCCTTAATTTGCATTCTTAATTTCTTTTTTCAGGAAGCCTTATCCTACCTTTATATTAAGTTAATTTCTAAGGAAAAATTAGCTCAAGTGTCCGGGAAACCTGCTTTAGGGCTATTAAAATTTTAATTTTAAAATTCAAATTAATTGAGATTTTTACCATATGATAATGATTGTGTAAAAATCATAACAAGATAATAATAATAATAATTGTCCATCGGCTGGAAATTTATAAATATTATAAAATTATATCAAACTGAACAATCAATTACGAAAAAAAAGTTAAATAACACAAATTAGTAAGGCCAATACTAACAAACACAACATCAATACAAATAAAATTCCCAAAATAAGGAAGAAATAAATAACTTAAAGAAGAGACTCCTTCATGAGGAAAAAAAAAAAAAGTAATGCTAAAATTACAAAAAATTTATCCTAAATTTTATCCAGAAATATCAATCTACGACTCACATTTTGAACCCATACTGTACTAATTAAATTCCACCATACAAATACTTTATCCAGAATAATCTGGGACAAGTAATCTAGGTCTATAGCATTTTTGTGAGAAACAAATAATTAAATTTTGTTTTTGACAATGATTGACCATTTATCTTTTTAATTGAGAGTTTATATGAGTGACCAATTAAGGTAATCCCACTTAGTTGTGTAAAAAAAACCTAAACAAAAATTTGCAGATAAGATATAGAATGAATCCCATTAAAATAAATGGAAAAAATAAAGACGAAAGAAAAAAGAAAAATAGCCTTTCAATATTTAGAACTACAAAACTCATCTAATAATAAAAAATAAAAAATAAATAAACTTTATATAATCAACAACGGCCCCCGAGCTTTCTGGCACACCATAGTGTGTTTTTTTTTCCTAATGAATTTTCGATAATGATGCTTGATAACTTTATTACATTTGGAAAATGTCCCGTAGCTCGAATAAGCTAGGCTCGAGAGGCTCGAAAATTTTCTCTCTCCTCCCTTTCTGTTTCCTTTCGTCTCCTCCACTCTTTATCTCTATTCTCATCACTCTCACCTCTCATCCTTCTCATCCCTCTCATCTCCATCATCTGATCTTATCAAAACCCAATGGGTATGTTTGTATGGAGAAACATACAAAACCCATTTCTCTCCCTCTTCTCCATTGGTTCGTCTTTCATCTCTTTGTCTGTTCATCTCAAAAAAAATACAAAATCCAAGAAACAAACTGATTCACATACCAATGGAGAAGAAACAAACTGATTCACATACCCACAGTTAAGAGGCCAACCGAAAAATTACAAACAAACCCAAGAAACAGATTGCAAAGAAACAAACCCATTTTTTTTTTTTCTGGATCTGAAAAAAATTTTAAAAAAAATTGTTGATGAAGATGTGTTCATGAAGATCCAGATCTGAAGGTAGGAAGATCAGATTTTTTTTTGATCGGCCAGATCTGAAGGTAAAGTGAAAAAAAAAATATTGGCTGATCTGATCTCTGTTCTGTATGTTGTTGTTGTTGATGATGATGATCTATTCTCTTCCTCTTCTTCTTCTTCTTCTTCTCTTCGGCTTCTCCTTGTAGACACCCCATTTTTGACTGCCCTTAAGACTTGGGCGTTACTGATGGTTTGCTTGGTGGAGAAAGGTGTGCAGGGCACAGGTCCGGTCTCCTCAGCAAGGAGAGAGACAAATCTCAACTTCACCCCCTATTTTGGACCAAAGATATTTTGGATGGTTTTTAGACCTTAAAACCCTCTCTTTCAAAACTTTTTTGAAATAAAATTCCTACGATGCTCTGAGGCTCACATTTTGTCAAATGATGCGTTTTTCGATAAACCGAGCAAGGACAAAGTGGAAATTAACGAAAGAGAGATGAAATCTTTGAAAAATCTTTCAAAACACTTTACTTCGGGGTTTGAAGTTGAAGAGAAGAGGAGAAGAGGGGAGAAAACAAGTCGGAGAAGAGGCTCGGCATGAATCCGGGTAGAAGAGAGTCGAGCAGTCCTCGCTAAATCAAGCTCATCTATCTATACACTTGGAGTTAAGCTATGAGGCCATAACCATTGGAAAGAAGACTTCCGGGGATTCATTTTGCACTCAAGAATCTCCTAGGGCCAAGTCCGGGAGGGGGAGGTATGATTGGTTGAAGTTGGGCATCATCCCGGTTGGATCGAATCTGCGCGGCTTCACCAAAAAGGGCATAACTTTTTGCACAGGAGGAATTTTAATGCAAGGTTTGCACCATTGGAAATCTAACTTTCGGGGCTTCAATTTGGACACCAACCGGCCATTTTTTGACCTTACCGGCCATCCACCGGCACTCTATTTATCCGACCGGCCAGAAAAGATTGCAGGCCGGCCATTTATTGTGCCGACCGGCCATTTATTTGGCCGATGACCTCCTTTCTTGGCCAATTTGACCCTTTTGACTCTTCTAGGCATGGTGCATGCCAGCTGTGCCAGCTGGGATGCACAAACCCCGCTCCCCCGTGCATATATGTGGCTATTTTGCACCTTTGACTCCTTTGAACCCCCCTTTCCTTCTAGAAGCTTGAACCCTTTGGCCAAGCTTCTTGGGGAAGCTTGGCCAGCTGTATTAGCTTCTCCAAAAAGCCAAGAACCCTTTGCCCCTTTCATTTAGCTTCTTGGAGAAGCCTAGAACCTTTGGCTTTGCCTATATAAGTCATGCTTCCTCTCCTTTGTCTAGGGTTGGATGTTTGGAACAAAAAACCAGAGATATATAGATATATCTGATATACACACACCTATATCCCTCAATCTCTCACTATATCTCTCCCATTCAACCACCAAATACCCTTGTTCTTGGGCCATTTCTTCATCAACCCATAGCACAACACCTCCAACATCCATTCCAGCACATTGGAGGTCATTTGCAGAGCTTAGGAGCACCTAAACTTGGTCCAAGAGGTGCTGGTTTTCTGGTCTTCAAGGGTAAGTCCTCCTCTTCCCTTTTCTAGCCTATTCTTGCATCATATCTAAGTCGTAGTTTCTTACATCTTTGGGCTCCGACCCTAACTTCAAATAGTCTTATTTTGAGGTCCTCTTCATGTTTGATTGAGGACCTCTTGCTGTTTGAGGACAGTAGCATGCACTTCCTTCAATAGCCCTCTTGATGTCATTTTTCTTGCATAGTAATCTGTTTTGAGGCATAATGTAAACTGTAAGTGAGCTTATTTTGAGCCCCTCTCCAACATTGGAGAAGGGCTCATTACTGTTTGGATACTCCGTGTGCTACTTGCTTTGAAATCCATGTGGTAGCCTTATTTTTGCATGATTTATTAGCCTAGTTTGCTTCTGTTTTTGTGGCTTGGTCCGAACTGAAAGTGGCCATATTTTGATCCCCTTGACATTTTTCATTGAGGGTCTTTGGCTGTTTGATGCATTTTTTGTATACTTCATGTTATAGCCCTCTTGTGGCCTTAATCTTGCATTGCATTTTAAGGGTGTTTGTATATTGATTTGGGGGCTGTCATAAACTGTGAGTAGTCATATTTTTGGCCCCCTCTTCAGTGTTGTCGAAGGGTCTTTTTCAGTTTGGGCTTTGCATCTACCACTTGCTTCATTACCTAGCTTGAGGGCCCGTTTTTGCATGCTGTTTTTGCCCTATCTATGCTTACTGTTTGGCCATGCTTTGAACTGAAAAAATTCTTGTTTTGGGGCCTGCCTTGCTTCTGTTTTCATGCTTCATGTCCAGATTATGCATGTTTGATATAGCTATAGGTCATTTCATGAGCCTAATCTTGCATTTCGGGTCCATTTCATGCACTTAGTGTCATTTCGCTATGTTTTGGGACCATTTGGCATCATGTTCCAGCGCTGAAATTCACATGCTTGTATGCCATCTTGCATCCCTTGCCATGCTTTGGTAGAGTTGCATTTTCCTGCCTTAGGTTTGATTAATGCATTGTGCATGTATCCCATGTATTGTGTTGCCTCACTTGCCTCATTATGGCCACTGATTTTGGCATGCTTGCGAGCCATCCATGTTAGTTTAAGTCCATCGTTGCATGTTGTTGCATGCCTTGTTTGCTTACATGTTTAGGTTGCGTGTCTAGTCTACTTTGCTCCTTTGCATGCCCATGTTGCATACTAGATCACATGCCTAGGTTGCATCGCATTGGCATGCATGCCTTGCCTCTTGATCAAGTGATAGAGGTTGGGCTTTACGTGTTTGTTTGGTTTGCATGACATTTGAAATCAAAGTTGCTAACTTGGCTTTTGGGCCATCATGCATTGAAACGCGTGATTGATGGCCCGGGGGTCGAGGGCCATGCTCCCTTGAGTCCATTGCATGATAGGGAGTGTGTCCGTGCACATATTTGCTTGAAATTCCATGCCATGCACTGTCTGTCTGCTGTTGCTGTCAAAACTGTCCTCTGCAGGAATTTTATGCCGACCGGCATTATAGAGTGCCGACCGGCACTATATCGGTGGCCGATAAACTCCTAATCAGCCGGTAGAAATTTTGGATGGCCGGTGGGCACTTCCTCCAGCCGGTGGTGTACAGCAGCATGCAAGGAAGGTATTCTGGGACCTTGGCATTTTTTGGAGAGACAGGGCAGTAAGAACAGAGGCAACAGTGCTATGGTGCGGGTTTTCCGGGCGAGTCGGATTCGAGCATGCATCATTCGCGCATCCCGAGGCAGGGGCTGTGGCCACCTTTCCTTTTTGCATTTAATTTGATATTTAGAATTCTGTAATAATTTATTCTGTATTCGGACTGTATTATTTGGGACTGTATATTCTTTTGGTCCCTCTGTGTGAGGGCATATTTGTAATAAGTGTGGGTGAGTGTGTGTATGTCTTCCAACCCCCATTTCTTTCTTCCCTTTTATTTACCTGCTTATGATGGTAGATTAGGGCATATTTAAAATTAGCATACCTTATGCAATGCATGCGTGCATCCATGCATTTGTTGACATGCATCGGGCTCGGTACATCATACAAACTGCATTGTATTTCAATTCCAAATTGAATACGTGTTATTTGTAGCATCCCACATGCCATGTTTAGGATAGCCGAGCCTGCCTAGATTACATCTTTGCATGTGTCGTATTAGACATTTCAGTATGCTTAGGTCCATGCATGGATTTCTAATGAGCTTCTGTTTTGGCTTGGAGTACTAGGTGAGTTTTTATGCTTTAGCATCCTTGCACGTGTGTGAGTGTTGCCATAATAGCATGACTACCATGAGGCTAAGTGCTTATGCGATATAACTGTTTGAATGCCTGTGGATGGAGGTCAAATTACCTAGATTGGAATAATGAATTAAAACTGTGAGTTTTAAGCCCACCAGAGAGTGGCAAAACTGTCTTTTCTAAAAGCCCACTTGAGGGTGGCAAAACCTGCATTTTAGCCTACTTGCGAGTAGCAAACCATTTTCAAAATAATCATGTAGTGTTTTGTTCCAATTTAGGCGATTTGGTCTATACTTGTTTGCTGTGCGCATAACGTAGTAATTCTAGGCTAATAACCGGAATAAAAACACATAACGTTTTCAAAATCAGATATCACGGTTAGTAGAAGCCGGTCTTCGGACCGGGCGAGAGGGGGTGCTCATAGCTGACCTTCCCCAATCGTACCCAAGCTCCCGAGCCAAGATCACTTTGGTGATGACGGACACGTGGCCTTCGGCACCGAGTCAGGGTTTCCTAAATTTCCCCATTTTAAAATATTTAGGTGGCGACTCTGTAATCTGGCAAAGCAGTCCATGTTTGGCACTTCTTTTTCAAAAAATCTGTTTTTCTCAAAACGATTTGCCAGAGTTGGACTCTTTGGTTCAGATTATGAACCGCAACAAACAAAAAGGGAGTCCGAACTGCAGCGAGGTCCCCCGCGGGCTCGTCTACAGTTTCTGGCGACTCTGCTGGGGAGTTTAGAGAGCTTGACTCGAACTCGTGATATCCTGTTTTGATTTCATTTATGTGTTTCTTTGCATTGCATGTGCATTGGTGCGCCTAGGAACACAGTGTTTGCCATCTGCCATTCCTGAACGGTTTGCCGGAGGCTTGTCTTGTCAAGGCATGACCATAAGGCTGACCGGTTATGGGCTCTGACAACATGGGAACACAAACCCTGATTTTACCGGGGCACCCTTCTTGACCATTCGACCTAGTGCATATCGAAATCCATAGTGACCATTCCAAACTAGGACAGGTTGCTTACCCGATTATAGGTTGTTTGAAACCGCTGCGTGCGTAGTGAAACCCTAGCTCCTGACAAAATAGGACAGGGAAACCCTAACCCAACATAGGGGTGTTTTGGCTCTCTTTTACATGCTATGTGCTTTTAGAGTGTATCTCTACAGGGAATGCATATACCAGTTTGCGAGTCTGGGTATCCGGCCTGCGGGCACCAGTATCAGTGTTTTTGAGAATCAGTTATATCTGCGGGTATCAGATTCAGATTTGGGGCAGTGATTTCGGGGAACAGTGATCAGTAATAGAATACAGTAGTTCAGCTTTGCTCATACCCGTTCCAGTGAAGTTGAGCTGAGATGCTGTCTGTTTTCTCTTTTGCTAGGTAGTCCTGGAACTATAGCTTCAAAAGGCTCCACTATCCCCCGGGTACATTGGATTTGTGCTGATAGACTTTGTCAGGTCAGAGGCTCAGTTCAAGGGTAATCAAGGCCAGAGAAGGCTAGTCAGACATAGACCACCAGTACCACAGCTACCAGATCAGTGATCTTTGAGCAGTTGGGTAGAGGTTTCCGAACTTACAGCAGGCACAGATATACCGGTTGCTCAGTTAGACCAGGACAATATGTCGAGTCTGGAAGAGATGGTGCGCCAACTCCAGGATGGTATGAAAGCCATGCAGCAAGACGCTGTCCGTCAAGCGGAATTCGCCAAGCAACAGGCTGTGGTCATAGCCCAACAGGTAGAGACAATTGCCAGGCTAGAACAGCAAACGGGAGTATCTACTTCACACCAGGCTCCTCCCCCGCCAAGGGTTCCGATACCCGAGGAGACACCAGATGTCCAGGCAAATACAGACATCCCAACAGGGCCGGCTCCGCCCCCGGTTCTACCCCAGCTATCTAAAACACCCATCAACTTGCCAGACTCCCCCTTTGCGTTCAAGACGGACCCCACAGCATTGAAAGTGAGCAAGCTTGAGAAATTGTTCAAAAAGTCTCAGGGGGCTCACTCTATTCCTGATATAGAGGATGGGTATACCGACTCAATGGTGACATTACCGGATCCGTTCAAGATGCCACATATTGATCGATTCGATGGTTCTGGAGACCCAACGGTGCACCTCCACCTGTTTTCTGATATTCTGAGACCAATGGGTTTGACCACAGCCCAGAAATTGTCACTATTCGGCCGAACCCTGTCTGGGATAGCCGCAATCTGGTATGCGAAATTGGAGAACTCTGTGAAACAGAACTGGGAAGAGATGGCTGAGGCCTTCAGTGATCAATACTCCTACAACACACAGATTGAGGTCACCACTCGTGATCTTGAAGTCACCTGCCAAGGGCCAAAGGAGGGTTTCTCAGAGTTCGTGACGAGATGGAGAGCAAAGGCCTCAATGATGACTACAAAACTTTCCGACAAAGATCAGATCAGGATGATTGTTCGGAATCTGCATGGCAAGTTGCTGCAAAAGATGGTCGTTCTACCTCTGTTTACCTTTCCAGCCCTTCATGAAATGGGGGTTCAAATCGAGGATGCCATCAAACAAGGGATCTTTGCAGAAGATAATGAGCCTTTGAAGAGGAATGTTGCTCGCAGTCCCAATGCTACCACTGATGGTAGCGCAGCTGCGAAATGCTCAGAAGTAGGTACTATCACCACCTCCCTCAATGGCCAAAAACCAACCACTTCAACTCAACCCCAAACCCGAAAATTCCATCCTCTTTACATGAGTCTCTCTCAAGCTTTGAAAAAGCTGCGAGAAGAAGGGCACCTAGAACTCCTAGAACCCCAACCCCTTCCAAACCCACTCCCAGCCAGGCATAACCCTTCCAAGTACTGTATGTACCATCAGCAGCGCGGTCATGGCACCGACCATTGCTACCGCCTTCGTCATGAGATCCAAAATCTCATTGACAACCAAACGATAGCTCCACCTTCAGACCCCAATGACCAAATACCTCATCCACATCTCAATCTAATCCACACACTGGCCGTCCCTTACGACCCCAGCGTATATATCACCCCAGCCCATTTCGGGCCACTCGAGCCACGGCAAATTCGAGCTACCAATCGGAACCGATTACATTTTTGGCTTCTAAATGCAAAATTATCAATGTGTTGTTCACATCATGCCAGGCCGGGGGGGGGTGGGGGCGGTTGGGAACTGCCACTTTGGCTTTTGTTTTAAGCCAAATGCATTCACTAAATGAGGCTAAATTTTAACCTATAATAATAATAACAAAAACTTTAAATTGACTCTCAAATTAAGCTAAAATATTTAGAAACTATTGTTGGAAATGGTTATAAAATTCTGGGTAAAATCAAAATTTTTTCCTAAGATTGGTCTATTTTTTAGGTGGCCGCCGTGTGTCAATTTACGCGGGTCAATGTGGTAACGCGTTCTATGCCGCGTTGTGATTCACGTGATATATTTGGTTACTCAAAACCATTACCGAGTGTATGAGAAATTGAAGCCAAAGTGTGCTCCATGGAAATGGAGTTTTGATGGAAAATCCTTAAAGATTTGAATAAGGCTTGTCCCACATTGATTTGGTGGGAAGTTTTGAATGGGTTTATAAGGCATGGGTTTGGTACTTAGGGTGTGCCCCAAGGGGTACCCAAGGGTGTTAGAGGGAGAGGTTATGGGCAAAATGGGCTAGACCCACTGGACCCAAAAATCACCACATGCGCAGGCGCCGCCCGTCTGGTCGGGCTGGCCTAGGCTAGGGCGCGAGTGTGTGGTTGGGCTTGTTCGGCCCAATACTAATCTTTTTGGGCCAAAAATATTTGAATTTTGAATTTAATTTTATTTTTGGTAAAATAAAATCAAAATAAACTGGTTTGGTTTTACTGTACATCCAAACAGGGCCCTTTCCGTTGGAAATAAACTGGTCTGGTTTTACTGTACATCCAAACAGAGTCCTTCCCCTTTTTTATCTGTTTAAATTATGAACCCAACAGATTCAAATCTATTTGAATTCAAAACCAACAGGTTTCATACCTGTTCAATTCAAAACCTGCAGCCACCTTTACATCTATAAATAGGACAACCCTCATTTGATGTTTTACATTCAGAAATTTCGTATTTCACCTCTGCAAATTCAATTCTTCATTTTGCTGCATTTTATTTTTGTGAGAGAGAGTATAAACACTTAGTGTGTTCGTTAGGCAAACAATTTGTAGTGCTGCTACTGTTTGTAGTAGATCATTTTATCCTAGGAGATAGACGTCCAAATTCTGAAAGCACCGAGGAGAGGACGAATCTGTCTTAAGGACACAGTGTCAAACACTGGACTTGATCAGATTATAATTCGAAGAAATTAATCAAGTAAGTTACTTAATTTATTTTTAGTGTTTTATTATTTATTTAAATCAGATTTTAATTTTGTTTTTGTAACAAAATAAAATCTGTTTTTATTTATTTATTTTTATTTTGAGTTTAATTTTTGTAATCAAACAAATTCTCTCCTTTCCTTTATTTCTTTTATATTCTGTTTGTTGTTAAGTACACAAACTGAATTAATTAATTATAGTGAAGATTGTCCAACAACTTTTTAGCCACGTGCAACTCGTAAAAGTGAATAAAATAAAACACACACACACATTTCAAGATTTCCTTTATGTGTGGTGGATTGCATGATAGAAATTTATAGATTTTGGACACTGAAAGGGAGTTTTTATGAGCATTAAGGTTGAGCTAAGCTTAGGCGTAGTAATAGGCCGTTCTATGGGCCGTGGTGAAAAGGGCTTAGCGAGTGGACCTTAGTGTTAGCTCGGTCCAAGTATGGTTACAGTCACCACAGTCGGAGTGGTGATAATTAGCTCGGTCATAGTATTCGGAGCTGAGGTATTTGGGCTTCTTATGGTGGACCTTGCTCTTGTTAGCTCGGTCAAAGCTTACTGTAGTTAGCTCGATCTCAACAGACAAAATCGAGGTACAAGTGAACAAGAACTGAGCTATGTGTTGCATATGAAAGTGCTGGATGAAGTATGACAAAGGGCTAGTGTTAGCTCGGTCATACTGTCGTCTAACCGAGGTAAAACCATCTCACTTGGTTTAAACAGTGAGGAGGGTGTTGAAAGATAAACATTATCTTTCAAGAGTGTGATTCCTAGGACGACTCTAGATGGAGGAATAAGAGTCCTACTAGGATTATGCCAGGCAAAAATTATAAAAAGCTCACAACAGAACCTATGTAGAGGTAACACACAACTTTGATTTTCAGAGTACACACAGCTTTTGTCTATTTGTCTATTTTGCTAACTTAGGCATCGGAGAGGTATCCGACACACACCCGCCGGCTAGCTCACGTTTGTGTTTTCAGGGAATAAAGCGACGACCTTTGGAGGAGCGCAAACTTAATCAATAGGATTATACAAGAACATTATTTTGTGCTCGTACAATTGGCACCGTCTGTGGGAATTTCACAAAGAACAAAACCTCTTGATCAAGATTTCCTCTCTAGTTGGAAGCAATGGCGCACAATGAAGACTTGCCGCAATCAGCTATTGATGGGCAAACCCCAGAGGGAGGTGAGAAGCGCGAAGGTTTGCCTTCTATCCCTCCCATGGCGGATTTAGAACCCCAACGACAGAACCCCCGGAGGGATGCAAGGGGGAGACGGGGCGGCAGTCCCCGTCGCTCTCAAAGTCCTAAAAGACAGAGGCGGAGGATAGACCCTCAAGTTCTGGAGGATCGCGTGAAAGAGTAGGACGAGTTAATAAGGAGGATGGCGGCAGACATGGAGTCAATGAAGTGCCAGATAAAAGGAAAATGGGTGGCGACAGAAGAGGAGCACAAAGGCAACAGGGCCCCTCGCCACTCGGAAGATCGTGGTAGGCATACCACACCATCGTAAGCAGAAAGTAGAAGTCTTAGAACAGGCGACACTTAATCACGGACTTCCAGGACTTGTTACTCCAGGTCTGAGAGAACGGGAACTGAGAGGTCGTGTACTGAGGGAAGCACCTATCGGCCCTCACACACGCACCAGACGTCATCTAGGCACACGGAGTTGCCTAGATCATCTGACTTACGAACTGTGCTTGATGAAAGGGCCCGATGGAAGGAGGACGCCAGGGCTCGCGACCCGCGTAGAGTTTTAGCCCTTCAGCGGTTAGCCCCTTGGACGCATGGTAGCGTCGAGGTTAGAATGCCAATGTCGCGCCTCGCTTACGAACCTCCAGACAAAGTATTAGCAAGGTTACAAAGCTCGTCGTTCGTTCCGGAAATCGAGAATGCACCACTACCCACAGGCTTCCACCAGCCCAAATTCACCACTTATGAGGGGAAGTCCAACCCCTACATGCACCTAAGCCACTTCCGCCAGGTTATGGCAGTATACCGGCAAAACGAGGCTTTAATGTGCATCCTATTTTCATCCATCCTTGGCAACCTAGGTCTAACTTGGTTCGAAAGGCTACCAGAAGGTAGCATCGCCTCCTGGGCACAATTGGCAAAGGCGTTCGTGACTAGGTTCAGAACGAACACCAAGACACCAGTGGAGATCGATCAGCTACTCTCCATTGACATGGGCGACAAGGAGACGTTGAGGTTCTACAACAGTCGCTACTGGGAAACCTTCAACCAGATTGGGGATTGCCCTACAAACCTCGCCATTGCAGAATACAAACAGGGCCTGCCAGTTGGTAACAAATTGAGGGACTCAATTACTATGACGCCACCCCTAACGATGGAGGCCTTAATGGAGAGAGTGCCCTAACATATTCACGTGAAGGAAGATAGCGCCTGTGCTAAAGCGAAATCTGGCACAACAGCAATGCCAGATAAAAAGACCATAGCAAAAGTCAACACAGTAGAACAACCAAGCAGGAATGAGCGAGGCAGACGGGCCAATAGAGAGGACCCAGACAAAAGGAGGTTAAGAGTTCGCACTGCCATTACCACAGTGTTCAAAAAAACCAATCTACCAGATTCTCAGTGAGATACGCAATGAACCTTTCGTCTGATGGCCAGCTAAGTTGGGAGAAGCACAAAAAGACTACGACGAGAGGTCTCGGTGCACCTTCCATGATGAAAAGGGGCACCGCACTGAAAATTGCACATCGTTGAGGCAGCATTTGGAGGAGTTAGTGGCAGCTGGGCACCTGGACCAGTACATAGAATGAGGGACACAACCAGCCCCCCAGAACCACAACAACCCAAACAAGATGCCGATCGACACTCCACCTCAAGGCGTAATTAACGTAATACATGGGATATTCGAACCTGAGCGGATATGTGAGCTCAGGGGGATGATCAAAAAGGCTGAGCACTTAAGGGAGGTATTAAGTGCACAACCTACCATCAAAAGGGAGAGAACAGAGGCCACAAATTTCATATCTTTTTCGGATAAAGATTTAGCGAGGATATACTGCCCTCACAATGATGCACTGGTTGTCACTCTACGCGTCAAGAATTTCGACATCAAGCGGATTTTGATTGACCAAGGAAGCTCATGTGAGATAATGTATTACGAAACCTTCAAACAACTGAAACTGGAGGACAAAGACCTGGCACCTGCAACATCTCCCCTAATTGGATTCAACTCAATGCCAGAATGGCCAGTGGGCAAGATAATCCTCCCAGTCAAGGCAGGAACCATGACGAAATAGGTGGAATTCTGGATATTGAAAGTCCCTTCCACTTACAACATAATCTTGGGGAGGACATGGTTGCACGCCATGCGATCGGTAGCGTCAACCTACCATCAAGTATTGCGGTTCCCCAACGAAACCAGAGTAATTGAAGAGGTCTTTCGAGACCAAATTATGTCCAAATAGTGCTTCGTCATAGTAAATGGCAGCCTGTAGACACCCCATTTTTGACCGTCCTCAAGACTTGGACGTCACCGCTTGAACACTCGGTGATTATCCATGTTTGTGTTCTTTTGGAGTTCCCGGAGTTCTCGGCCCGCGCGCCTTGCCTCAGGACCTCCGAACTCGATTGTTTTGTGTTTGGTTTTGCACCAAACACTTGTGCTTTGCCTTGGAAGGGCAGGGAATGCTTTGTGAGGCATCCCCACACACCACCGGCACTGGCTAGAGGCCACCGGCTGGCTGGTGTTGCCACCGGCACTATGTTGTGCCGGTCGGCACTCTTTTGTGCCGGTCGGCACTTGTTTTGGCAAAATGACCATTTTGCCCTGCCGACTCCTGTGCACTTGCTTTCTGAGATATTTTCAGACAGCTTTCTTGCACTTGTTTCCCCTCCATACACGTGTATGGAGGGATGAGCCCTTGGATGACTTAGTTTGTAAGTCTTGGTTGCCTATAAGAGAGAAGGCTCTTCTCTTGGCTCAAGGGTTGAAAGAGTTAGCAAATTTGGAGAGTTAGAGAGAAAAAGAGAGAGAGAAGCTCTGGTTTTTCTAGGGTTTGAGTTGCATACACCTTCTATCTCTATCTTTCTTTTGTGTGTCTAGGTGTTTTGTGCCTTACTATTGCACACAAACACCTAGTGTTTCACCTTCTCCTTGCAACTGAGGTTCTAGGAGCTGTTTTTTTGAAGTTCTTGGCTGGATTAGAGCTCAAGGGACCAAGCACAACAACTCTTGTGAAGGTAGTCATCAAGGGTAAGCAACTTGCTTTATTTTCCCCATTTTTGCACCTTGTTTTTACCTAGTTTAAAACAGTTTTTGTGCTTAGTCCATAACACATAAAAGTTCTGTTTTTTGACCCTCTTTATTGTATATTAAGAGTGTTTTGTGGTTTGGGGAACTTTGACCCCCTTTAGGCCTTGAAAAGGGCACTTTTTGTGCTATTTTGTGAGAGATCCGAGACTTTGGTGTTAGGATCTCTTCACCACTGAAATCTTGAGGGATTTCAGTGGTGAAGAGCATGCCTTAGAGTCTCAAGAAGGAGAGGGCCACCCCCTCTCCTTGATGTCCTTGAAAAGGGCAAGTTTTGCTTCCTTATGGAGCTTCATGTTTGAGTGTGTGTTGAGCATGTTTGACTTGTTTTCCATGCTTATATTTCCATGTTATAACATGATTTCAAGTTGGTTTTGGTCACCTATGCATGTTTAGCATAGTTATCATGTAATGCCTATTTGATGCCTTAATATGTCTAGGAAGTATGCCTTCATTTCTAGCATGTTTTAGGCCTAGAACCATGAAGCTTGTATGCTTATTTTGCCATGATTTAGCTCTGTCCATAGCCATTTGGGTCGATCTTATCATGCATTACATAGCTCCTTTGTATTTGGCTTGTTGGCCTTGAGAGCATGTGAATGTAGCATGCCTTACTTGCTTCATTTTTGATGGTTTGGAACCACCTAATATATTATTTCAGACTTTTTGGTGTGCTTGTATGCATGCCTTAGTTGCTTCTTTAATGCTTTAAAAGCATGTGTTGTATGCCTCATGTTTTGGTCATGTTGCATGCTTTTGTACTTGAGCCTCTTAGATGCCATCTAGGTGCTCCTTAGGCCTTGTTTAGGTCTGCATGTGACCTGTTTTGAGCCCCCTTGGCCTTGTGAGGCTTGGTGGACTTGGCCTTAGTTTAAGCCTCCATGGCTTGCTCCAAGTACTTGGACCTATCGTTACACATTCGGTTTGCTTTGTAACATGATTTGGCCTCATAGTTTGCATCATTTTCAGAGCCTTATATGTATGCTAATGGTCCATGTTTAACTCATTTCAAGTGTGCTTGAATGTTGTTTATTTTGCTTAAGTGTTGGTGCCTTAACATGTGTATGTGTGCATGTGTGTTTGGCCCTCTTGACTTAGCATTTGGCTACTGATTTTGGGCCTTTTAGAGTTGTCCAATTCATGTGTAAGTCCATCCCTCATAAGGGTAGTGCCAAAGAATGCAATTTTTGGGCCATTTTTTGGTCTATCCGTGGTAGGGGAAAATTTTGGGCCTTGTTTGCATTGCATGCATTTGACTATCCCAGGTGGATCTCTAATACCGTAGTAGTGCCAAAGAAGAACGGAAAATGGTGTGTCTGCGTGGACTACAAAATAGTCAACAAGGCATGCCCAAATGACAGTTTTCCCCTACCACGGATAGACCAACTGGTAGACCTGACGACAGGACACAATCGACTTAGTTTCCTTGATGCGTACAGAGGTTACCATCAGATCGCTATGTATGAACCAGATCAGGAGGTCACATCTTTTACAACGTCTAGAGGATTGTATTGTTACAAGGTCATGCCCTTTGGCCTAAAAAACGCAGGGGCAACATTCCAACAGATGGTCACCAAGATGTTTGAACCATTGTTAGGCAGAACAATGGAGGCTTATATAGATGACATGGTGGTCAACAGCAAAGATGAGAAGAACCATCTCAGGGACCTAGGTGAAATGTTCCAGATTCTGAAGAAGAACAAGTTGCGCCTAAATACATCCAAGTGTGCGTTCGGCGTAGGATCAGGCAAATTCCTAGGTTTCCTGGTGACCAACCGAGGTATAGAAGCAAACCCCTCCCAGATCAAAGCAATCCAGGATCTAGAAAGGCCCAACACAGTAAAAGAGGTGTAGCATCTCACTGGCCTAGCTGCCGCACTCAACCGGTTCATAAGTCGGTCGTCAGATAGATGTCGACCATTCTTCCAAGCATTAAGGCCAAGTTTGAGTGGGATGAAGAATGCAACCGCGCCCTAAAAAGCTTGAAAGAGTACATGTCTTTTCCACCATTGCTAGCAACCCCAGTGCCTGGAGAAGAGCTCTTTTTGTACCTAGCAGTTTCACAGCACGCAGTCAGAGCAGTGTTGGTCAGATCGGAAGGAATCCAACACCTGCCTATCTTTTATGTTAGCAAAACCCTACTGGGCGCAGAAACTAGGTACCTACCATTGGAAAAACTGGCCTTAGCCTTGATGATGGCCTCAAGGAAGTTGTCGCATTACTTCCACGCCCATACCATAATCGTCCTAACAGCTTTTCTCTTAAAAGCTTTGTTCAAGAGGGCGGACTTTTCTGGGCGAATCTTGAAGTGGGCGATGGAATTGGGACAGTTTGATATCAAGTTTCAACCCAGAACCGTAATAAAAGCCCAAGCTTTGGCAGACTTTGTGGCAGAGTTCACACTAGGAAGTCATCACATCTGCCCAGTTGACTTGACTGGTACAACCGAAATGGGGACAAAAAGTGCCGCAGGAAATGTGCAACCCCTAATACAAGATACCCAGCCACATTGCAAGCCACACAAGCTTGAGGATCAGAAAGAAGGAATAAACCATGCCATTTCTAGTGAGGACTCATCAGCAAGTAAAAATTTGGGGCAGTCAGAAAGATGTAAGCAAACCCCAACAGCAAACATGGACTCGGAAGAAAAAATAAGCAACACGCATGACCCCAAGACATCATCCGACCCCTCCACTTGCTGGAAGCTATTCATTGGAGAGATGTGGAAGCTCTTTGTGGATGGAGCATCCAACAGGCATGGTGCAGGACTTGGCATAGTCCTCATCTTACCAGATGGCCTAATAGTGGAACAAGCAGTCAACCTTGGCTTCCCAGCATCAAACAATGAAGCAGAGTATGAAGCGCTTTTAGCAGGCCTAAAATCAGCCCTCTTCATGAAGGCCACCGAGCTAATGGTTTACAGTGACTCCCAACTAGTAGTAAACCAGATTTCAGGCGACTACGAGGCGAAAGATGAGAGGATGGCTAAATACCAAGAGTTAGTAAGAGAGGAAATCATGAAATTCGACATAGTGCGAATAGAGCAGATCGGCCGAGAAGAAAACAGTAGAGCAGACGAACTAGCAGGCTTTGCTTCGATGGCAGATACATCTATCCCGCATCCATTACTGATTGACTT
The DNA here is from genome assembly GCA_036172215.1 of Camellia granthamiana. Lineage (NCBI taxonomy): Eukaryota > Viridiplantae > Streptophyta > Magnoliopsida > Ericales > Theaceae > Camellia > Camellia granthamiana. The sequence continues at coordinate 122,642,337 of CM069904.1, forward strand.
CCTACCAAGACCAAGCATTGAAGAACCCGAAGTAGCTGAGGTATATTGTGCCGAACTAGGCCCTTCATGGATGGATCCCATTATAGTATTCTTAAAAGACGGCGTCTTACCCGAAGAGAAGAAAGAGGCCAACAAAATAAGAGTAAAGTCACAGCGATTTTGGCTCTCCCCATCAATGGCCTTGTACAAAAAATCCTTCACAGGACCTTACCTGAAATGTGTTCACCCCAGCAAGGTTGAAGCATTCTTGTTCGAGATACACAAAGGCGTATGCAGAAGCCACCAAGGGGGAAGATCATTGGCCTACAGAGCAATTTCACAAGGATATTGGTGGCCATACATGCAAGCAGATTCAGAAAAGTATGTCAAAAGGTGCGAGAAATGCCAAAAGTTCGCGCACCAAATACATCAGCCAGCCAGAGAGCTTCTACCATTAACTAGCCCATGGCCCTTCGCAATGTGGGGCTTGGACATAGTAGGACCACTTCCAACGGCACCCGGCAACAGAAAGTTCTTCCTTGCAGCAACAGACTACTTCACAAAGTGGATAGAAGCAGAAGCACTCGCCTCGATAAAGGAGAAAGATGTGAAAAAGTTCATCTAGCAGAATATCATCACTCGGTTTGGTATACCCAAGTCTCTAATATCTGACAACGGCACTCAGTTCGATGGTAAAATTTTTAGAGGCTTTTGTGAGGAGTACAAGATAGAATTTTACAATTCTACACCAGCATACGCCTAAGCAAATGGCCAGGCGGAAGCATTAAACAAAGTCGTCTTAGATGGATTGAAGAAAAGGCTAGAGAAAGTAAAAGGCAGGTGGGCTGAGGAGTTTCCTCATGTTTTATGGGCTTACCGTACCACACCTCGGCAGTCAACTGGAGAAACACCTTTTTCCTTAGCCTATGGCATGGAAGCAGTAATCTCACTGGAAGTTGGCCTCCCTACTATTAGAAGTGAAAATTTTGAACCATAGCCTTAGAACTTGACTTAGCAGAAGAGAGAAGGGAAAGAGCATTGGTTCACATCGCCTCATACCAGCAAGAGTTATCCAGAAAATATAACAAAACGGTACACTCGAGGCAATTCAAGATTGGAGATTGGGTACTGCGCAAAGTAATGGGAAACCCTCTGGTACCCGGAGATGACAAGTTAGGGCCTAATTGGGAAGGACCATACAAAGTGGTTGGCTTAGCAGAAAAAGAGGCATATCACTTGGAGGATGGAGACAGCAAGGCCATTCCCAGACCATGGAACACTGCCAATCTCAAACTATTTAATTTTTAGCTTTTCATTAAAGTACTTGTAATTTTTCTTCTTTCAAAAAAACAAGTAGTTCCCTTTTCAACATAACTCTTTTCTTCTGTAAAAGTTGTTTTAGTAAGCTAGGGGCAATGAAAGCAGAGTTGGCAGGAATAACCAACACTTGGCTCTAGGTTGGCAAGAATAACCAACTTTAAGCTCTCTTCAGCCGAGATCAGGATCTAGGCTGAAGAAGTTTGGCAGGAATAACCAAACACTTGGCTCCAGGTTGGCAGGAATAACCAACATTGGGCTCCCTTCAGCCGAGATCAGGATCTAGGCTGAAGAAGTTTGGTAGGAATAACTAAACACTTGGCTCTAGATTGGCAGGAATAACCAACATTGAGCTCTCTTTAGCCGAGATAAGGATCTAGGCTGAAGAGGTTGGCAGGAATAACCAACATTTATTTCTCTTTAGCCAAGATTAGGATCTAGGCTGAAGAGGTTGGCAGGAATAACCAACATTTATTTCTCTTCAGCCAAGATCAGGATCTAGGTTGAAGAGGTTGGCAGGAATAACCAACATTTATTTCTCTTCAGCCAAGATCAAGATCTAGGCTGAAGAAGTTGGCAGGAAAAACCAACATTTATCTCTCTCCAGCCGAGATAAGGATCTAGGCTGAAGAGGTTGGCAGGAATAACCAACATTTATCCTTCTTCAGCCGAGATAAGGATCTAGGCTGAAGAGAGTTGGCAGGTGTGACCAACATTCATCTCTCTTCAGCCGAGATAAGGATCTAGGCTGAAGAGGTTGGCAGGAAAAACCAACATTTATCCCTCTTCAGCTGAGATAAGGATCTAGGCTGAAGAGAGTTGGCAGGTGTGACCAACATTCATCTCTCTTCAACCGAGATAAGGATCTAGGCTAAAGAGGTTGGTAGGAAAAACCAACATTTATCCCTCTTCAGCCCAGATAAGGATCTAGGCTGAAGAGAGTTGGCAGGTGTGACCAAACAGATTACAAGCTTCCAAGACCGAGATAAGTATCTCGGCCAGAACAGAAAATGTTAAACTTTGCGCAAATCATAATTGAAAAATAAATACAGGTATAGAGTAAACCGAGCAAAAAGAAGGAAGATTTCATTCAAGATTCAAAACATAGTTACAAGAAGAGGGACTTTAGCCCGAATACAAACTGTTTCCAAAAAGTAAAAAAAGAAATTACATGATCAAGCAAAGAGGTCATCCAAATCGGCATCCAAGTCAACCCGAGCTTTGCCAATCGGTAGCCCGGTGTTGGCAGGTAGGTCGGCCACTACCACATCATCGACTGCAATGGACACCGATGGCTCCACCCGAGCTGAATGGGCAGTTTGGAGACCGAGATCGTTGGTAGCAACTGGGGTATCGTTGGGCTCTGGAGATGCCTCATTTTCCTCCTCTACTTGAAGAAATTTTTGTTGAATGGCATTGGCGTAGTCCGCCATATAGCTCGAAATGAAGTGTAGAGGAGGGTTCTGGAAGACCTCGGCTTCGTGGCCATAACCGAGCTGTGACAAAGCCGCCTTCCATCCGCATTTGAAGAATATGTCCTTTGCAGCCTCACATTGCAGGATGTAGGTGGCCTCTCCTTCCTTGTAGCCACAGTCTTCAACGTCGTCCGCGCTCTTCTTCAGCTCGGCAATCTCTGTATCCTTCTTTTTCTCAAGCTTGGCAAGCTCGTGCAAGTAGCGATCTTTCAGCCCGGTGTAACAAGCCCGCGGGGGACCTCGCTACAGCTCGGACTCGATTTTGTGTCACGGTTCTTAATCTTGAACCAAAGAGTCCAAATCCGGCAAATCGTTTTGAGAAAACAGATTTTTAAAAAGAAGTGCCAAACATGGACTGCTTTGCCAGATACAGAGTCGCCACCTAAATATTTTATTTTGGAAAAATTTAGGAAACCCTGACTCGGTGCCAAAAGCCACGTGTCCGTCATCACCAAAGTTGCCTCGGCTCGGGAACTTGGGTACGATTGGGGAAGGTCACTTCGTGAGCACCCCCGCTCGCCCGATCAAAGATCGGCCTCTACTAACCATGATATCTAGTTTTGAAAACATTATGCGTTCTTATTCCGGTTATTAGCCTAGGTTACTATGTGATGCGCACAGCATACAAGTATAGACTGAGTCGTCTGAATTGGAACAAAACAATTCATGTTTGTTTGTGAAAATGGTTTGCTACTCGCAAGTAAGCTTAAAATGCGGATTTTGCCACCCTCGGGTGGGCTTAGAAAAACATGGTTTTGCCACTATCTAGTGGGCTTAAAAACTCACAGTGAATGATTTGTTCCAATCCAAATAACCCAACCTTCACCCACAGGCATTCAAGCAGTTATATCACATAAGCACATAGCCTCATGGTAAGCATGCTATTCATGGCAGTCACTCACACGCATGCAAGGATGCTAAAGCATAAAAACTTACCGAGTACTCCAAGCCAAAACAAAAGCTAATTAGAAATCCATGCATGATCCTAACTATACAAAAATGCCTAATGCAACACATGCAAAAATGCAACTATAGCAGGCTCGGCTACTCTAAACATGGCGTATGAGATGCAACAGCTATCATGTATTCAACTTGGAATTGAAATACAAATGCAGTTAGTATGATGCGCCGAGCCCGGTGCATGCAAAACAGAATGAATGAATGCAACATGCTATCATACTATATGCTAATTGAAACATGCCCTAATGTAACCATCATAAGCTGGTAAATAAAAGGGAGAAAGACGTGGGGTTGGAAGACATACATCGCACACACGCACACTTATTACAATTATGCCCTCGCACAGAGGGTCCGAATAAAATAATATACAGTCCCGAATAGCACAGTCCAAATAAATAATACAGTCCCAAAATATGTACAAATTCCTAATTAATTTACAAATTAATCTAGGAAAGCGGTAAATTAGCATGCAAGCTAGGGACTGCCTCGACTCCGCTTCAGATGATGAATAATGCATGTCCGGGTTGCCTTGTGCAGAAATCCACTGCGATGCCCCAATTAGCCTCTGTTTGCAATTGTTTTTGGAATGCGTGCCAAGCTCCGAAAGGCTGCTGATTCTTGATTTGCTGCAACAGAGAGCAAGAAAGGGACATGGCAATGTATTTTCACAAATGTATGCATGCCTCGATCCTCATGCCACCAACCACACATCTCGATGCATGATGGCCGAGGAGTCGAATTGCACAACTCAATATAGAATGAATGCATATGAAAACTCAACTAAAACCTAACTCCATCACGGATAATCCGGAGTGTCGGTGACTGGGGAATTGAGATACGTTCCGTCACTCGGAGTACGAAACGTCCCTCGTTTCCCGTGCTCGGGCTAACTCCTATCCCGAACACAATGCAATATGCATGACATGCATGAATGCAACTAAGATACAACCTAACATGCGCAATGCTATGAAATGACATACACGATGTACGAGGTAACATGGCATACACAATGCGCTAACACACAACCTAGCATACACAATGCTATGAAACGGAATGGCATACACAATGCATAATGGGCTTACACCAACATGAGTGGACCTCAGCCACACTCACATAGGAGGCCATTAGATGAAAATGAGACAACTCGAGACGCGTGCACGCAAATCGAGGACCGACCCTAAGGCACGAATGCCACTCTACCAAAGCATGGCAAGGCATGGAATATGACATACTAGCATGCAAATTTCAGCGCTAAAATATGATGCAAAACAGCCCCGAAACATGGCAAAATGACACCCGATGCATGGAACAAGTCCCGAAACATGAAATTTGGCTCATGGAATGACCCATGGCTATGCAATGCATGCATTATTTGAACATGAAGTGTAAAGACAGAAGCAAGGAAGCCCCAAAACAAGCATGTTTACAGTTTTAAGCGAGGCCAAACAGGGAACACAAATGGGGCTAAGCTAGCATACAAATATGGCCCCGGGAGAGAGGTAATGAAGCAAGTAGCAAATTCTGGCCCTAAATGGCAAAGGGCCCTTCAACAATGTTGAAGAGGGGCCCAAAATACGGCATTTTAAAGTTAAGGACCAGACCCAAAACAGTGTACAAGTAGGCCTAAAATGCTATGCAAAATAAGGCCAAAAAGAGGTTTAAACACAAAGTATACAAAGGGTGCCTCAAAAATCCAAATACCCTTAATGAAACATGAAGAGGGGGTTAAAATAAGGCCATTTTCAGTTTGGACCAAAGTCCAAAAACAGAAGCACACGAGGCTAACAAAGCATGCAAAAATGGGGCCAAGAGAGGGGTAAAGAGACAGGTGACATATGGAGGCCCCAAACAGTGGTGATCCCTTCAAAAATGTTGAAGAAGGGCTCAAAATAAGCTACATTACAGTTTACAACAGAGCCTAAAACAGTTTACATATAGGCCAAAAATGTTATGCAAGAAAGGGGGATACAAGAGGGGTAATGAAGCAAGTGCAAGAAGGAAGCCTCAAACAGGTAAATACCCTTAAACAAACATGAAGAAGAGCTCAAAATAATGCTACTTTCAGTTAGGGTCGGAGCCCAAAAAAGCAAGCAAGCAAGGCTTAGAAATGAACCAAGAAAAGGCTAGAAAAGAGAAGAAGTGTGCTTACCCTTGTAGACCAATCTTTCAGCTGCCTTTTGGACCAAATTCTGAGCTTTTAACCTCTTCAAAATAGTCCCAATGTGCTGGAATGGAGAATGGAGAGGTGGTGCTAGGTGGTGGTGTAGAAATGGTGTAAGAATCAAAGGGTTTTGATGGTTAAAATATAGAGAGAGAGAGAGAGAGATTTAATGTGAGAGCTCCAAACAAAAATCTTTTAACCCTTTTTCCAGAGCTGGAGGGTCTGTTATATAGACACAAGAGGGTGGAAAAGAGGGGGGAAAAAAGGGGGGAAATGAAATTCAAATTTCCCCCCAAAATTGGCCTAAAGGGAGATAAAGGGGCAAGTGATAGCTGCGGTTCTCAAACCAAAGAGAGCCCTTCAACAAAGTTGAAGAAGGGCTCAAAAAAAGATACTTTGTAGTTTATGACTAAGTTCAAAACAACTCACAAGTAAGCCTAAAATACCGTGCAAAAATAGGCCTAAAAAGAGGTAAAGAGGCAAGTGACAGATGGAAGCCTCAAACAGCAAAAGGTCCTTAATCAAACATGAAAATGAGCTCAAAATATGACTATTTCTAGTTTGGGTCGGAGCCCAACAATGCTTGCAAGCAAGGCTCGGGGGCCAAAACGCGCAGTCCGGGGCCCCGAAAACTGACTGTTAGGCACCGGAAGTGGTGTTCGACCACGAAGTCGGTCTCTCAGACCACAGTGTCCCTTGAAAGGGAGGAAATAAGGTATGTGCCAAAACCGGAGCAAACAGAGGTGGTTAAGCGGTCCCGAACCGAGGCACACGGCCGACAGCTCCGAAAAATCGGGAACCGGGCCCCAAATGGGGAAAATGGCCTACGACCACGAAACGTAGCCTACGGCCACTGAGAGATGGTCTACGAGACCTCTCCCTCCCTTTGGGAAGAGAAAACGAAGAAAACAGAGCCTGGTTCGCAAACCGAGGCAAGGCACAAAAGAGTCCGGGAGTCTAGGGGCAAGGCTCGCAGCCGAGACTCTAGAATCTCTGAACGAGCACGATATGCAATATCACCAAGCGCTCAATCAGTGACGTCTGAGTCTTAAGGTCGGTCAAAATGGGGTGTCTACACCCGGCTAAAGCCTTCTGCTTATCTGCTTCAGCCGAGTTGACTGGTCCGGTGAGTCGGGCTATTCGGTGTGTAGCTTGGCCATTTTTTGCTTGGACTCTTCTAGCTCGGCCGTCTTAGCGTTGGCCTCTGCGACGGCCTTCTGTGTGGTCTTACGTAGCTCCAACACGTGCTTGTGAGTAACGTGGTTCTTCTGCATGGCCTGTAAAATGAGAGATAGCTATTATGAATAAAAATCGAGCCAACAAATGATATAAAATGAAAGGCGATTAGAAGGAGCACTTACTAGCACCATTGACTTCGTCGCCGACCGGATGGCCTTCAGCTCGGTCAAATGGTCATGGTGTTCCATGTCAGAAGGCAAGCACACGCTCCTCGTCAGGTTAAAAGCGAGCGTATGGTCTTTGTCTGCCACCACTGAATCTGTGTTTCTTATGGCCCGGTTCCTGTATGTTAGTTTTGGGGCCCACTCAGAAGAGCTAGCCCGGTCAGAACGCTCAGGTTCTGGCCTCGGTGGCGTGGTTTGGGGAAGTATGGTGTCTTCTTCATCAACAAGGCGTGGCTCGGTCGAGGAAGTGCAAGCACGCTTATTGGGCCGAGATGATGAGGGCCAGGCTGTTGGAAGGGCTACCACGGCCTCATGTGTTTGGCCGGCTTGTGGTATCTCGGTCTGGACTCCAACGGCTGGAGCCGTTGTTTCGGTGATGAGTGCTCTGACTACTCTCTTCTTAGCCATTTCTTGCTCCTCTGTTAATGGGATCAGATTGATCTGAGGTAGTGTTAGATCTAGTTCTGGTGAAGGTTCCAGAAGGAAATCTGTCACCCTGGTCTTCCTCCTACTGCTGTATCTGTACGTCGGTTCAAAATTGAGTAGCTTGGCCTAACCTCGATCACGGTACCGAAGCGCGGCGCGGAGTGCGTCTAGATTGGGGTATTGGTACTGCGATTTTAGTTAGTTCAAGTCTGCATAAAGAAAAAGGAAACGGTTAGCACGACGCAAAACTTATAAACAGTAAAGAAAGCACAAGCTAAGCCGAGGTATTTATACTGGTTACTCCTTTATTCCAGTTAATTCGGTCTCCCGATATCTGGGTTTCCTGATCTTCGAAGTTGCCCGAGACCCAGAAAAAGTCGTCGTCATTTACGTCTTTGTCCGGTGTATTTTTTATTATTTTCTCTCGACGTCTTCTTATTCTTAAATAGTATACCCAGCCATCTTCATTCTGGCCAAGTGAATATTGGTGAAAAAGCTCAGCTAAACCGAGGTTCAGGCCAAGCCGGCGATTTAGCTCAGCGATGTCGTTTATTATTGTAGACACCCCATTTTTCACCGACCTTAAGACTCAGACGTCACCAATTGAGCGCTTGGTGATGTTGCATACTGTGCTCGTCCAGAGGTTTCAGAGTCTCGGCTGCGGGCCTTGCCTCCGGACTTCCGAACTCTTTCGATGCTTTGCCTCGGTTTGCGAACCAGGCTCTGTTTTCTACATTTTCTCTTCCTGAGGGGAGGGAGAGGTCTCGTAGATCATCTCTCAGTGGTCGTGGGCTACGTTTCATGGTTGCAGGCCAGTTTTCCCATTTCGGAGCCCGGTTCCCGGTTTTCGGAGCCGTCAGGCCGTGTGCCTCGGTTCGGGACCGGTTAACCACCTCTGTTTGCTCCGATTTTTGGCACATATCTTATTTACTCCCTTTTGAGGGACACTGTGGTTCGAGAGATCAACTTCGTGGTCGAACACCCCTTCCGGTGTCTAACAATCAATTTTCGGGGCCTCGGACTGCGCGTTTCGGCCCGCGAACCTTCATTTTGCATCGGTTTGTGTTCATTTTTTGCAGGGACCTCTGTTTCATCACCAGGAAGGTCATAGAAGGGTGGGAGGCCAGTAATTGTTTCAGCAACCAGTTATATTTCCTTCATCGCCCTCCGACGCCCGTTTTTCTCACTCGAAAGCCAATGTTAACCACCCTAAGTTCACTTTTTCCAGCTCCAAACCACATATTTGTGTTGTACACACATGAGAGGCCACCAATATCATATGGTCGGCTAGTAATTGTGATTGACCCTTTTGAACCCCTCCTAAAAGTGGCCTATTCTCTCTCCTGGTTCACTGTTGCCAATTTTTGACCACAGGGTTGTGTTGAGAACACCTGGGAGGCCACCAATTTGTGGTGGTCGGCTAGTAATTTGACTTGGCCCTTTTGACCCCTAGCCGGCCGGCCATGGGGAGAGCCGGCCGGCCACCTTCAAGCTCAATAACCAGCCGACCTTGCTCCTTGTTGCAGGTACATTCCAAATATGCATCTGTTTTTCCCCCAGATTTTGTATCCGGGGGGCCAAAATTTTGGGGGGAAACTTGAATGTTTTCCCCCCCATTTTTCCCCCTCTTTCTCCCCCTCCTTTTGTCTATATAACAGAGCCTCCAGCTCTGGTTTAAGGGTTAGAAAAACCACCTTTGAGCTCCCATATTGTATCTCTCTCCCTCTACACTTCCAAGCCTCAAAACCCTTAAGCTCTTACACCCATTTCTACACCATCACCTAGCACCACATCACCCCTCCATTCTAGCAGCTTGGAGGATCTTCTCAGAGCTTAGGAGGTACCTTTTCTCAAGCCAAAGGGTTGCTAGAGTTTGGTCTACAAGGGTAAGTTCATTTCCCCTCTTTTTGGTCCTATTTTTGCATCCTATTTAAGCCATTCTTTCTTGCATATTTGGGCTCCGACCCCAACTGAAAGTAGAATTATTTTGAGCCATTTTGCATGTTTGATTAAGGGTATTTACCTGTTTGAGGCTTCCTTCTTGCACTTGCCTCTTTACCCTTCTTGTATCCCTCTTTCTTGCATAGCATTTTTGGCCTGTATGTAAACTGTTTTGGGCTCTGTTGTAAACTGTAATGTAGCTTATTTTGAGCCCTTCTTCAACATTGTTGAAGGGATCATCACTGTTTGGGGCCTCCATATGTCACTTGTCTTTGTGTCCATCTCATGGCCCTATTTTTGCATGATTTGTTAGCCTTGTATGCTTCTGTTTTTGGACTCTGGTCCGAACTGAAAGTGGCCTTATTTTGACCCATCTTCATGTTTCATTAAGGGTCTTTTACTGTTTAAGGCATCCTTTTTATAGTTTGTGTTTATACCCTCTTTTGGCCTTATTTTGCATAGTATTTTGAGTATGCTTGTGCACTATTTTGGGTCTGGCCATCAACTGTAAAATGCCATATTTTGGGATCCTCTTCAACATTGTTGAAGGGCCCTCTTATGTTTGAAGTCAGAAGCTGCCACTTGCTTAATTACCCCTCCCTTTGCCCATTTTTGCATGCTAACTTAGGCCTATTTGTGCTCACTTTTTGGCCTTTCTTAAAACTGTAAATATGCTTATTTTGGGATTGCCTTGATTCTGTCTTTAGGTCTCATGTTCAAATAATGCATGCTTTGTATAGCTGTAAGTCATTCCGTGTACCTAGTTTTGCATTTCGGGATCATTCCGTGCATCGGGTGCCATGTTTTCATGTTTCAAGGCTGTTTTGCATCGTATTTTGCTACTGAAATTTGTATGCTTGTATGCCATGTTCCATGCCTTGCCATGTCTTGTTAGAGTGGCATTCGCGCCTAAGATCGGTCATCGGTTTGCGTGCACGCATCTCGAGTTGTCTCATTTTCATCTATTGGCCTCCTACGTGAGTGTGGCTGAGGTCCACTTGTGTTGGTGTAAGTCCATTGTGCATTGTGTATGTCATTTCATTCCATAGCATTGTGTATGCTAGGTTGTATGTTAGCGCATTGTGTATGCCATGTTACCTCGTGCATCGTGTATGCCATTTCATAGCATTGTGCATGTTAGGTTGTATCTTAGTTGCATTCATGCGTGTCATGCATATTGCATCGTGTTTGGGATAGGGGTTAGCCCGAGCATGGGAAACGAGGTGCGTTTTGTACTCCGAGTGACGGAACGTCTCTCAATTCCCAGTCACCGACACTCCGGATTATCCATGATGGAGTTAGGTCTTATTGTGTTCATATGTGCATTCATTTCATAATGAGTTGTGCAATTCGACTCCTCGGCCATCATGCATCGAGATGCGTGATTGGTGGCACGAGGATCGAGGTATGCATACATATGTGAAAATACACTGCTATGCCCCTTTCCTGCTCTCTGTTGCAGCAAATCAAGAATTAGCAGCCTTCCGGAGCTTGGCAGGCATTCCAAAAACAATTGCAAACAGAGGCTAATTGGGGCATCCCAGTAGATTTCCACGCAAGGCAGCCCAAACATACATCATTCATCAGAGTCGAGGCAGTCCCTGGCTTGCATGCCAGTTTACAGCTTTCCTAGATTAATTTGTAAATTAATTAGGATTTCTGTATTTATTCGGGACTGTACTATTTATTCATTTGGGACTATATATTATTTATTTGGACCCTCCGAGCGAGGGCAATGTTGTAATAAGTGTGCGTGAGTGTGATGTATGTCTTCCAACCCCACGTCTTTCTTCCCTTTTATTTACCTGCTTATGATGGTTAGATTAGGGCATGTTTCAATTAGCATACAGTATGATAGCATGTTTGCATTCATTCATCTGTTTTGCATGCACCAGGCTCGGCGCATCATACTAACTGCATTTGTATTTCAATTCCAAGTTGAATACATGTTAGCTGTAGCATTCCATACGCCATGTTTAGAATAGCCGAGCCTGCTATAGTTGCATCTTGTATGTGTTGCATTAGGCATTTCTGTATACTTAGGATCATGCATGGATTTCTAATCGGTTTCTGTTTTGGCTTGGAGTACTCGGTGAGTTTTATGCTTTAGCATCCTTGCATGCGTGTGAGTGACTGCCATGATAGCATGCTTACCATGAGGCTAACTGCTTATGTGATATACCTGCTTGGATGCCTGTGGGTGGAGGTTGGGTTATTTGGATTGGGACAATTCATCAAATGTTTGTTTTAAGCCCACTAGACAGTGGCAAAATCATGTTTTCTAAGCCCGCCCGAGGGTGGCAAAATCCGCATTTTAAGCCTACTTGCGAGTAGCAAACCATTTTCACAAACAAACATGAAGTGTTTTGTTCCAATTCAGACGACTCAGTCTATACTTGTATGCGGTGCGCATCACATAGTAACCTAGTCTAATAACCGGAATAAGAACGCATAATGTTTTCAAAACTAGATATCATGGTTAATAGAGGTCGATTTTTGATCGGGCGAGCGAGGGTGCTCACGAAGTGACCTTCCCCAATCGTACCCAAGTTCCCGAGCCGAGGCAACTTTGGTGATGACGGACACGTGGCCTTAGGCAAACGAGTCAGGGTTTCCTAAATTTTCCAAAATAAAATATTTAGGTGGCGACTCTGTATCTGGCAAAGCAGTCCATGTTTGGCACTTCTTTCAAAAATCTGTTTTCTCAAAACAATTTGCCAGATTTGGACTCTTTGGTTCAAGATTAAGAACCGTGACAACAAAATCGAGTCCGAGCTGTAGCGAGGCCCCCCACGGGCTTGTCTACAGTTTCTGGCGACTCTGCTGGGGAATTTAGAGAACTTGACTCGAACTCATGATATCTTGTTTTGTTTACACTTATGTGTTTCTTTGCATTGCATTTGCATTGGTGCGCCTAGGACACCGTGTTTGCCATCTGCTAGTCCTAAACGGTTTGCCGGAGGCTTGTCTTGTCAAGGCATGACCATAAAGCTGACCGGTTGTGGGCTCTGCCAGTATGGGAACACAAACCTCGGTTTTACCGAGGCACCCTTTTTGACCATTTGACCTAGTGCATATTCGGATCCATAGTGACCATTCCAAACTAGGACAGGTTGCTTACCCGATCATAGGTTGTTTGAAACCGCTGCGTGCGTAGTGAAACCCTAGCTCCTGACAAAATAGGACAGAGAAACCCTACCCCAACATAGGGGTGTTTTGGCTCTCACTTGTCTGCTATGTGCTTTTAGAGTGCGTCTCTACAGGAATGCATGTATCGGTTTACAAGTCTGGGCATCAGGCCTGCGGGCATTACTATCAGTATTTGGGAGTCAGCTTTACCTGTGGGTATCAGACTCAGATTTGGGGCAGAATTTTGGGGCAGAAATCAGTAATGAGTGCGGTCATTCAGCTACGCTCGTATCTGTTTTGGTGAAGTTGAGCTGAGGTGCTGTCTGTTTTCTCTTTTGCTAGGTAGTCCTGGAACCATAGCTTCAGAAGGCTCCGATATCCCCCGAGGTTCATCGAACTTGTGCTGATAGACTTTGTCAGGTCAGAGATTCAGTTCAAGGGCAATCAGTGTTCCTTTGCCAGAGGTAAGGTAAAAGGGCCAGTCAGGCACAAATCACCAGTTCAGCAGTTACCAGATCAGTAGCCCTTATCCACCCCACCAGTGAACAGTCAGGCTGAGGCCTCAATTTTTTTTATCACAGAGATAGATATACCAGTCAGTTAGATGGATCAGCAGAACACGTCAGGGATGGAGGCAATGATGCGCCAGATGCAAGAAAGTATGAAACTCATGCAGCAAGATGCTGTCCACCAAGCTAATTCGCCAAGCAACAGGTTGTGGTCATAGCCCAACAGGTAAAGACAATTGCCAGGTTAGAGCAGCAAACAGGAGCATCTGCTTCACATCAGGCTCCTCCCCCATCCAGAGTTCCAACACTCGGGGAGACAACTAATGTCCAAGCAGATACGGACATTCCAGTCGGGCCAGCTCTGCCCTGTAGACACCCCATTTTTGACCGACCTTAAGACTCAGACGTCACCGATTGAGCGCTCGGTGATGTTGCATATTGTGCTCGTTCAGAAGTCTCAGAGTCTCGGCCGTGAGCCTTACCTCCGGACTTCCGAACCCTTTCTGTACTTTATCTCGGTTTGCGAACCAAGCTCGGTTTTCTCTGTTTCTTTTCCCTAAGGGAAGGGAGAGGTCTAGTAGATCATCTCTCAGTGGCCGTAGGCTACGTTCCGTGGTCACAAGCCATTTTGCCCATTTCGGAGCCCGGTTCCCGGTTTTCGGAGCCGTCAGGCCGTGTGCCTCGGTTCAGGACCGCCTAACCATCTCCGTTTGCTCCGGTTTTCGGCATGCATCTTATTTACTCCCTTTCAAGGGACACTGTGGTCTGAGAGACCAACTTCGTAGTTGAACACCACTCCCGGTGCCCAACGGGCAGTTTTCAGGGCCTCGGACTGCGCGTCTCGGCCCCCGAACCTTCATTTTGCATCGATTTTCGTTCATTTTTGGCAGGGACCTCTGTTTCATCACCAGGAAGGCCGTGGAAGGGTGGGAGGCCAGTAATTGTTCTAGCAACCAGTTATATTTCCTTCATCGCCCTCCGACGCCCGTTTTTCACACTTCAAAGCCAATGTTGACCACCCTATGGTCACTTTCTTCAACCCTAACCCCCATATTTGTGACATACACATCTGGGAGGCCACCAATATTTGGTGGCCGTCCAGTAATTGTTGTTGGACCTTTTGAACCCCTTTGAAAAATGGCTTGTTCTCTCTCCTGGTTTACAGTTGCCAATTTTTGACCACATACCTGTGTTGAGTACACATGGGAGGCCACCAATCTGTGGTGGCCGGCCACTAAATCACCTTAACCCTTTTGACCTCTGGCCGGCCGGCCATGGGAAGAGCCGGCCGGCCACCTGCAAATTCACTAGCTGGCCGGCCTTGTTCCTTGCACCCTGTTTAGTTCAAAACTGACCTCTTTGACCCCCCAGATTTTGTATCCGGAGGGCCAAATTTTGGGGGGGAAACTTGAATTCTTTTCCCCCCATTTTTTTCCCCCTCTTTCTCCCCCCTCTTTGTCTATATAAACCAACCTCCCCAGCTGGTTTAAGGGTTAGAAAAAACCCCTTTGAGCTCCCATATACATATCTCCTCTCTCTCTCTCCCTTCAAGCTTCAAAACACCCAAGTCCTACCCCCCTTTCCACACCACCACCTAGCACCACTCCACCACTCCATTCCAACAGCTAGGAGGGGCTTTCTAGCAGCTAAGAGGCAGCATTTTTCAGTCCAAGAGGCAGCCAAGGCTTGGTCTTCAAGGGTAAGCACCATTTCCCCCTTTTCTAGCTCATTTTGGTACCATTTCTTAGCCCTCTTTGCTTACTATTTTGAGCTCCGGCCATAACTGGAAATGTCATTTTTTTGAGCTCTAATTCATCTTTCATTAAGGGTATTTCCCTGTTTGAGGCCCCCATTTTGCACTTGCTTCATTGCCCCTTTGTATGCCATAATCTTGCATAGTATTTTTGGCCTATGTGTAATCTGTTTTGGAGCATGATGTAAACTATAGATAGGCTTATTTTGAGCCCTTATTCAAAATTGAAGAAGGGCTCACCACTGTTTGGGACCTCCATGTATCACTTGCCATTGTACCCCTCTTTGGTCCCCATTTTTGCATGATTTATTAGCTTATTGAGCACCTGTTTTTGGACCTTGGTCCAAACTGAAAAGAGGCTTATTTTGACCCCCTCTTCATGTTTCATTAAGGTTCTATGGCTGTTTGAGACACCCTTTGTATACTTCATGTTATAGCTCTCTTGGTGCCCTTATTTTGCATAGCATTTTGAGCATACTTGTATCTGTTTTTGGGATTTTTCATAAACTATAATACATCATATTTTTTTCCCCTCTTCAATATTGTAGAAGGCCCCTTCCCTGTTTGGGGCCAGAATTTGTGAGTTGCTTCATTACCCCTCTCTTTTTGGCCAATTTTGCATGCTAGTTTAGGCCCATTTTTACTCACTGTTTGGCCTTGCTTAAAACTGAAAACATGCTTTTTTTGGGGCTTCCTTTCTTCTTTATTTACACTTCATGTTCAAATTATGCATGCATTGCATAGCTATAGGCCATTCCATGCGCCAAGTTTCATGTTTCGGGATTCATTCCATGCATCGGGTATCATTTTGCCATGATTTGGGGCTGTTTTGCATCTCATTTTACCTCTGAAATTTGCATGCTTGTATGCCATATTCCATGTCTTGCCATGTCTCGTTAGAGTGGCATTTTGGTGCCTTAGGGTCGGTCCTCGGTTTGCGTGCACGCGTGCACATATTTCGAGTTGTCTCATTTTCATCTTATGGCCTCTTACGTGAGTGTGGCTGAGGTCCACTTGTGTTGGTGTAAGCCCATTATGCGTTGTGTATGCCATTTCATTCCATAGCATTGTGTATGCTAGGTTGTATGTTAGAGCATTGTGTATGCCATGTTACCTCGTGCATCGTGTATGCCATTTCATAACATTGTGCATGTTAGGTTGTATCTTAGTTGCATTCATACATATCATGCATATTGCATTGTGTTTGGGATAGGAGTTAGCCCGGGCACGAGAAACGAGGTACATTCCGTACTCCGAGTGACGGAACGTGTTTCAATTCCCCAATCACCGACACTCCGGATCATCCATGATGGAGTTAGGTCTTGTTGTGTTTTCATGTGCATTCATTCTATATCGAGTTGTGCAATTCGGCTCCTCGGCCATCATGCATCGAGATGCGTGATCGGTGACACGAGGATCAAGACATGCATACATTTGTGAAATACATTGCTATGCCCCTTTCCTGCTCTCTGTTGCAGCAAAATCAAGAATCAGCAGTCTTCCGAGGCTTGGCACGCATTTCAAGAACAGGTGCAAACAGAGGTTAATTGGGGCATCCCAATGGATTTTCGCGCAAGGCAGCCCAAACATACATCATTCATCAGAGTTGAGGCAGTCCCTGGCTTGCATGCCAGTTTATTATTTTTCTTAGTTAATTTGTAAATTAATTAGGAGTTTGTACATTATTTCGACTGTATTATTTGGACTGTACTATTCTTTTATTCGGGACTGTATATTTATTCGGACCCTCTGTGCGAGGGCATAATTGTAATAAGTGTGCGTGAGTGTGATGTATGTCTTCCAACCCCACGTCTTTCTTCCCTTTTATTTACCTGCTTATGATGGTTAGATTAGGACATATTTCAATTAGCATACAGTATGATAGCATGTTTGTATTCATTCATCTGTCTTGCATGCACCGGGCTCGGCGCATCATACTAACTGCATTTGTATTTCAATTCCAAGTTGAATACATGTTAGCTGTAGCATTCCATATGCCATGTTTTAGAATAGCCGAGCCTGCTATAGTTTGCATTTTTGCATGTGTTGCATTAGGCATTTCTGTATACTTAGAATCATGCATGATTTCTAATGTAGTTTCTATTTTGGCTTGGAGTACTCAGTGAGTTTTTATGCTTTAGCATCCTTGCATGCGTGTGAGTGACTGCCATGAATAGCATGCTTATCATGAGGCTAACTGGCTTATGTGATATAACTGCTTGAATGCCTGTGGGTGAAGGTTGAGTTATTTGAATTGGAACAATTCATCAAATGTTTGTTTTAAGCCCACTAGATAGTGGCAAAACCATTGTTTTCTAAGCCCACCTGAGGATGGCAAATCCACGTCTTAGCCTACCTGCGGGTAGCACTATCAAACCATTTTCAAACAAACAAACATGAAATGTTTTGTTCCAATTCAAGCGACTCAGTCTATACTTGTATGCTGTGCGCATCACATAGTAACCTAGGCTAATAACCGGAATAAGAACACACAATGTTTTCAAAACTTGATATCATGGTTAGTAGAGGCCGGTCTTTGACCGGGCGAGCGAGGGTGCTCACGAAGTGACCTTCCCCAATCGTACCCAAGTTCCCGAGCCGAGGCAACTTTGGTGATGACGGACACGTGGCCTTAGGCAAACGAGTCAGGGTTTCCTAAATTTCCCAAAAATAAAATATTTAGGTTGCGACTCTGTATCTGGCAAAGCAGCCCATGTTTGGCACTTCTTTTCAAAAAATCTGTTTTCTCAAAACGATTTGCCGGATTTGGACTCTTTGGTTCAAGATTAAGAACCGTGACATTCGAGTCCTTGAACTGTAGTAGACCCGCGAGCGAACGGAACGGGGGGGGAGTCGCACCCTCCCCGGGGCGTTCGGGGACGTCTACACACCCCCGGTTCTACCCCAGCTATCTAAAACACCCACCCACCTACCAGACTCCCCTTTTGAGTTCGAGACGGATCCCACGGCATTGAAAGTGAGCAAGCTTGAGAAATTGTTCAAAAAGTCTCAGGGGGCCCACTCTATTCCTGATATAGAGGATGGTTATACTGACTCAGTGGTGACATTACCAGATCGGTTCAAGATGCCACATATCGATCGATTCGATGGCTCTGAAGACCCAATGGTGCACCTCCAACTATTTTCTGATATCTTAAGGCCAATGGGTTTGACCACAACCCAAAAATTGTCATTATTCGGCCGAACCCTGTCTGGGATAGCCGCAATCTGGTATGCAAAATTGGAGGGCTCTGTGAAACAGACCTGGGAAGAGCTGGTTGAGGCCTTTATTACTCAATACTCCTATAACACACAGATCGAGGTCACAACTTGTGATCTTGAAGTCACCCGCCAAGAGCCAAATGAGGGTTTCTCAGAGTTCGTGACGAGATGGAGAGCAAAGGCCTCAATGATGACTACAAGGCCTTCCGACAAAGATCAGATCAGGATGATTGTTCGGAATCTGCATGGCAAGTTGCTGCAAAAGATGGTTGTTCTACCTCTGTTTACCTTTCCAGCCTTTCATGAAATGGGGGTTCAAATCGAGGATGCCATCAGACAAGGGATCTTTACAGAAGATAATGAGCCTTTGAAGAGGAATGTTGCTCGCAGTTCCAATGCTACTACTGATGGTAGCACAGCTGCGAAATGCTCAGAAGTAGACACTATCACCACTTCCCTCAATGGCCAAGAACCAACCACTTCAACTCGGCCCCAAGCCCGAAAAATTCTATCCTCTTTACATGAGTCTCTCTCAAGCTTTGAAAAAGCTGCGAGAAAAAGGGCACCTAGAACTTCTAGAACCCCAACCCCTTCCAAACCCTCTTCTACCAAGATATGACCCAGCTAAATATTGTGCCTACCATCAACAGCACGGTCATGATACGAACCGTTGCATCCGCCACCGTCATAAGATTCAGGATCTTATTGACGAAGAGACCCTAGCTCCACCAAAAGGACCTCAGGTTAGTACTGGCCCGTCACCTCTACGTCTCAACCTCATCCATACACTACCATCCACCTTCGACCCCAGCATATACATCACCCCGGCCCATCTACCCAAGCCTAAGGTGTTCATTCCCAAAAGCATGGACTTATGCATGATGGATGCACCTGGACCCCAATCATCTCAAACCCGTGAGCCCACTACTTCTGAGCTGAAGAGAATGATCGAAGATCTTCAAAGGACTATGACAGATCTAGCCTCCGGGACATTGGCTCCATCATCGACCACAGCACATGCTAGGAGTTTCACAATAAAAGGCTCCCCAATCTTGGGGCGGGCTGCATTTGAAGAAGGCCGATCCCTTGATCAAGTAGAGGCGAGTGGTAAGAACAAAGTAGGGGCAAGCATTGGTCCCCATGAACACCTTCAGTGGGCTGTTGAGGCTTTGAAAGCGGAAGGGCTGGATAAACAGCAAGTAATTGCAGTTGTTGCAAAGATTGTGGATGGCACTTTTGCCACTCAGAATGAGGGCAGTCTGAATCAAGGGGCAAGCCGAGACAAGGGATGTCGTACCAGAAACACCCCTTTCAGCTCCAATCCTACACTCGGAAGAGATCATCAAAAGTCAGCACCTGCTAACCCTTTCACTGGTACATCCAACACAACCAGCTCACAACTTGCCAAATACCCACCTCGGGGCCAAAGGGTGTTCACCCCATTGTACATGCCTCTATCAGCGGCCTTGAGGGTCCTGATTAGAAAGGGGGATCTGAAACCCCTGGAGCCGCGGCCACTGCCAGATGAACTTCCTCCCTCCCATGATCCGGCCAAGTACTGCACCTTCCATCAACAAACCGGTCATGGCACTGACAATTGCTTTCGTCTTCGCCACGAAGTGCAAGATTTGATTGACAGCGGGGTCATTGCCGCGCCGAGCTCTGCAAAGTCTATCGGCACTGGATCAGTGAACTTGGGGGATAATGTGATGTGATCGGGGGATGAACCAGCTGCGGGCGGCGCTCGATTAACTCCAGATATGGTGGATGGCATGCACTGTTTTGAGCATTTGCGAGTGCTAGCTTTTGTGCTTTCTGACTTGGGTATGGGTCAGTCTTGTTGTTTTGTTTTGAGTCTGTCTTTTTGTTTTGAGTCAGTCTCTCTTGTTTTGGGTCTGTCTTGTTGTATCGAGTCAGTCCTGTTGTATAGGAGTCGGGTGATTCCGGGGGGTGTTACCTCGGGCGTCACCATTTTGTTTTGTGTTTGTCTTTTCGTTTTGTTTTGAGTCTGTTTCTGCCAGGGAGCCAGTTGTGCCAGCAGATTTTGAATGAAACAGCAGTGACTTTCACACTCTCGCGTTTGCTTCTGCCTTGTGCCAGTTATGCCGGAAGTTCTGAATGAGATGGCAATATTTGACTAAGAACTCTGTCTTTTCTATGTCTTAAAGTCATTGTAACGACCTAAGTTTTTCAAAACCTTTTGAACTGCGGTGAAAACGAAGAGGAAGGGATTCCTCGGGATTTGCAAAACTTTGATCAAATGAGAGAAAGAGAGGCGTGCTAAGCCCTTAATGAATGAAATCATGCTTGTTAGCGTGAGTACTGAGAGGGACCCTGGCTTGATCCAGACTGGTTTCACACTATCTTCAGCGCGAGCGATTTGTCGCTTTCTTAAAAATTTTCAAAAACAAAATGTTTTGCGCGGTCCTGCGAAGACCTGTGTGGAATCGCTCTTGAGATTGTGCAGCCTAGGATCGCTCTCAGCCTCGAGACTCAACCCCTTCGCTTCCAAACCTTGAACTTGAATTCAGAAGGTTCAACGGTCAACTACGATGTGAGGCCTGTGTGGCCAGATTTGAAGCAGCCCTCGAACAAGAGGCCAGGAAAGTCGGATCAAGAAGATCAAAAGATCAGAAGAAGCTTGCAAAGCTAGAACAGAAGTACCCTTCGAACTAGGGGCAAAGATATCGGACATGCTCGAAGAGCTGAAGATGAATCCTCTTGCAAATCAACAGCCACTCTCCTGGATACGGAAGGCTTCGAAACCCTACAACCATTTGGCGTGGACCAAGCTACACTTTTACCCTTGAGAGGCTCGCTGGGCCGAAAACCCGGAAGGGCTACCCAGGCAAAAGTTAGAGCAAGAAAAAGAAGAAAAAGAACAAAAAAGAGAAAAAAAAAAAAAAAAAAAAAAAAAAAAAAAAAAAAAAGAGAGAAAAAAGAAGAAAAGAGAAAAAATATCAAAAAAAAAAAAAAGAAGAAAAGAATTGAAAACAGAAAGAAAGAAGAACAAAGCTCGCAAGGTCGAAAACCCGCGACGGGCGCCTTGGCAAAAGTTAGAGCCTAAAAAGGAGAGGTTAATACCCGAGTGTACCTTAACCCCGAACTACGTAAGGCTTGATTCCCATCTTTGGGATACGTAGGCAACTTCATCCTAGAGTCCAGCCGAAAAACATTTCAAAATTCAACTGTGTCCATGTAAAGGTTTTGGTCATCTTTGTCTTCTCTGTATCTGAGGATTTGGTTGTGTTCGTCACTCTGAGGACTGACTACAATGCGCTGCGGTGCCATCCAAACAAGCGGCAACTTTTCGTTGCTATTCAATGCGCTGCGGTGCCATTCAAACAAGGGGCAACTTTCCGTTGCCATTCAATGTGTCGCAGTGCCGTTCAAACAAGGGGCAACTTTCCGTTACCATGCAGCTCTCTTCATGCACGGGGCAGTTTTCCTTCGGATCTGAGGTTGTGCATCTCGAGAGTGGGTTCTATGCTCGTTAAGCAGTGGCCGTTTGCAAAAATAGTTTTTGAGAATTTTTACTGAGGTTGACTAATTCTCTCGAAAATTATCCCATTTTTCTAAAACTGGACCATTTCTTGGACCCAAAAAATGAAAATTTTCAGTGCTCATAGCCTGACCTGCATGATTTCAAATCAAAAAGTTGAACAAGCATGTTAATCTAACTCTCATTTTAGTCAAATTTTTTTTTTAGGAGAAAACTAAAACAAAAAATGGTCAAAATGATGAAACTAGGGACACAGTTGAGTCAGGCTTCCTGTCTTTTCCCATTGTCAACATACTTGCCAAGAAGGGCATCATACCTGCCGGAAAAGGGCACCACTCAAGCTAACCACAAAAGGGCCGAAAAGCTCTCACACCCTCCGAGCAACGAGGTGTCGAGCCAAGTGCGAAGCACGAACTGGAATGGATCAAGATATTCCCCTCCCTCATCTGGACAGATCTGATCACGTCTAAACTCCCCAGCAGAGCATCGTCAACCGATGTCAGCTGCAGATTCGCTACACACCCAGTTGTAGCACAACCCCTCTGTGGGAGGAACTCACTAGCTGGGCGTAGAAGGAGAAGGATCTAGCAGCATACTAGGGGCAAGAGCCCACAACTTCATGTTTATCCATCAACCACCCAGGGGAGGGATAAAAAATGAGAGATTGAATAATAGAGAGATGTGCGCTGAGAGAAAAAGTGAGAAAATGGCTTTTTCAGAAAAACAGAGCCTGAGGGCCGAGTGATGTGAGAATCACAAATGAGAAAGGGCGGGAAACACTACTCGGTGAAACAGGCTCCCTGTGCACGTCTGAGTGTCGTGTCTTTTTTTGTTTTATCTCGTTTCTTGTTTTGAGTCGTTTCGAGTGTTACTCGATGTGTCTAGGTCGTGTGCCTTTTATTTCCTTGTTGAGTCGTTTTGCTGTATTCAGTCATAGGCTCAATATCTGGTCGAAAACTCATCTCTCAATTTCGAAAATAAAATCGTTTTGTGCTCCGAGTGCCATGCCGTTCTCCACATTTGTTCAAAACAGTATTTGTTCTTTCATAAAACTACAGGGTCCACCCCCGATAAGCGTGAACAGTAAAACAAGGACCTATCTGAAGCTATGTGGGTTCCAGACTGCAAAGCAAAAGAAAAGAGGGAAAATGGAAGCAGCTAAGTGTGCTTCAACTTCAGAAAATTCCGTGATTGTATTACGGATGTACATTTTCAAGCCTTGTCAATGCTCCGAAGTATGAGTGTGCCTCTACCTCAAGCGCAAGATCAAGCCTGCTTCAAAGTTATGCACCCTTCCACCCGCATTGTTATGCACTCTTCCACTTGTATTGTCATGAACACCATACTTGTATTTATTTGCGTCTTGTGTTATCTTCTACCATTTATCCTTTTACGCTGAGCAGCGTTTGGGATCGTTGTCCTCCGGAACTTTCCCAGGTTGCGTTGTAGACGCGCTGGGCGGGTTGTTAGACCTCTTCTCACGATTTCAGTGTGGTTAGAGTGTCCCTTTTCCTCACACGATTTCAGCGTGTTTGGAATTTATCCCAGGTTGCGTTGTAAACGCGCTGGGCGGGTTGTTAGACCTCTTCTCATGATTTCAGCGTGGTTAGAGTGTCCCGTTCCCCACACGATTTCAGCGTGTTTGGATTTTATCTCAGGTTGCGTTGTGCACGCACTTGAGCGGTTGTTTTCGGACCTCTTCTCACGATTTCAGCGTGGTTAGAGTGTCCTGTTCCTCACACGATTTCAGCGTGTTTGGATTTTATCTCAGGTTGCGTTGTGCACGCACTTGAGTGGTTGTTTTTAGACCTCTTTTCACAATTTCAGCGTGGTTAGAGTGTTCCGTTCCTCACACGATTTCAGCATGTTTGGAATTTATCTCAGGTTGCGTTGTGCGTGCACTTGAGCGGTTGTTTTCAGACCTCTTCTCACGATTTCAGCGTGGTTAGAGTGTTCTTTTCCTCACACGATTTCAGCGTGTTTGGAATTTATCTCAGGTTGCGTTGTGCACGCACTTGAGCGGTTGTTTTCAGACCTCTTCTCACGATTTCAGCGTGGTTAGAGTGTTCTTTTCCTTACATGATTTCAGCGTGTTTGGAATTTATCCCAGGTTGCGTTGTAGACGCGCTGGGCGGGTTGTCTTCGTTTACCTCTTCTCACGATTTCAGCGTGATTGGAGCCTCCCCTTCCTCACACGATTTCAGCGTGTCTGGAATTTATCTTAGGTTGCGTGGAACGCGCTCCCGATTATTTTTCTTTGTTCTTCCTCCATTCACAAGTCCAGCGTGGTTGGAGTATGTCACCATTTTGCATCTATTGTACTCTTTGTTGCATCGCACCTATTATCTATTGCATCACATCTATTACATCTATTGCATCGTATCTGTTTTATTGTCTGGTCTAGGAGACCTTAAATCCTCTGGTCTAGGAGACCTTAAATCTCGCATTTCATCGCACTGTCTTGTGCACTCTCCGGTCTAGGAGACCTTAAATCCTCTAAAGGTGCAATTCCTTTGGTGTTTGTCGTGCCCGAATGGCTTCCAGTGGTCTGGTATAGCCACCTGCCTGTGTTTGCGGTGAGTTCCTAGGAGACCAACTGAGACGGTGGAAACTAGAGTTCGAATGGCTCTTGCCTAGAACGCAAAGGTTCGGAATTTCCGAGACTAAAGTCTGGTTTAAATACCCAGGGGTATATCCTCGGCTTGAAATCTGTATGGCAGCCCCATAGATTGAGATAGCATATGTGTGCGCCTCAATTCTGGATACTAATCCAACCTAGTTTGTCACCCTGTTGGAGAATAGGGAAAGCTGCAACCATAGTCAGGGAGAAAAGTAGCACCGGTGGTTCGACCAAGAAGAAGCAAGAGATCCCCAGCACCATGAGGCACGATATTGTATGTACGGTTCATTTGAGGCTGGTGCGACCAGACGAACCGTGCAGGTATTGTATCTTCTCCGTATGAGACGTGGCGAGAATTGAATAATTCTCCGCATTCTTAACTGCATGAAATGTAGTTGTTGCTTTGCATTCTTGCTTAAAACTGTTGCATCTATTGAAAATATGTGCTTCATTACAGCTTGCCGCATTTGCATGATCATTGAGTCACTTTCGGCGTCTTGCATTGCCAGTTGCATTTTGCCCCCCCTGCCTGCGGGCGCGCCTGCGGGCACATCTCTGTTTATCTTGTATGATTGTCTAAGTCTTGGGCCTTGTCAAAAATGGGTCGTCTCTGGGCTTTGACATTCACTCCCGTCATTTCTTGACTTCCGAGTTCTGTCAAAGAGGGGCAACTGTAGACACCCCATTTTTGACCGACCTTAAGACTCAGACGTCACCAATTGAGCGCTTGGTGATGTTGCATACTGTGCTCATCCAGAGGTTTCAGAGTCTCGGCTGCGGGCCTTGCCTCCGGACTTCCGAACTCTTTCTGTGCTTTGCCTCGGTTTGCGAACCAGGCTCTGTTTTCTCTGTTTTCTCTTCCTGAGGGGAGGGAGAGGTCTCGTAGATCATCTCTCAGTGGCCGTGGGCTACGTTTCATGGTCGCAGGCCAGTTTTCCCATTTCGGAGCCCGGTTCCCGGTTTTCGGAGCCGTCAGGCCGTGTGCCTCGGTTCGGGACCGGTTAACCACCTCTGTTTGCTCCAATTTTTGGCACATATCTTATTTACTCCCTTTTGAGGGACACTGTGGTCCGAGAGATCAACTTCGTGGTCGAACACCCCTTCCGATGTCTAACAGTCAATTTTCGAGGCCTCGGACTGCGCGTTTCGGCCCCCGAACCTTCATTTTGCATCGGTTTGTGTTCATTTTTTGTAGGGACCTCTGTTTCATCACCAGGAAGGTCATAAAAGGGTGGGAGGCTAGTAATTGTTTCAGCAACCAGTTATATTTCCTTCATCGCCCTCCGACGCCCGTTTTTCTCACTTGAAAGCCAATGTTGACCACCCTAAGTTCACTTTTTCCAGCTCCAAACCACATATTTGTGTTGTACACACATAGGAGGCCACCAATATCATATGGTCGGCTAGTAATTGTGATTGACCCTTTTGAACCCCTCCTAAAAGTGGCCTATTCTCTCTCCTGTTTCACTGTTGCCAATTTTTGACTACAGGGTTGTGTTGAGAACACCTGGGAGGCCACCAATTTGTGGTGGTCGGCTAGTAATTTGACTTGGCCCTTTTGACCTCTAGCCGGCCGGCCATGGGGAGAGCCGACCGGCCACCTTCAAGCTCAATAACCAGCCGACCTTGCTCCTTGCTGCAGGTACATTCCAAATATGCATCTGTTTTCCCCCCAGATTTTGTATCCGGGGGGCCAAAATTTTGGGGGGAAACTTGAATGTTTTCCCCCCCCCATTTTTCCCCCTCTTTCTCCCCCTCCTTTTGTCTATATAACAGAGCCTCCAGCTCTGGTTTAAGGGTTAGAAAAACCACCTTTGAGCTCCCATATTGTATCTCTCTCCCTCTACACTTCCAAGCCTCAAAACCCTTAAGCTCTTACACCCATTTCTACACCATCACCTAGCACCACATCACCCCTCCATTCCAGCAGCTTGGAGGATCTTCTCAGAGCTTAGGAGGTACCTTTTCTCAAGCTAAAGGGTTGCTAGAGTTTGGTCTACAAGGGTAAGTTCATTTCCCCTCTTTTTGGTCCTATTTTTGCATCCTATTTAAGTCATTCTTGCTTGCATATTTGGGCTCCGACCCCAACTGAAAGTAGCATTATTTTGAGCCATTTTTCATGTTTGATTAAGGGTATTTACCTGTTTGAGGCTTCCTTCTTGCACTTGCCTCTTTACCCTTCTTGTATCCCCCTTTCTTGCATAGCATTTTTGGCCTGTATGTAAACTGTTTTGGGCTCTGTTGTAAACTGTAATGTAGCTTATTTTGAGCCCTTCTTCAACATTTTTTAAGGGCTCATCACTGTTTGGGGCCTCCATATGTCACTTGTCTTTGTGTCCATCTCATGGCCCTATTTTTGCATGATTTGTTAGCCTTGTATGCTTCTGTTTTTGGACTCTGGTCCGAACTGAAAGTGGCCTTATTTTTACCCTTTCTTCATGTTTCATTAAGAGTCTTTTACTGTTTAAGGCATTCTTTTTATACTTCGTGTTTATACCCTCTTTTGGCCTTATTTTGCATAGCATTTTGAGTATGCTTGTGCACTGTTTTGGGTCTGGCCATCAACTGTAAAATGCCATATTTTGGGCCCCTCTTCAACATTTTTGAAGGGCCCTCTTGTGTTTGAAGTCAGTAGCTGCCACTTGCTTAATTACCCCTCCCTTTGCCCATTTTTGCATACTAACTTAGGCCTATTTGTGCTCACTTTTTGGCCTTGCTTAAAACTGTAAATATGCTTATTTTGGGATTGCCTTGATTCTTTCTTTAGGTCTCATGTTCAAATAATGCATGTTTTGTATAGCTGTAAGCCATTCCGTGTACCTAGTTTTGCATTTCGGGATCATTCCGTGCATCGGGTGCCATGTTTTCATGTTTCGGGGCTGTTTTGCATCGTATTTTGCTACTGAAATTTGTATGCTTGTATGCCATGTTCCATGCCTTGCCATGTCTTGTTAGAGTGGCATTCGCGCCTAAGATCGGTCATCGGTTTGCGTGCACACATCTCGAGTTGTCTCATTTTCATCTATTGGCCTCCTACGTGAGTGTGGCTGAGGTCCACTTGTGTTGGTGTAAGTCCATTGTACATTGTGTATGCCATTTCATTCCATAGCATTGTGTATGCTAGGTTGTATGTTAGCGCATTGTGTATGCCATGTTACCTCGTGCATCGTGTATGCCATTTCATAGCATTGTGCATGTTAGGTTGTATCTTAGTTGCATTCATGCGTGTCATGCATATTGCATCGTGTTTGGGATAGGGGTTAGCCCGAGCACGGGAAACGAGGTGCGTTTCGTACTCCGAGTGACGGAACGTGTCTCAATTCCCAGTCACCGACACTCCGGATTATCCATGATGGAGTTAGGTCTTATTGTGTTCATATGTGCATTCATTTCATAATGAGTGTGCAATTCGACTCCTCGGCCATCATGCATCGAGATGCGTGATTGGTGACACGAGGATCGAAGTATGCATACATATGTGAAAATACACTGCTATGCCCCTTTCCTGCTCTCTGTTGCAGCAAATCAAGAATTAGCAGCCTTCCGGAGCTTGGCACGCATTCCAAAAATAATTGCAAACAGAGGCTAATTGGGGCATCCCAGTAGATTTCCACGCAAGGCAGCCCAAACATACATCATTCATCATAGTCGAGACAGTCCCTGGCTTGCATGCCAGTTTACAGCTTTCCTAGATTAATTTGTAAATTAATTAGGATTTCTGTATTTATTCGGGACTGTACTATTTATTCATTTGGGACTGTATATTATTTATTTGGACCCTCCGAGCGAGGGCAATGTTGTAATAAGTATGCGTGAGTGTGATGTATGTCTTCCAACCCCACGTCTTTCTTCCCTTTTATTTACCTGCTTATGATGGTTAGATTAGGGCATGTTTCAATTAGCATACAGTATGATAGCATGTTTGCATTCATTCATATGTTTTGCATGCACCGGGCTCGGCGCATCATACTAACTGCATTTGTATTTCAATTCCAAGTTGAATACATGTTAGCTGTAGCATTCCATACGCCATGTTTAGAATAACCGAGCCTGCTATAGTTGCATCTTGTATGTGTTGCATTAGGCATTTCTGTATACTTAGGATCATGCATGGATTTCTAATCGGTTTTTGTTTTGGCTTGGAGTACTCAGTGAGTTTTATGCTTTAGCATCCTTGCATGCGTGTGAGTGACTGCCATGAATAGCATGCTTACCATGAGGCTAACTGCTTATGTGATATACCTGCTTGGATGCCTGTGGGTGGAGGTTGGGTTATTTGGATTGGAACAATTCATCAAATGTTTGTTTTAAGCCCACTAGATAGTGGCAAAATCATGTTTTCTAAGCCCGCCCGAGGGTGGCAAAATCCGCATTTTAAGCCTACTTGCGAGTAGCAAACCATTTTCACAAACAAACATGAAGTGTTTTGTTCCAATTTAGACGACTCAG
Organism: Camellia granthamiana; assembly: GCA_036172215.1. Classification (NCBI taxonomy): domain Eukaryota; kingdom Viridiplantae; phylum Streptophyta; class Magnoliopsida; order Ericales; family Theaceae; genus Camellia; species Camellia granthamiana. Next base: position 122,671,183 of record CM069904.1, read on the forward strand.
TCTATACTTGTATGCGGTGCGCATCACATAGTAACCTAGGCTAATAACCGGAATAAGAACGCATAATGTTTTCAAAACTAGATATCATGGTTAGTAGAGGCCGATCTTTGATCGGGCGAGCGGGGGTGCTCACGAAGTGACCTTCCCCAATCGTACCCAAGTTTCCAAGCCGAGGCAACTTTGGTGATGACGGACACGTGGCCTTAGGCAAACGAGTCAGGGTTTCCTAAATTTCCCAAAATAAAATATTTAGGTGGCGACTCTGTATCTGGCAAAGCAGTCCATGTTTGGCACTTCTTTCAAAAATCTGTTTTCTTAAAACGATTTGCCAGATTTGGACTCTTTGGTTCAAGATTAAGAACCGTGACAACAAAATCGAGTCCGAGCTGTAGCGAGGCCCCCCGCGGGCTTGTCTACAATTATTCTGTATGAATTGGTGCTAAGTTGGGTTGCGCATATTTTAGTTTGCCTAAGGAATTCGCATAAGAGTGGTTGAACTGGGAATCGGAGACCGGCTTCAACAATGGATAGCACGGTAAATGGAACAAAACCTTGTTTTCCCCAGGGCATGGTATCTAGTTCGACTAGGGAAAGATGGACATCGTCTGGAATTTGGTAATCCTTTCGGAACTCAGCTATGGCCCCTGGTGAGTTTACTAAGAATCGATATTTTCCCATGTGGCCGTAAGTTATGTGTAAATTAGCTCGGAGTACTAGCTCGGTGTTTAGAGAACGTTGAGTATCTTGGTTGAGCGTGCAAAGGAGTGCCTGGCCAACCTAGTCAGAGTCTGCAAAGTGGAGATGAAAAGTGTTAAGCCTAGATCGTTGGACCGTGCTAAGTATAAAGGCAAAAATAAATGTAAGCCTAGCTCGGCTACGTAGGAGACTATCCGTTCTTAGTTCGGTTGGAGCGAAGGACTTTAGCTCTGCTAAATGAAACAAAAGGTTCTTAGACCGATTGAAACTAAAGGTGTGGCATGAAGTTTAGTTCGTTCATTAGGGGAGTTATCTAGTTTGGCTGGGTTCACACCTAAATACAAACAAATTCCTAGTTTGGTTGAAGTATTATTTTGGATCAAAAGCGTCGTTTTTCAGCTTGTTTGTGAATCCAGTGGATCTATTACATAGTTTTTAGTGGTTATTTCCCATTAAAATGGAAGCTATAATAGTGTATTTTGATAAACATGCGAATATTATGTTACATACTGCAAAACTATACAAACAAAAAGAAAATGGGATTGAGTTACTTACAATTTGAAGACAGGAGGGCGCAGATCAAAGCCGCAAGAATAGCAAGGAGAATACAAGCTTTGCAAGGACTATGGTGGTGAAAATGGAGGCTTAGAGGGCAAGAAAGAGAAGATAAATAGTAGAATGACAAGTTCAAAAGCTAGGGTTTTCGTATAAGGCAAAGAAAAGGCGGGACTGTTCAAAAATTTCAGAGTACGAGGGCGGCATTGACAGCTGAACTCAACCAATAGGGGCCAGCCACGTGTCTATGGAATAGCAAGTGATTCAGATGTACAGCGTGACTGAAGAGACGGTTTTTGACCGGACAAATCGGTAGCCCGGTGACAATTTAGCTCGATTGAAGGTCTGAAGTTTTAGCTCGGCTGGTGACAAATAATCCCAATCATGCTACGCAGATGGAATTAAGGGGCAATTGAGAGGGAGTTTTCATGAGCATTAAGGCCGAGCTAAGCCCAGGCGTAGTAATAGGCCGTTCTATGGGCTGTGGTGAAAAGGGCTTAGCGAGTGGACCTTAGCGTTAGCTCAGTCCAAGTATGGTTACAGTCACCACGGTCGGAGTGGTGATAATTAGCTCGGTCATAGTATTCGGAGCCGAGGTATTTGGGCTTCTTATGGTGGACCTTGCTCTTGTTAGCTCGGTCAAAGTTTGTTGTAGTTAGCTCGATCTCAACAGACAAAACTAAGGTACAAGTGAACAAGAACCGAGCTATGTGTTGCATGTGAAGGTGCTGGATTAAGTATGACAAAGGGTTAGTGTTAGCTCGGTCATACTGTCATCTAACCGAGGTAAAACCATCTTACTTGGTTTAAGCAGTGAGGAGGGTGTTGAAGGATAAACATTATCTTTCAGGAGTGTGATTCCTATGAGGACTTTACATGGAGGAATAAGAGTCCTACTAGGATTATGCCAGGCAAAAATTATAAAAAGCTCACAACAGAACCTATGTAGAGGTAACACATAACTTTGATTTTCGGAGTACACAAAGCTTTTGTCTATTTGTCTATTTTGCTGACTTAGGCATCGAAGAAGTATCCAGCACACACTCGCCAGCTCACGTTTGTGTTTTTAAGGAATAAAGTGACGACGTTTGGAGGAGCGCAAACTTGATCAACAGGATTATACGAGAACATTATTTCGTACTCGTACAGACACGATTCTGGTTATAACGAAAGCAGGGATAGGATTGCATGATCAATTTTACTTTTATCTCCTAAATTGTTACTGTTTTTTTTTTTCTTTTCTATTTTATCTCTAAATTATTAATTTAATCTATTTTAGTCCATGAAATTTATTATTTTAGTTCATATAGTCTTATTGAAAATGATTGTAACTGTTAAAATCTAATTTAATGGGTAAAAAATGGTTGCCTCTATTTACACGCCACATTTGGTCTCAAGGCACACCACTACTCAATTCACATCTTTAATAATTTGAAAAAACATAATTTTTCTCAACACACACCACAACATTCCATTTTTGCCCTTAGTCCCACATCACTTAGTATACACCTCAAATTCAAATTCAAAAAAAAAAAAAAAGAACTACCTATTAGACACTTACCACCAACAGCAGCAGCCATCACCGGCAACCACCATCAACACTAACCATTTCACTGCCCTTCTCCGTCACCACTGTCAACCTCCGACCACCACTGCAACTTTCTTCTCCAGCCACCAATGACTTCCACCACTGCGAACAACCCTACTCTCCCTTTGCCACTACTAACAGCCTCGCCTCCGCCGTCGCCGTCGTAATCAACCCTGTCGCCTAGATCTGCCATCATGATCCATCTCTGCCTCCATCGCAAGCCTTCATCTACCGTAGAGAGAGACAAAGACAGATCGCGCGAGAGAGAGAGAAAGAGAGAGAGAGAGAGATCGCGACTGAGAGGTGGCGGTGGCGGTATCAGCAGTGGACGCGTGGGTTTTGAGACAAGGAGAGAGGGGCTAGAGTGGGTTTTGCGACAAAAGAAGAGGGGCAGCGGCAAAAGGATGAGCCGATAACGAAGGGGCTGCGACGCAAAGGAGAGAAGGCTGTAGAAGAAGCAGCAGCGGGGGAAAGGGAAAAGGGTGGCGACGGAAGAAAGGGGTCGTTGACACTGGTTAAGGTTAGGGTTCGGACTTCGACGTCGCCGGCGATGGAAACGACGGCAGTGACAATGATTTGGGGTTAGGGTTAGGGTTAGGGTTAGGGTTAAGGTTAGAATTAGGGTTTGGATGTGTATTCAACTAAGGTGTGTATTCAGTTATGATCATTTTGGTCATTTTAGGTGAAGTCATTATTATAATAAAAAAATAACCAATTAATAGTGTGTCTTGAGATCAAATATAATATATAACTAGAGACACCCATAAAAAAATTATTTAAAATTGTAACAACTTAAATCATACAACCAAAAACTTATTTTTCTTACTATTTTAAACAAAGAGTTTGGCTTCTCTCGATTGAGAAGCCCTCAACGAGAGGTCAATCCTTGCAGAGCTAAAGATGGATTATTTTCTCCCTTTTACGAGGTCTTTGTTTAGTTATTTATTTCTTCCTTATTATTGGGCTCTTTCTTGAATGTTGGGCTTGCAGTCTGTCTTGTTGGACTTTTCTATACGGTTGATTGTCCGGTTTAGTGTGAATATCTTGATATTTATAAATATTCTTTTACTGTGTAACTAAAAAAAGAGAAAAACAATTTGATATTTGATAGGTGTTTGGTTATATGATTTAAGTTGTTCAAGCTATAAGCCTTCGTTTGGCTAATTTAGTTGGACTAAAAAAGTATAAAAGACAAAATAGGTTAAATAAGTCAATAAGACAAAATGTTATACTCAAATCATAATCATTTCACTTTTTTTTTTACAAAAGTCAAAAAAACCAAACTAAACGATTAGTCTCAAGCTAAAAAAGTCTCAACTCAAAAAAGTCAATTTAAAAAGCTAATGCCAAACGGCAACTAAATGTACATTTTTGCCTATTAGGTTAGGCTTCCACTATCACTTTATTTCGAGAAATGTCTCCAATTGGACTACATGAACTGCAATAATTTGTTTTGAGGATTAAATTAATGAAATTGACAATTTAAAAATGAAATAGAAAAAATTTGAGATATTTTAGGGAGATAGAAGTGAAATTAACCCTTATTCAAATTATATCTTCTTCTTTTTCTTTTTTAATTTAGATTTGTCTCAATTAAATGATGTTAAAATTTTAAATATAAAATAATTTTGAAAAAGTACTTATTGCATACCAAAATAAGTCTTTTTTTTTTTTTTTTTTAGGTTGAAAAAGCTTAAAATTTTGAATTTTCATATTCGTATTTGTATTTAGTAAATTTTATTTTTTTATTTTTTTAAAAGATTTTCAGTGTCATCTAGTATAGCAAAAATAAATAATAAAAAATAATATAATTTTAAAAAATAATTAAAACAAAATAAAAATGAAAAAAATCAATTTAAAAGCTAGAGCCAAAGGAGATAATGTCTTTATGAAAGAAATAGATAGGGGTTGCTTCAGTGGCTGTTATTTCCTTGTGTATTTCACTTTGGCTTTCTCACAATTTCAGAGACATGAGGCTCCACTAAAGCACTACCTCTGTTGGAACTTAGATGCTTCTCAATAGCGTTTCTTTCTCAGAATCATTACCATTTTTTTTTTTTTCTGAATTTAAAATCAATGGTTAAGATTTACATAAAAATAGTCCCACAATACAAAGTTTAAATGTACAACACTGATAAAAAAAAATTCATGATAATTTTTTGAAAACTTTTCTGATTCTCTGAACTTTTCCTTTTCTTTTGTGTATAGATGATCCTATATAGGACAGTAAGTTGGGGGTATCACGTAATAATTAGTCAAAAAATTTATTAAAAAAAACACAAAATTGAATACACAAAAAATGAATGAATGAGATTTTTTAGTAGGCCCATTAATTTTTTTTTTAATCAATCAGTAGAGAAATTATAAATATGAAAAATATATTACATCAAATAGATAAATGTTCATAATAAATCACGTCATTATGTATAAATTTTTTAAGATAAATTACAAATACATCCCTGAGATTTGCTTAAAGTATAGATTGTCTACTGTAATTTGAAAAATTACAAATATTCCGTTGTCAGAATTTTTTATTTAACAGAATTAACTAAAAAAATAAAATTCATAATTACTCTCCTATACGATAACAAAATTACCTAAATTATTAATTGAAACATATTTCTAATATCATTAAAAATTATTAATTGATTTCATGATTTATTAATAAATGAGGCGATTTCTTATGAAATTAAAAATCTCAGGAATAAAATATAATTTTCAGAACCACATAAATAATTTATATTTTAATCAAATCTCAAAAAAATATATTTAATTTTTTATTTATATAGCATTAGTGCTTCTATACATAAGATAGAAGTCAGCAAGATGCCAACGAAACTAATACAACCAAATAAAAACAAAAACAACTCAATTCCAATGAACACCTAAAATTGAGAGGCTAGTTGGCCACAAACATTCAATTCCAATTTAGTGCCCCAAAACATAGGCAATCCTATTCCACTAGCTAGCCCACAATACATGAAAAATTGAGACTACATACCTAAAATTTTAGGGGAAATGAAATGTAGATATTGAGGAAAAAATAACAGAAATTTTGGGACCATCAAGTTTGTGAAAGGAAAAAAAAAAAAATTTATTAGCTATTTTTGGAACAATGTTCCATTTCACTTGTTGATTAGCACATTTTATTTTATTTTATTTTTAAAATATGAACATAAAAGTGAAAGGTTATATTATTTAGACCAATAATCATCAATTTAGAACATCATTTGAACTTTTTATTAAGCACTAAATAATTTCTCCAAATTGGGGGGAGCTCGGGTCATTGCACCACAAAATTTTGGCCCCTTTTGGAACACTTATAAGTTTTTATTTTATTTTATTGTGAGCTTAAAAGAATTAAAATAAATTATAAATATGTTTGGTATAAACTTTAATAATCTGTTTTAAAAAAAAAAGAACCTATTTAGTTAATTAAGTTGTCTTATAACTTTTTTGTTGTGCAAATATCACGATGCCCTTAATGCTATAAATAAGACAAGATATGAGACGGATTTATCTATAACTATTTAAGGATTTCGAATAAGTTTAAGAAGTTACAAATTATAATTTAAGAAAATTTCACTTTTTTGATTAAATAAGTTGAAAATATCAAATAAATTATCATATAAAATTGTAACCAGAAGGCTATAATCAACTTCTTTTCTTTCTTTTTTTTTTTGGTTGAAGTAAAAAGACAAATAAATTGACTTATAAGTGCTATCAAACGGTGTATTTGTGGTGTTTGGATTTGGTGGGGAATTAGTTATATGGTGGTTAGATATAAGTTAGAATGATGGAACATAAATGATGAATAGGACCATATATATGTAACTAGGAACAATGAAAGAATATGATGATATAGGGACTATTTGCTACAGTTCTTGGAGGGTGACTATAGCTTATTTTGATTTCAAAGTCTGTGTCAGATTATTTTATGCAGCTTCTGCTTATAACTTATTAGGCAAAAATTGCCTAAATAAGCTGAAAAAAAAATTAATTATTTAAAAGTTGGGATAGAGGTGTTTTTAGCTTTTACTTTCTACTTATCAATTTTCAACTTATAAAAAGTTCCACCAAACAGGGCCACATACATACATGAAATGGATTATTGAATTCAAGGAAAATCAACATCTCTTTCCTTTTTTGTATATTTGAATGGTTGTTGAAAAAAAAAAAATCAAAATGTTTCTTCTTTTTTTTATTATTATAATTATTATTTATGAGATGTTGACTATTTACTACTATAGACATGGAACAGGACCCATGGCAAACTGGCAACCCATTTATCAAGTTGGCTATGCCAACATAAAGAAGATTTGATTCAGAAATTCATTGATCAATCTTGATGAAACTGGTACAGAGTATTTATACAATAATAATATGCTTTATGTAACTATCTATCTCTCTAACTAACTCAACTCTCATGATGAAACTGCTACTGATCTATCTCTGCTGGAGTGTTCTGTGGCTGGTTCTACTGATGTGCTGCTACTGGTATTTTTTGTGAGAACAGCTGAGGTTGTAGAAATACTATCTCTGGGCTGGTATGTGCTGCTATTTGCTGCTAATATGTTGTGTGGCTACATCTTTCGGGCTGGTATGTACTGGTTTTGCTGAATTTTGTAGCATTGGATTGCTTAACAGTGGCTGCAACTTGAGGTCTGGTGTTAGGTTCTAGTTTTTGCCTATTGTGTAGCTCTTGTGGTTGCTTAACTGGTTTGTTGCTCAGTCGTTTTTTCTTTGCTTTTGCTCTGGTTTTTTGGTCTCTCACCAGAGGTTGGAGCATCATTTAGCTCCAAGCTCCTCTTTATTGATTTTTTTATCATACTTTGTATGTGTTTCATCAACAAAACTTTCTTTTGCCGATCAAAAAAAAAAACTCAACTCTCAAGTCGGGGTGGACATGACCCGCTCAACCCGTCCAATTCAACATGATATTTTTAGGATTTAAAAAATATATATTTAATTCATAAGGTCAAATTATATTGAGATTTTGTATCTATTTAATATCTAACTTGGGCTTGAAGACAGAGAGTTTTAACCCAACCCGCCTCGGCCTGCTCATTTATAAAATAATAATTATAATTTTATATTATTTTAATTATAAATTAATGTAGAAAAATTATAAAAGGTAAAATATAAACTTTCTAAGGCTTATAGTAAAGGGATTATTATTAAAAGATTATATTTATTTTATCATTGAATTTTGTTGACTTTTAGAATTCAAATAATACTTAAAGGATCTAAGTAAATTAATATCTATTGAAGACGAAAATAAAAAACTACTAGTTTATATTTTTTAGATTAAGTGCGGATTCAGATTTGAATCTTTTTTAGAATTAGGTTTAGGATGTCTAGATTAAGCCCGATATCGAGCCATGCCAAACTGTGTGCAAGATGACACATATCTTCTTACTATGTATAATGCAAGCTTGGCCCAATCTTGGCCTAGCACGAGGTTTGTCCACCTCTGCTATGAAGTGATCTCGTTTGTATACAAGTTAGTTACAACAGAATTGTTTCATTTAGTTTTTCCTACCTTCACAAATTACTCCTCAAATCATTGATCCAGATATATATATACGTGATTTTTATTTTTATTTTTTTTTTATTTTTTATTTTTTATTTTTTATTTTTTTTTTGCGATCAAGATTTAGTTTAAAGTTGTGTTTGAATCTTGAATTTTAGAGGGGGAGTGAATATAGTAAAAGCTTTTTTTTTTTTTTGTTCTTCACAAATCTCTCTCTCATCATATTTTTTTCTTTTTCTTTTTTTTCTTTTTTTTTTTCCCGGGGAACAAAGTAGTTTAACATACTTTGTTGGTTTCTCACCAACTGGAGCTTCGAGCTTGAGCTAGCTCCGAGCTCCTCTTTTTTTTTTTTTTTTTGGATCAGCAAAGAAAAGAGAAACTTTATTGATGGAAAAAGCAAAACAAAAACAAAATACATCAATAAATGAGGGAAGTGTAAAAAACATCATAGCGAAAACTTCACAATCCCAACTAGGTTGGCATTAAGGAGGAAGAACAATCATCTGGTAACACTAAACCCACAAATTGGCGAGAAACCAATCCAAAAAAGAGAAACAAAACCAAACACAAATAAAACCAACCAACCATACAGTAAAAGCAACCTTGACTCCTTCCTCAGTAATCTGCTCTAGCAACTCATAGCTAATGCACCAGCAAATTCCTGCAGAAACAAACCAGATAAACTGCCAACTGCCCCTTCTATCAGATGAGCAACACAAAAAATACCCCCTCCATATCCTTCCAACCAAAACACCAGCAGCTGCCCAAAATTACACTTTTTGATCAACAACAAAGATCCCTTTATTGATGATGGAAACCTTACAAGAAGGAAGAAACATCAACAAAAGAGAGGAAATATGCAAGCCATCACATGGCAACACCAAACCAAAACCCTGTTGGTGAGGAACCAACAGAGACAGCCACTTACATAAGCATACACACAGCAAAATTCACAGCAGCAGATTAGCCCACAGCAGCATACAGAGATTAGCCAAGAGCAGCATACAGAATTCACAACAGAGATTAGCCCACAACAGCATACACACAGCAGAATTCACAGCAGCAGATCAACAGATTACTGCACAGCAGCTCCACAGATTATCCCACAGCAGCATAAGAGCAACCAACTCAAGCACACAGCCTCACACACAAGCACATCCAACCAGATTAGCCTCTGATGCAGATTATCCCACAGCAAAATAAGCAACCTAATCCAACTACAAGCACATCCAAAATAAGCATGGATATAGAGTGACAGATTAGCACACAGCATCACACACACAGCAGGTTCACAGCAGCAATCATCAGATTAGCACACAGCATAGCAGATTATATACGCCGATTATATCAGACCATACACCCCAAAACCAGTCCAGAATCCAAACTCAGCAGGCTATAAGTTGAACAGAAACCATGGCCTTCCTCAAATGCATTCCTTAACCTGAGCCAAATTGATGGTTAAATCCAAGACAGAGTACCTGATCTTTTTTACAGCAGCTTTAACGCATAAAGCAAATCTAATCTTTATCAGCTCACCTAACTCAGATGCACATGGTTGCACTCCACTGAACAAACATTCATTCCTTAACTTCCAGATGGACCAAAGTATAATACATGGCAAGGCTCTCCACAATCTCCTAGCTAATTTCTTATACTTCCACCATATCCACCAATGAAACAATCCATCAATATTCCTTGGCACCACCCATATACACCCCCACCAAATCATTACATCAGACCACACCTGCCATGAGAATGGACAGTGAAGTAAAACATGCATAGCAGATTCATTCTCAACTTTGCAAAAAACACATAGCACAGGAGCCTCATTGTTCAGCACACCTATATGTTTTAAAAAGACCCCTGTTTTCACTCTATTCCTCCAGACCAACCACCCAAAAAATTGTACTTTGGGGGGAATGTCATTATTCCACACAAACTTACAAAATTGGAGTGAAGGGCCCAAGAGGGAATCACTATACCGATAAATATCTGAGGCCTTAAACTTGTCACCAATAGATCCATTCCAAACAGGGCAGTCTTCCTCATTCAGTCTTATAGGAGGGGTCACCAAAAGCACTTCTGCCAACCTGTTTGCCTCAGCCTTTTCCCAATCATATAATGGCCTACGAAAACATAAGTTCCATTCCCCGGAGCTGAATTTCCTTTCAAAAAAGTAGGACAGTGAGCCATCTTTTACTGTTGACAAACTAAATAATCTAAGAAATTCATCTTTAAGACAACTACCACCAAGCCACTTATCATACCAGAATTTGATTCTACTCCCATTACCCGCCAAGCCACTTAGTAACAAAACCTATTAATGAATACTTTTTTTTTTTTTGAACGGCAAAATAAAGCTTTATTGATGAAAAAAGCAATGGACTTGCAAAAATACATCAATAAAGCGGAAAAACACATTAGCATCAAAGCTAACCCAAGATTGATGAGAAACCAATCAATACAACCAACGAAAGAAAGGAGAAAACAGAACAAACAAACTGCAGCAATGTAGACATAGTGAAAGGCCAGAGAAAGTAGCAGAGTAGAAAATCAGAGACCCTCTACACCTCACCAAGCCTCTGATGCATGCCACTAGATTAGAGCCCAATCAGTCAACCTCTAATTCTGATATAGAACTTCACCAAAACAGAACGACAAAACCACCAATAGAGAAAGCATCAACACCAAAACCACAAAGCCAGCAACAACTGAGCAGGCATTAGCAGTGCAGCACACAACACCAGAATCTAACCCACAGACCAATGTAGACATAAGCAAAGCAACACACAACACCAGAATCCAACCCACATACTATTCAACAACTCAGCAACCCTGCTCTGGTCACTCTCAGCTATATACTCAGACATCATAGAACACTTCCCTACACAGATTCCAGTCCAACACATGCTACTGCTACTCACTAGAAGATAGCAAATTATAAACCAAGGCACTACTGCTGCTACAAATACACTCAAACCTGATGTTCACTCTTGTGCATCGCATCAACCCCGACCACCTAAACAAACTCTAATCTGCCTGATGTTATAAAGAAAATCATTAATGGAGAACTGACAATCCTTAGAAGAAGCCTTCAGCCAAATAGCTAACCTAATAATAATAGACTCCTTAAGCTCCACCATATCTGGTTGAACACTATTGAATAAGCAATCATTCTGATGTTTCCAAATGGACCACAGGGCAACCAGAGGAATAGCATGCCACATTCTCCTTTCAGCTTTCATGAGACAGGTCCATTAATGAATACTTGATCTGTTGTAAGTTGGACAAAAAAGATCTGCACCCTTACAAACAGCAGCCTCACAATAGAGCAGCATCTCAGCATCACAACAACACCAGCAAAACCACCTTAACCTTATACACATACTTGCTGCCAATGAGATGTTTCTAAGCCCATTAAAGCAACTCCAGCAGTAGCAATACCCAGAGAACCCAGCCAACTACAGCAGTTTTTTGATCAGCAAACCTCTGCACAACTAAACCTCACTACAACCTGATCTGGTGGAGATTGGATACGATGTCTTGAACTGAATAATCTACCTTCAACCTGATCTCCTCTTTATTGATGTAGTCTATCATACTTTGTATGTTTCCATCAATAAAGATTTATTTTGCTGATCAAAAAAAAAAAAAAAAAAAGTAGTTTAAAATCATTTACTAAGGAAATGATGGCAAAGATATAGTCCTTTAGGTTGTATTAGGATCACAAGTTTGTGTACAGATTTGGAAAGAAAAAGATGTGGGTAATATATATATATATTAAATTTCTATTTAAATCCATGATCCAAACACAATTAGACTTGCATTTCAGAAAAAGTATAAGTAGCAGATCCTCTTCTAGCTAACCCTGTTATCAATAATCTTTAATTTTGACATCGCTTTTAATTCCCACATAAATTTGGGGGTCAATGCTCCACAAATATTTAAGGGTGCTTAATGGTTATTATGATTGGGTTTCACTATCATGTTAATTTTACTAATAAGCAACTGTGTAAAATTCTCATTTTAAAATTATGTTTGAATGACAGAATTTTTAAGGTAAAATGAAATTTTTGTTTCAATATTATTCAAATGTTTGGTTTTGTTAGTAATCCTCCACTGCAAAATGATAAAAAAAAAATAATAATAATACTGACTTAATTATTATTTTGTACTCTTAAATGGGTGATATTCTTTTAGGAATGTGATAAAAAAAAATTACTTTCTATTTCAATCTGTTCAAAATACTAAAATCATGGGACCCAGGAGAGAGAGGCGACCAGATTTAAACCCAAAAGAATCAGAGTTCTAATACAATGATAGTAAAGCAGTCCAACCATTCATATCAAATTAACAAATACAAATAATTTATAAAATGAAAATGATATATATTTACAAATTTGAAAATTGGAAAAATATATTTATAAAATGAAAAATGTTGTACAAATAATTTTTTTTTTTAACAAACAGATGTGACATGCATTGGTAAAACTTTAAAATGCAAAATGGGACTCGATTTACTAACATGATGCGTGAAACATTTTGTGATTTTATTTATTTATATAACATTAACATTAACTTTGGCAAAATTGAGGGAACACCTTTTGGGCCAGCCCCAAAACGTTTGACTAAATAGCTATTGGATTGTAAATGGTCTCTTCTCCTTAACTAGGGGCTAATTGTGGTTAAGATATCCCTTTGAACCATTGATGATTGAGCTTGTGTAACTATATAAGAGAATGATTTCACATAGAAAAGCTATGAATGCTTAAACTAAAATCAAAACAAGCAAAAAAAGACATGGAGCTCAAGACCCTCCAATGATAACATGTATGCTCTTTAACCAATGGACACAGCTTTAAGTCTTCAACTGTTGGGTTCCAGCTATAACATGAAATCAAAATAATTTAAATCATGATACCTTTTTCATACATATATTATTTAATGTATAAGAGTTTTAGAAATCAAATTTTTTTCATTCTTAAAAGTAAAAGCTTGATTTCCAAAAATATTTTTTTTTTTTTTTTTTTTTTATCAGCAAAGAAAAAACTTTATTGATGAATAAAACATACATTACATATGAGCTACCATCAATAAAGAAGAGAAGGAAAAAAGAAAAAAAAAAGAAGGGGAACAAAGCATAATGTTGGTGAGAAACCAACACTAGCTTAAGCCCACACTTGTTGCCTCCCAAAGACTAGCTCTACAAAAGCTTATAACCTACAAGAGCATTCAGACTTTAAAACCTCCCCACTTACCACACTAACCTACAAACTTGCTTCCAACTCTTGATACTTTAAGCCAAAAAAACATTTCTACCTTTCTTCACAGGCCTACCCCTCTTTGTTGATTCTCTCTTTATCCTGCAGCTCTAGCTCAAAAATCTTGTTCAAGACAACATCATCTTTCCCATTGAAATTGATTCCAAGAGATTTCCCCAATTGAAGAGTGGCTTTAGCTTCTTCGAGTAGATAATTGTTTGGACTTGTAGCACCCTCAGACAGATCTGAAGATGCTATAGCAGCTGCTGCTGGTCGGTAGATGACAGATTTGGAGTTGTGCTTGCTAACAGTAGCAACTTTATGCCCATGAAATCTAGCAAAACTAGAGAATCCCTCTATCTGACCCTTCTTTCTTTTTTTCTTCTCAATCCGCGGGGTTTTTTGGATAGAAGCGGTTTGCCTACCTAGGCCTGGATGATTTATGCACAAAATGCCCCTCCCATTTAAATTCTTGCTAAATGCTTGAGTCAAATCTACTTCCAGATTGATGCCATGCCCAAGACCATCTCTAGGTCCACTAAGGCTTCTGATTATACCAGGTATAGAGACTTGCACCTGACTTTTTGGACTATGCACTGACTCCTCCATCAAAGAATCCGCTGACTCCGCGCCCGATTGACAGTCAATAGGCCCTTCCCTCTGTTCTACCTCCTTGGTACATGCTTCATTATCTCCATTGACGCCTACATCCCATTTTGTCTCCTCAACAACTGTGTTTACCACCATTCCACTGTTTAGGCTGTGAACTTTGGCTCCTACCACCTCAACATCTTTTTCATTCTCCTTGCAACACTCCTCTGGAACATTTCCTTTCACTTCACTGCCACAAATGTCGTTGGAACTGCTTTCTTCCATGCCATTGTGCTTCATGTTACTAGAGTCTGATAGAAGATCCTCACACACAAGAATGGGATGGAGTTTACCCTTACACTCCAATACTATAGTTTTGTTTATAAACTCCATACAAGATGTAACCACTCTGATTCTGGTATGGGAGAATACCTTTGGTTGGCAAATATCTTCATCCAAATTGAGAACTGAACCCCATAGGCTTCCAATGCTGTTGAAAGTGCTCCTATTCCAGAGATTTAAGGGTATGCCATGGCACCTCAACCACACACATCTCTCTTGTTCAATATGAACTCCTGGCTTCCATTCCACCACAAACTGGATCCAATCCTTGAACCATTCCTTGATATTGCATATATTAGATTTCAACTCCTCTTGAGATTTGAAGGTTAAAACTATATCCCGTCCTCCCCCTTTTCTGACCAATACATGATCCACCCATTTTTCCTTCAGGGCATTTTCAATGTAGTGAGTGGGGTATTCAGTATTAAGCCTGACTATTGCACTAACAAAGAGCCAGTCATGGCCATCATCATTGACTTTTAAGTTCAAGTTTGCTTTCCCAGCCACAGTGGGTGAGACCCCTTTAAGGACCTCAGCAAAAGATCTTTGGCCCGCAAAAGAAGCTTCAACCCTGTTTCTGCTTGTTTCAACATGTTTCCTGAGAATCTGAGGCCTACTCCTGCTTTGTTCATCTCTGAAATTCTTGACAACAGTAGCTTTTTTTTACTACCAACACCATATCATCTACCAAAAGACCATTTCCTTTATGGATGGCAATGTCTGCTGCTACAAGGCAATCAAATCTCACAAACCCAAACCTTGAGTTTGTCACTATCCTTCTTTTGGCAGGTATGAAGACATTCTTCACTATCCCAAACTTTGTGAAGAGATCGAACAGAGATTTAGCTCCCATTGCTCTAGGTAAATTATCCACAAAGACAGTATACATTCCATGATTAACCTCCTTGCCTTGTGCTTCTCCACCTTTCTGCTGCCTCCAAACTGGAATCCAACCTTCATTTCCTCTTTGGTCCATAAAATTTTCACTGAGGCATTTTATCGAACAGGTGGAGAGCGAAGCTTTCACTAAGCAAAATCAAAACCAACAACCAGCCCTCTGTTTCCCCAAAACGAACAGAACACAGACCAATCCCAAATCACAAAACACAAAACAATTACAAGTGCTCTAGTAAGAAGAAGAAGAAGGAAGTTTCGAACTTATCTCACTCATTTCCTCTTCCACCTTATCGACCCAACTTCTTCTGACCGTTGGGAGCTATGGCGGAAGAGAACAATTTGAAGCTGTAAATGAATCTCGTTCTGGTCCTACTCGCAAAACCGACTTTGATTTCCAAAAATATTAGTAGACTAGTTCCTATCTGAGAGTTGTTACTTAAAAGATGTCTCCAATAATTGAAAAATGAACAAATTTTGAAAGTGTCACTAATAAATGTACTTTTAGGAATATAATAATCTCATGCCAAAAAGATACAACAATGATACTTTGAGTAACTGCGATATTTTGTTTTAAAAAAATAATTTCATCCTTAAATTTGTCACTAAATTTTTAATTTATTTTTTTTTTTTAATTATAACAATATATAATATTCCCATCTCAATCATATGCCTACTTTTATAAATGCAATATTAAGTGCTTTTTAGATGATTGGGTTTGTTTTTTTTTTTTTTGAAACAGCCAAAAGAAACCTTTATTGATGAAATAAACCATGCAAGATGGGAATACATCAAAAAAGGAGAGAAGGGGGTTTGGAGAGGAACCAAACCCGAGCAGGAAAAAAAAAAAGGAAGGAGAAGAAACTCAACTCGCACACTAACTGAACACTACCCTAACAGCAGCAATAGATATAGCAAACCAGATCAGAACACAGGCAGGAGCAGACCAACAAAGAAAACCAGCAGCCTCGAACACCATACCAGCAGCAGACTCCCAAGCAGATCACAAGCAGATGCAAAACAACTCACACACAAACAGAACAGAACACTGCCAAGAGCAGCAGCAAGAGAAACGAAAACAGACCCACAAACAGAACCAAGAACAGGACACAGGCAGAGGAATACCAAAAACAAACAGAGCACACTCCACTAACCAAACAAACTCGAGGCCCTTCTAGAGAATAAAACAATGCACCCCACTAACTCTCACTCACTCTCCCTTACACCAGCTAAGTTTTCTTTCTGATTTTGGCTCTGTTACTCATCTCCATCTCGATAAAATCCTTTAGGAAGATGTCTTCTCTACCACCAAAATCGATCTGCAATTTCTGGCCCATTTGTAAGGTTTCTTTTGCTTCAGCCAAAAGGAGTCTATACTCCTCTTCCTCGTCTTCATCTTGTTGTTCCAATTCCTCATCAGATTCCACCAGCTTGTTCAAGAAGCGCTTGTTGCAAACCCGAATTGTACTAGAAGAGATTGATGATTGCGATGGCTGCGAAGATCGGACAAGTTTGGCATCCTTTGATTTTTTGTTGGAACCTTTGGCATATCTTCCTTTATTCAAGAATTTGTGGGGAAGCCCCAACTCAAGAAGTGATAGTTTCTTTCTTCTATTGGTGGATTTGTGAATCCTAATAGGACTGATTTTCTGCGGAAAAATGAATGCTTGAGATGGGTTGAGGTGATTTGGGTATGAGGCATGATTAGGGCTAAGGGATTTTCTCACTTGGTTTTGGGACAGCATAGGGTGGCTGGAAGAAGAGCACAGAGCATTGGATTCTGTGCGTTGATGAACGTCTGGAAGCTCAGCCTCAAGTATGCGAAGGTCGGTGTCGATTATGCTACGAGTGGCATCAAAAGAATCCTCAACTTGGCTGAGAAGAGCTACATCATCATCGCCGTAATTCTCTCCGGGAGCTAGGCCGTCGATATCACCGACCAAAACCGCATCCTGTAATTCATGTCCAGAATGGACTGAGGCATCTTCACCAACGTTGATACGATCACCATCATCTTTTGGACCCTGTACATCGCCGATCTCTGCACTAAGGAAGCCTTCAACAGAGGTAGAATCATCCATACCTTCATCCACCTTAACAGCCGCTTTGGGGTAGTAAGACGAGCCTAGCATGTATATCTTTTGAAATTCCATCTCTGAAACTCTGACATCATAAAGAAATTGACCGACTTTTAATTTGCAAAAACCATCAATTGAGTTTTTAGCATATGTTTCCACAAGAACTTTCCCTCTTTCTAGTTCCAAGCGTGAACTAGTTTTGCCATCAACAGAAAAAACTCGGCCCCAGTTGCTGGCGATTTTGGTGAAAGTTGCGGAGTTCCAGGCATTCAGAGGAACCCCTTCAATGGCCAGCCAAACTCTCCTTGAAAGTGTAAACTCTCTGCAATGCCACTCATAAACTTCATCAAACCAAGTTTCTAACCACCACCTACTCCCTTGAAGCATCTCTTTCATATCTTCCATAGTATTAAATTGTAACAAAACCTTAACACCACCTAGAGGTTTGATTGTTACAAAATTGACCCCTTCAGATCTCATTGCCTCCTCGATCATAGGAATAATTTTGTAGTCTCTGACTATACCAACCGCACAAGTCTTTACCCAAGAGTCATCAATCTCTTCTGCATTAACGGTGAAAGAAGAACCATCTAGGCCGCCTTCTGGGGAGAGAGGAATAGGCAAATGAGACTTCTTCTTTCTCCAAATCAGTCTTTTCCCAGAGGGAATGGTTGCTCTTTTCACCACTAGTAAATGACCCCGCCACCATACCCCATTGAATGAGCGAACGGCTTCATCGGCCTCCTCTTCCTTAAGGTATCTTACAAACCCAAACTTACTATTACTAAATCTGCGTCTCTTGAAAGGGATAAAGGCATCCACAATCGTCCCACATCTATCAAACACTCTTCTAAGCCACCAACTATAAGTTTGCTCAGGAAGATTATCAATGAAGATTGAGAAACACTTGTGATTTGGCACACTTTCCATTTGAGACACACCTTAAACTGTTTTCAGCCTGTGCTTCTCCACCTATCTGGTGCCTCTCAACTGGAATCCAGCCTACATTTCCTCCTTGTCCAAAAAATTTTCACTGAGGCATTATAACGAACAGTTGGAGGGCGAAGCTTTCACTAAGCAAAATCAATAACCAACAACCAGCCCTCTGTTTCCCCAAAACGAAACCAGAACACAAAAACAATCCCAAATCACAAAGCACAAAACAAATACAAGAGCTCTAGTAAGAAGATGAAGAAGGAATTTTCAAACTTAACTCACTCGTATCCTCTAGTCGCCGCCATGGCTCCTGTAACTGCTTCAAAACCCTTCACAAAATGCTATAAATGTTAGGAAAAAAGCTGGAATATGCTGACTGATTCCCAAGGATTGGAGCTCATGGAAAAGCTTCGCCACTTTAATAGTGCCAACTTAGTTGGGATCATTTTGCTTTGTTGTGATGCTTTTGCATACAATTTTTTATTGTTGTAACTTCATTTTACATTCAATAAAATTTCTTTTGTTGATAAAAAAAAAATTAAGAGTGCTTTTTAGATGAGAAACTAGGTATTAGTCATGGATAGGATAGTTGGTCCCATGATCTATGTAGTTATCCCTTGGGATAGTGAAAAGATCTAAGATTCATCATTCAAGCTAAAGAAGTGAATGTGACTCTTTCGTTCTAATCTAACTCACTAACCTCATATTTTTTGTCCCAAAAAAAAATAGAAGTAGGTATTAGTGTTTTTTATTTTTTATTATTAAAGGGAGTAGGTATGACTGTTAGAAATTACAATACTTTCTTTTTGCACTTTCAAGAGAGTTGTTAATTTAGTACATAAATTAGGGGTGAGCAACAGATATACCGATCCGCCAAAACCGACCAAACCGATTCGTCGCATTTTGGACGGATGCGTGATGACGAGCGGACGGTTGCGGATTGATTTTCTTCAATCCGCCAATCTAACAGACGGATGGCGGATTTGAGATTCCTTTGGCCACAACTGAACCGTCAAACCGCGAACACCCCTAGTAATTTATAAGACATTGTGTTTTCAGCTTATTTAAATATTCTGTTTGTATTTTCAACTAAAAAAGAGTTTGAATATTCTGTTGAAAAAAAGTTTTCAACTTGAACATCTTTTTTAAATTGAAAAAAATAAATGTATTATTTATCTATATTTTTTGGTTTTTAAATCTATCTCTAAAAATAATAAATAGAAAATATGATATATGCTGATTGGTTTTTGTTTTCAAAAATAGATATAGATATAACAATACAGAGACATACAATCTCTACTACTACTCTGTTCATGGTTTTGGTGGTTTGAATTGTTTTTATATTTTAAGAACCACATATTGTAATACTTTACGTAGATGAGGCATGCTGTGATTGTAGTATGTGGATGAGGCATACAGTAATTGTCATATTCTAAAGTTTCAAACTTTCTTACTTTGGATGAGGCATGCAGTGATTGTAATATTTTTTTAAGTCATTAACTGTAATACTTTCTTCTTCTTCTTTTTTTTTTTTTTTTTTCGACGAAGTGCACAAATTGAATTATGTTGAAGATTTATAAAATTTGAAATCACCAAACTGATTCACATCCATCCGCCAAACCGCCAATCCGCTCAATTTACATCCGCCGGATTAGCGGACGGATTTGGATTGATTTTCTCCAATCCGCCAATCTGGCAAACGGATGGCGGATTGGAGGTTCCGTGGCCGCAACCGACCCACGCTCACCCCTAACATAAACCAATAAAAATATATTACTCTTTTTCTGTATGCTATCATATACATCTTATAATTAAAAAAGAAACTAGCATAAATTCATACTATCTAAGTTATAACTAAAAAACATAAAAAAAAATTACAACCAAAAATAACATGATGCGCAACTAACGAAAAAATTTAATCATAACTAAAAAAGAAAATGACATAATTAGAAGTACATATAGTATGCCCCTTTCAAGGGTGTATATATTAGAATTTCTCAAAAAACAAATGACTCATAATTTTAAAACATCAAATGAGTTTTTTGGTATAAAAGTATATTTTAAAATATAATGAGTTATACATATTTATATTTTTTACGTGGATGAAAACAATGGTTAAATTTAAATACATGGCATTATAAAGTGCAATATGAATTTTAGAAACCAACAAAAATAGCTTTGAAATTTATACATCCATATATATATATTATACTATTATTCTTTGATTATCTACAACAAAGTTCTTTTTTATTGATCAAAAAAAATATTAAACCAGCAACTTTAGTGGTGTCTTGAAATGTTCTCTCTCCTTATATAACTCGCTTTATTCAAAACAAAACAAAACATAAATTTGATAAAGAAAAGAGTGGGACTCGGATCTAAAATCATAAGTCAGTTAAATTTTTTTCTTACCACTTAAGCAGTACAAAATATATAATAAGTATTTAATTTTATTTTTTTTTATTTGATAATTACATGTATATTGCATGTGTCAACCGCTATTGTATATATATATATATGGGTAAAGGCTATAGTAGGTGTATATTGTACTCATTTTTATAATTATATCACAATAATTTATAATTAACACCACAAAAAAAAAAAAAAAAAGAAGGAAAAGACATTACAAAATCTTATAATTTCACTAATCATAAAACCTCATAACAAAAAATCATAATGTTCATAATAAAACCATAAAACTGTATGTCTAAATTTAATTCTTCTATAGCAAAAATCATACTTCAAATTAATTTAAATCACTCAATCATTTTGTTTGTTTTTGAAAATTCTCTTAGATTTTTTTTTCCTTTTTTCCATTAATGAATTTTTTATATATTTTAATTCATTTTTTATTTTGTAGATGTGCCTTAGATACTCTTAAAAAATAAAATATTTATAAAGAAATATGAAAAACTTTCACTAATGAAAACATATATACAAAAAGGTGTTTTTTATTTAGTAAATTTCCCCCCAAATTTTTTTGAGGATATTTTACTTGTGCTAATAGATTAGTTGTATTTAAAAGAAAAACTAAATATACAAATATAAATATTACATTACAAATATATCCTCTCAGTTAGTTTAAAATATTAATTGTTCCATGTGATTCTGAAAATTATATCCCATCTTTTCAAATTTCTAATCACATAACAAATGTCTCATTTGGTTAATAAACCATTAAGTCAATTAACATATTTTAATGATATCAAAAATAGATTGTAATTAAATATTTTATTGTTGTATAGGAGGTTGGTTAAGAATTTCTTTTTTTTTTTTTTTTTGGAAAAATTAGTAAAACATCACTATCTAACTTTTGCTAGTAAAAGAGATCCAGTATATTTTTTCTTATTAATTAAAGTTTCTCAATAATATTATTTGAGAAATTTTAGCTTGTCATAAAAAAAATTTCAACTCGGTGACAAATTTCTCTTTACAAATTTATCTATGACGAACTAAAATTTCTTTGTGAAATTTTAGAAATTTTTCTGTGAAATTTCTCTCTGAATAGTTGAAATTTCTTTGAAAAATGTTGAGGGATCCCAACTAATATGAAAATGTTGCATGTCCTTTATTTTATAAAATCTTAATATTATGGACCTTAAAGTAAAAGTTCCTCTTTTTTTTTTTTTAACTCTATTAAATGACAAATTCTGATTATAGAGTATTTGTAATTTTTATCATCACATGAGATAATCTGTATTTTAAACAAATTTTAAAGAGTATGTTTGTAATTTACTCTAAAATAAATTCAAAAATAACAAGAAAAAAAAAACAAAATAACAAAAATTCAAAAGCAATTTTGTGAATATTTTTCAGAATATCAAACATATATTTTTTCCATATCGGTCATTGCTATTATTTATCATTATTATTCACGCTCAAAAGTTAGACTCAATTTCTAAATCTAATAATGTGTTAAAAAATTGATTAGTTAATAATTAAATATTACAATTATCAATTAATCATTTTCTTGATACATTATTAAATTTAAAAAGTGAAAATAAATTTTTATATTTTTCATATCAATAAATTAAAAAAAAAAAATTAACTAAAAAGTCGCCCCTCTCGTCCGCTGTGGTGTGGCAGACGATGGGTTGTGGCTTTGTGGGTGAGAGTGGTCACCCTCATTACCCTCCATCATAATGCACCCAAAAAACCCCTCTCTCTCTCTCTCTCTCTCTCTCTCCTTGTTCACGAAACCCTAACCCTCTCTGGCCAATAGCTTGCAAAAACCCGGTTTTTTATATAACCCTTTCTGAACCGGTCCCGGTTCACCACTATATACTCTCTCTGCCTACCGTGGGCACTACTGAACCCACCTTTTTTTTTTTTTTTTTTCTTTCTTTTATTTGGCCTTCTCCGCTCATCTCTCATTACCACTTTGGACCTATCCCCCACCTTTTTCTTTTCCCTCTCTCTCTCTACACATATATTCATTTCTCTCTCTATATATATTCATCATCTCTTTTATAAACTCATAAGTTTTACTGTTGTGATACATAGCCCATCTTCAAAGCAAGGGAGAGAGAGAGAATAAAAAAAAGCTTCTCATTCTATTTCATAGTTCTTGTTCTTGTTCTTCATTCAAATTTCTCTACATAAACATGTCGAGCTGTGTTGATGTTGTGCCAGAGCAACTCTGCTACATACCTTGCAACTTTTGCAATATTGTTCTTGCGGTATCTGATCTCTCAACACCTCTCTTCTTACTGGGATCTGCTTCTGCAAATTCCCCATCAACCCATAAATATATTTATATATGTGTTTTCATTTTTATGTGTTTGTGTGTGTGAATAACAACAAGAAGAAAGAAAGAACATTGTGGATCCTGAAAAGGGGGGGTCTTTGTTCTGAGATCAGGTCATTTTGGTGTTATTATATATATGTACTGAAATCTATTTGTTTTGGTTGCTGGGTTTTTCTTGTTATTGGGTTATGGTCAGGTCACCATCGTTGGGACTTTCTTTTACTTCTCTTTTGCAGTCAAAGAGAAGTCACCTGAAAGTCCTGAAGTGCAAAAGACCAGAGAGAGAGAGAAATTAATGAGTTATTAAACTTCAAAACAAGGGTTTGTGTGACGATAAACTGATGAGGACAAGTCCTCTCTCAATGAATGTCCTTCTCCACTCATCATCATATATCCTATACTGAAAAACAAGGACAAACTTGCTCAGTATGAGAAAGAAAGAACTCTTATCAAAACTGAGCTCTTTCTTTGTGGCTGATGAGTTGTTTTATTTATTGGAAACTTCAATCCCATACAGATAAATTTTTATTTATTTTTTTTATTTTTCCAATCGATTTTTTTTTTTTTTTTTTTTTTGAAAATTTCCAACTTACATAAAAAATTGATGTTTTGTTTACAACACATTTTTTTTTAGACAAAATGTTTATGTTTTGTTGACAACACATTTTTCTTTAAAGAAAGAAAGAATTAATAACTGGGTTATCCATAGTAGAGTCATTAATGTCCAACTAGCTAGATTTCCATAGTCAAAACAATTATTATTCAGACCTAATCGGCCATATTTATCTTCTTGCAGCTTTTTCCTTTGTTCATCATAATTTATTTGCTTTACACAAACACACACAGATAGATAGTGCTCTATGATTTTTTAAATAACAGTATCACAATATAGCAACATCGGTAATAACGTCATATATCAATCCATATGAAGGAATATCAGTGTTGAAAATCTAAAATTCCAATACAAACACTCGAGAGCTCTAAACTTGCATTTATTTGTTTGTTTTTTTTTTTGCAAACTAAAAGATTTTGATCTGGGTGTTTTTTTGGGTGATTAACTTACAGATATTTTGATTTTACAGGTGAGTGTTCCATGCAACAGCTTGTTTGACATGGTGACCGTCCGATGCGGACACTGCTCCAATCTATGGTCGGTGAACATGGCAGCTGCATTTCAGTCACTTTCTTGGCAAGATACTCAGGTGATCTTAACCACAAATACACACATACATAAACATATATATGAATATAAATATAAATATATAATATCAGCTTTATTTCAGGGCGATCATAGGCTTCTGAAATCTAGGGTTTCTGGGTTTTGCTTCTTTTGAGGAAATCTAAGTATTCTTCATCTCTGTATAGATATAATAGACACAGATCGAGTCTTCCAAAGCACATGTGATTGTGAACCCTAACAGCCGCCATAACCAAAACCTACATTTGTTTTGTTTTTTTTGCTTTTTGTAGAGTGTGTTTCGCAGCCACAGTTGTAATTGCGTCAGGACCTGTCCTGACCCATCAATGGAAAGCATTTTTCTAGGGTTTTTTTCTTTCAAAGATAGAGAAACTTTTGGGTATTGATGATTTGATTGACATGTATCGTGTTCTAATCTAAACTTTCTTTCATAGGTTTTCATAGATTTCTTTTCTATCAGATTTTGTCCTCTATTTTGGCAACAAAATCACTTCTCTCAACAACTGTCAATCTGGGTCTTATTTTCTTTATATGATTCCTAACTAATTCAGTCACTTCAATGTTGGGTTTTTCTTTTTTGCTTATAAAACATCATTTCAACTCACTCAGTCACACCCCTCTCTCTCTCTCTTCCCTTTTACTGTCAAATCCACACTGGAGAAGTCCTATTATATAGTTTTCCAAGCAAACCACTTCATCTGCTTTCCTTTTTTGCCTCTTTGGGATGAATTGAGATGCAAAAGAAACTATTTAACTTTTAAGTTTCATTATGCTCATTAATGGCCTATCTTTCACTGAACAAAGTGTGAACCCTTTTCCTCTTATTGCCTAATATGCACACAATACAAGCTAAAATCCATTTTCTCGTCTATATAGCATGTATATTATAAACTTCCATTTATAATATTCTTTGCTGATCAAAAAATATTATAAACTTCCATTTCTATTTTTTTCAGGCGTCCAATACTTCCCCAGATTACAAGATTGACTTTGGTTCCACATCGAAATGTAACAACAAGGCGACAGTCCGACCACCACCAATTGCAAACACTGCCGTGGAAAGAGCTGTGAATCGACGTAAGAGTTATAACTTATCACTCAGACTAGATCAGGTTTTAAATATTAACTGATACAATTCATACACATATTTAAATTTTAAATTTTCATTCATCAATAAAACTTTCTTTTGCTGGTCAAAAAAATTTTAAATTTTCAATATTGCTGATACTAATAATATGTTTAAAACTGTAACCTGGACTATGTGGAACCGTTGGATTGAATTGTTATCACTCATGCAATACTCTTTTTGTTTTTGTTTTTTTAAATTTTTTTATTTTTTTCCTGTTTGTTATATGTGTTTATGAGGCATTGTTTTCTTTTTCAGCTCCCGAGAAGAGGCAGCGAGTACCTTCTGCATATAACCAGTTCATAAAGTAACGAAATGCTATCACAGTCACTTACATTGCATGCTCATCACCTGAATGTTCACTTTTATCTTTTGCGTTTTAAAAAGTTCCCTGGCAAAACTTACCATTTGTATTTTTTTTTTCTCAAAATAAAAATGTGATGATGTGTATGTATAAATATAGAGAGGAGATTCAGAGGATCAAAGCCAACAATCCAGATATCAGTCACAGGGAAGCTTTCAGTACTGCTGCAAAAAATGTAAGTTGGCATGATTAACAAACTTGGACACTCCTTTTTTTGTTGGTTTGCATGCAAAAATGTCAGTGGAATTTTTGTGGTTTACGACCTAATGAACTTTCTTTGCTAGTGGGCACACTTCCCTCATATCCATTTTGGATTAATGTTGGAGAGCAACAACAACCAAACTAAACTTGATCAGGTAATTAATAGTTAGATTGAATATTCAATTTCACTTTCATTTTTTTTGTTGTTGTCTGTGTATTCAAGGCAATGCATAATCCTTCATTTTAGAAAAGATGGGTGCCAAATTTCATTTTCTTACAAACTTGTCCGTGTATTGTTTGAGCATTATCATGGAGAAAACTCACATCCCATGGTTAACCATATAAAGAAAATTTCATTATTTTTTCCTGGTTTTATTTAGGTTGTTGTTAAGTAATGATATACATAATCACATTTCTTATTGATTGAAATAAAGTAGTAAAACTCATATCAATAAACATAGAGGAAATTGTAATTCAATGCCTTTTTTTAAAATAAAAAAAATTAATTTAGTGGTAAACTTTACCAATTTTAATAATTGAAATTATAAATTTTGCATTAAATTGCAAATTTTTTGTGAAGGCACCATTTATTTGTAATGTTCTCATAAATATATGTGGGCATGGACAAAGTTAGGGGTGAGCCTAAGGGGGCATGGCCCTCATTAAGTTTTATAAAAATAAAAATTTATTATCCCTCTAATTTATGAGCATTCTACTATTAAAGCTTAATAACAAGTCTAACATTTACAAGTATAGAGAATGGCGCCCTAAGTTTTTTTTTTTTTAAGAATAGAAAAAATTATTGACCCTTTGTAATATATGTGGCATGATCCCAACTATTTCAAATATTAAGTTTGTTATTTTTTATTTTTTATCGGCAAAACTCAATTGTTATTTGTTAGATTAATACCTATAAAAGTTAGTCTTCCCACCCTTGTAAAGCACCAAGTGTTTATCTCCTAATTTAACTTTCTTTCATAAGAATTGAATCCATAACCTTCACCTTAGGAGAGTAATGATAGTCAACTAGACTAGGCCGAGTTCCTTTTTCATATATTAATCAATTCAATTGATTTGATATATAAATGTCATTTGTTGTTTTTATTATATAAGAAGATTTTTTATTTATATAAATTATATTATCTAATAAAATTTTAGTAAATGTTATGCTAATGAGACACTCCAACAGGCTGTCAATGTTTATTGATCGGCAAAAGTAATCTTTATTAAATAAGATTTAAGGATAAACCTTACATCAAGATCAATAAAGGACAAACCAAGAGGTGCTATAAGCATCAAAACATAACTCCCCATCTGTAGGTTGGCACAAGGAGCATGCCAAATCATTTGCAGCACCACTCAAAGCAATGGTTGAGAGCTCAACCAACTGCTGAAAGAAAGAAAAAAACAGAGTAGCAAGGCCAGTAAAATGTTGCTAAACATCAGCAGCCCCTAATGGACTACAATCTATAAACAAAGTCATTCACAGTGTAATCAACCCCTTTAAGATTGTACTTGATCCACAAAGCTAAACGAACTTTAATCGAATCACACAGAAGATCCCAGTTGGTAATATGGGGAAGAAAATACCAAATACCAAAAGGGCTAAAATTTCAAAGTACTCTTACACGTCTTAAAACACTTTCAAATATAATTATATCTTTTTTACACATCCACTAGGGTTAATTGAAGTTCTATAGGTGATCATTAACAATTTTCTTTTACATTATGAACCTAACTATATAATGCAAAGTAATTAAGTTGAGTATTGAGCAATGAGTGATGCATTTTTATTGATTTTTCTTACTATTTTGTTTTTAAGTACTAATGTAATTAATTATCATTTCTTAGAAGATAACTTCTTCTTTTTTTTCTTTTTTTCTATGACCTTACATGTGATATAGGTAAAAAAAAATGTGAGTATGTATAACATTTTCCTTTGTTTTATTCAAGGGTTATTAGCAATGAGATATTAGGGTTAAAGTATCAAACTCATTTTTTGCTTATTACAAAAAGATATATAGAAAAGTAATGAAGTGATGTAATTCAAATAAGCAAATAAGCCATAAGTTAGATTGATTTTTTTTTTTTTTTGTGTGTGTGTGTGTGTACCCAAAAGAGTAGTTTTAAGATCATGCACATAATGTGAATTGTGAATAGTGAAGTGGTCACAAGGCTATTGCGTACAATTCCCCCAAAAATATTATTTTCTTCCTGGTTGAGTGATTCAAATTAAAATAGTGCTACAATCACAAAAATCAATTTATGGCTCAAATTCATTTCATGTTTGAATCTACACTACACCAATTCTATCTACATCACACAAACACTTCACCCAGAAAAATCTAGTACAAAAAATCTGGGTTCATAGTACTTTTATTCAAATTAAGTCCATTCCAATCTTTCTAAATTGAATGTGCTATGTTGGTACGGTTACAGAACTTTCTTTAATAACTCACTTGAATGATTTCTCTCTCTCTCTCTCTCTCTCTCTCTCTTCTCTCTCTCTCTCTCTCTCTCTCTCTCTGTGATTAATTTTTTTATTTTTTCCAGGGATCTGGGAAGCATCTAATGCCAAGGACTTCCGTGCTGAGAAAATGAAAATGTTGATCATATGTGACATCCCCATCATAGAATTGAAGAATGGTAGTGACTCTCTCTCTCTCTCTCTCTCTCTCTCTCTCTCTCTCTCTCTCCTGATTGAAAATTTTGATTTTGTCCAGGGATATGAGAAAGCATCTATTGCCAAGGGCTTCCTTACTAAACAAATGAGAAAATGTTGATCTTCTGTGGCATCCCCATATTGTGGAAATGAAGAAAGCCTTAACTTTAATGTGTTTTAAGGACATAAAAACTATATATCTTTGTTTATTTTTATTTTTCCAAGTTGTGTACTAGACATGCTATGTTTATGTCATTAGTCAAAACTACTTTGTTTGTCATTTTCATCAATCCACCACCTCTCTATTGCACTTTAGTAGTTTTCATGATCTTGCTTTTTGAATGCATAGCTCATTCTAACGCTAGAAAGAAAGACTTATTTATTTATTTTTTGTCAGTAAAAATAAAGATTTTATTAAGTTTTTGGAAAAAATTATACTTGTGATCCCTGTAGTTTAAGTCTTCTGTCAATTTAGTCAATGTGTAGTTCCAATTTTATCAAATTTTGTCCTTTAATTTTAGGAGAAATTACAATTCAGTGATAGTTCCACAAAAAAATTATAGATTCATGAAAAAAGTTTGAAATTTTAATTATTAATGTTTGTAAAGTTTACAACTAATTTGAATTTATTTATTATTAAAAAAAAAACCATAGGACGAATTATACTAACAACCCCTATAGTTTGGGGGCTCGTGTCACTTTGGTCATTGACTTTTTAATTGTGACACATTTGATCTTGAATTTTGAATCTTGTTCTAAATAAGGACAATTGAAGATACCATTAATCAATTTGAAGGGTAAAGTCATCAATTTGATAAAGTATAAAATAATTTGACAAAAATAAATGTCAAAAAGATATTTTTAATTTTTTAAAAATTATTTCTACTCACCAAAGATAAAATTATGTAATATTGACAAATCTTTTACACATTTATTTATTTTTATTAAATTAATTTTCATTATGTATTTGAATGATGATCATGTAATAGGTGGGTTTTTTTTATTTTCATTAAATTTGTTTCTATTTTTTCATAAGTCAAATATGGTGACAAGTTTGATATCATTATTAAACCAATCTCTTAAATCGAAAAATTTAAAACTAAAAAAATTTCATATATTAAATATATCGATTATACATTAAAAGCCTAACAACCACCCATTACATAATTATCTTCCAAACACATAATAAAAATTAATTTGGTAAAAATAAATAAATAAATAAATGTGTAAAAGATTTATCAATTTTAGATAATTTTATCTTTGGTGAATAGAAATAATTTTTAAAAATTTAAAAATATTTTTTTGACATTTATTTTTATCAAATTTGTTTATATTTTATCAAATTGATAATTTTGCCCTTGAAATTAAACAATGATATCTTTAATTGTCCTTATTTGAAACAAGATTTAAAATTCATGGTCAAATATGTCACAATTGAAAAATCATGGGCCAAAGTGACACAAGTCCCAAACTATAGGAACCGTTAATGTAATTCGCCCAAAAACATACACTGAATTGATATTTCTCTTAAATTTTCATATTATGTCAATTTAGACCAATTGATAACATCCATTGAAAAATTATATAGAAATCAAGGCAAAATAGTTCATTCAAAAAGAGAATAGACCATTTCAAATTAAACGTCAATCCTTCAATTACTTTGAGAAGAGTAAATGAATTATTTTATCCATGGTTTT
This sequence comes from Camellia granthamiana, assembly GCA_036172215.1. Taxonomy (NCBI): domain Eukaryota; kingdom Viridiplantae; phylum Streptophyta; class Magnoliopsida; order Ericales; family Theaceae; genus Camellia; species Camellia granthamiana. The sequence continues at coordinate 122,701,652 of CM069904.1, forward strand.
GATCAAATTTCTAAAGGACATTATCAATTACACTAATTGGCACAATGTGAAGAATTCAAAATTAAAACGGATGCAATTAGAATAACAAACACCAAATTATGTCACAGCTACATTTTTAAAAGGGTTAATTAAACAAATGGACCATAAAATATGCATTTAGTAACATTTTGATCCCAATATTTTAATTGTTCCACTTTGGTTGAAGTATGCAATATTTTACACTTTAGTCCCTATCATTAGTAATGTTCAAAGCCAGTAACGAGAGTTGCAACAAAATTAAAGGATTTTTTTTATCGGCCAAAAAGTAAATTGATGTAAAAATTGAATACAAAATTAAAAGATTAGAGATGAAAATGCAAGAAAATGCATAATTTGGAGACTAATGAAACAAAAAGTATATTTTAGGAACCAAAATTCTACGCAATGCATTCTTTGAGACCATGTGTGTATTTGATCATTTTGATTTTATTGATATGCTTCATGTAAAATTTTAAAAATACCCTCTTTCTGTTATTAATTGTAAAGAAATAAGGCTCTTGGTCCTGATGGCTTCAATATGAAATTCATCAAAAAATGTTGAGCCTTTATAAAAGCAGATATTTGTCTTTTTCTCAATGAATTCCATCTAAATAGCAGGATCAAGAAAGGTCTGAATTCTACCTTCTTAACCCTTATTCCAAAAATTCCAAACCCATCTTCTTTATCTAACTACAGACCCATCAGTTTGATAGGCTGTATTTATAAGGTTCTAGCTAAGGTTTTATCAAGAAGATTGAAATCTGTTATGCCAAAACTGATAGATGAAACTCAATCAGCTTTTGTAAAAGGGAGGCAAATATTGGATGGTATTCTCATTGCCAATGAAGTTGTTGATTTGTGGAAGCGCAATTCTTCAGGAGGACTTCTTCTTAAATTGGATTTTCAGAAGGCTTTTGGCAGTGTCAATTGGAACTTTCTTTTTCATATTTTTCAAAAATTCGATTTTGGTGAAAAATGGATCTCATGGATTAAGGAATGCGTTTCTTCCCCTCATATATATATTGGTGAATGGATCCCCTTCTCAAGAATTTCCTCCTCAGAGAGGTTTAAGGTAAGGTGACCCTCTCTCTCCCTTTCTCTTTAATCTTGTGGTTGAAGGGCTAAATATTCTCATCCAAAAGGCCAAAAACCTCAATCTTGTCAAGGGAGTAGATATTGGTGGCTCAGGGTTGAATCTATCACATCTGCAATTCACAGATGATACCCTTATGTTCTGCAATCCAGATTGGGATAAGATAATAAATCTGAAAAGAATTCTCAGTTGCTTTGAGTTAATTTCCGGACTGAAGATTAATTACCAAAAGTCTATAATTTGTGGAGTTGGGATAAACAGGGATTTCACTTCTCAAGTAGTTGAATTCTTCAACTATAGGGTGAGTTCGCTACCAATCAATTATTTTGGAATGCCTCTTGGGGCCAACCCAAAAAGAGTGTCTACTTGGGAGCCTATCATAAACAAGGTGAAGAAAAGACTAGCCTCATGAAAGAGGAGGTATCTTTCTCTTGGATGACGAATTACTTTGATTAAATCTGTACTTTCTTCTCTTCCAATCTATTATACGTCCCTTTTCAAAATTCCTACCCAAGTGGCAAACTTAATTGATAAATATCAGAGATCCTTTTTATGGAGGAGTAGTGATGACAAAAGGAAATTACATCTTCTCAACTGGGAGGCATGTTCAGTTAGCAAACACTTTGGAGGTTTGGGCTTCAGAAAGACTAAGGAAGGTAATGATACTCTACTATGCAAATGGTGGTGGAGATTTGCCACTGAAAAAAGTTCCTTGTAGAAGAAAGTTCTATGTGCCAAAAATAATGTGAATGAAGATTGTTGGTTACCAAATGGCTCAAGCTTCAGATATTCATCTGCAGTGTGGAAAAGTATCTCATTTATGGAAAGGTATGGATTTAGAGCAATTGCATTATTTTTTGAAAACATTCAGTTCAAGCTAGGCGATGGTAAAAGAATTAAATTTTGGTTGGATGCATGGGTCTCATGTACTCCTTTGTCCAACCTTTATCCTAAACTTTACTCTCTAGCAACAAGCAAAGATTAATTTGTCCATCAGTATTTGTATCAAACTGTGGATAATCAAACTCATTGGAATATCACATACAGGAGAACTTTGAGAGCATGGAAAGATGATTTGCATCTTGAGCTGATCACCAGATTGTCGCAACCTCTCAGCATTAATAATAATTGTGTGAATCATCTGATATGGGCTCCTATCCCATCCGACTCTTTTACAGTTAAATCTCTTTATGAAATATTTGAAAATTCTCTCCGTTTAAACCCTTTTCCAATTATAAAGATGTGGAAATCAGTAGCACGTCACAAAATTAAAGCCTTTGGTTGGCTTGTTTGGTGGAATTGGATTGCCTCTTCGAATCTCCTTGCTCGCAGGTTCATTATCCCCACAATCAATCACTGTTCATTATGCAGTATTGATAATGAATCTGCATTACACTTGCTCTTGCATTGTAATTTTTCTTGGAAGGTTTGGGCTGAAATTATTTGTTGGTGGGCTCCCAATGGGTCTCCCCTAGCTCCTTACAAGACCTGCTCTTATGGTGGTATAGTCAAAAATTCAAAAACCTGGGTAAACTCATCTGGGAAGCAATTTCATTGCCTGTGCTTTGGAGTTTATGGATTGCAAGAAATGACATGGTATTCAACTCTAAAGTTCCTGTTTAGGGAAATATTGTGGATAGCATCAAGATCAAAGTGGTCACATGGGTGAAGTTTTCTAGTCATTTGCCTAATTACACAATCCATGATTTCATGCATTGTTTGGATGGATTGAAGGGCCATAAATTGTAGATTCCAGCTGGATGTCAACCTCTGTTGTTTTTATTTTCTTCATTTCCAGATTTGGTTGAGGTCTCATCAACCTTTTGTATCAGCCTTGGCATGCATATGATTGGGCTCAATTATAGATGTCAACCTAGTTGGGATGTATTCTTGAGCTATGATGCAATTCAGTCAAGTCCTTATTTTCTCTCTTATTATCAATAAAATTCTTTCTTTGCTGATCAAAAAACAAAAAAAAAAAACAATGATGTTTGTTGCTAAAGTTTAACAAATCGCATACTTGAAGATCAAAATAAAACAATTAAAATATGCAAACTAAAGTATAATAGATGTATACTTTAGGGACCATAGTGTAATTAATCATTTTTCTAGAATAAATAGCTAGCTTGATGGGCCTTTGGACTTGAAGATTAAACTTAAAAGAGGAACTTACCAATGAGTCCCATATACAAAGTTCAAGACCCATCTAATCTTTAAACAAAACTCTTGCACCAATTAGTCCTATATATTTTTAATTGTTACCAAAAAATCTTTTTTTTTTAAAAAAAAATTTACAGACACTGTTACATCCTACTACTGTCAAACTTTCGTCAAACGGTCATCGGAGACTCGTCAGAATGTTCAACATCACCGGGGAGTCGCCGGAGTATCGCCAGCAGTTCACTGGAGTGTTAAGAACATTAATGGAAGTCGTCGGAATGTTCAAAACGTTTACTGGACGTTAAGAATATCATTGGAGACTCACCGGAGTGTCTAGAATATTGCCCCAAAAAAAAGAATAAATAAATAAATTAGAGCGAAAAAACATAGCAAAATGTGCTAAATATTGATAAACTAAAAGAAAAAAAAATGGAACAACAAAAAACAGCAACAATGGGAAAAACATATGCTATTTTTCAATTTCGTAAGGTTTAAGCAAACTGAAAAGTAAGTTTTGAAACTGTAAAATATTACAATTTCAAAGCAAAAATCTATTAAGCATTTATCCTTATTAATCAAACTGAAAAATATGTTATGAAACTGTAAAATTTTACAATTTTAAAGAATATTATGAAACTGCAAAATTTTACAGTTTTATACCATGATTCATTCCAGCACCAAAAAAATTTGAAACTACAAAATTTTACAGTTTTCACCGCCTGTAACTAAAACTCGAAAACAACTTGTTCAGAACTTGAAAATTTTCTCCATTAGAATAGAAAAAAAAGAAGTGTATAGCAGAAAAAATGTAGAAAAAAAAAAAAAATCAAAGGACAAAAGCGGATATAGAGAGAGGATTATACTCTGATAGCCAAATCTGATGTAGATCTACTCAAATCTGATATAGATCTACATCAGATCTAAGTAGATCTACTCATCTTCTTTGTCGGAAATATATTTTCTTTACCGTCGGTGAGGGTGAAGTAAGAAGTCGACGGTCGGTAGTTGCCAGTGAATCCCAATTGATGGTAGTCGTCGGTCGCCGGTGACTATATATCGGAAAGAGAAAGAGAAGAAGCAAGATATAGTTACCGGTCAATAATCGCCGGAAATCACAAAGAGCAAGAGAGGCAGAGAAGAAGAATAACATTATAAGACTTTTGGATATAAACAAAAGGTTATGGGATTAAATAGACTACACGTTTTTCAAAAAAGACTTCTTGGTAATTTTCTCAACTTAAGAATATGCCGCATTCTATATAATAAAGTCTATATAATTTTTTTATTTGTATATCATTATTTATTTTTTTCTTTCTTCTCCAATAAAAACATTCAAAGTTTATATAGTCACTAAAACAAAAGAATACAACAAACTATGTTTATCTCTACCATAAATTGAATCAAAAGGTTTTTTTTTTTTTTTTTTTTTTTTTTTAAGCCATTCCATTTGAGAAGGCTACATATTTCAGAAAAAAAAAACAAACCATTAATACCAAAGTTTTTAGTAAATTTGCACGCGGGTCTAGATTTCAAATACAATCAACTTCTAGAAAAACACAAAATTTATGGCAATGTAGTGTATGTATTGTCCTTGTTTATGGAAGAGTCATGTTCTTCAGATAGAGTAGATGTTGTGAAACAAGGCTTCACTACACTTCCATTCCATGTATCTCCTCCCATATCATATTTCATGTCACCTTTCTCAAAGGTCCTTTCAATAGTACTTTCTAATTTAATATCAAGGTCTCAAACTAGTTGTTGAAGCCACAAGCATTGGATCCACCTTCTACCTCTCAATTATAAATGAGCAATGGTAGAGAGCCACAAAATCAGTGGCTCAAATGGCTCAAAACTGTCAAAACGACATCGTTTTGGGCACAAAACGACGCAAAACGACGTCGTTTTGGCAATTTTGAACCATTTGAGCCACTGATTTTGTGGCCCTCAAACATTTTTCATTATAAATTTATTGAGTATTGCATGTGACATTGTGCACAGGGATTCGGGACATTAATTGAGATGGGTCTCATATTGGGCCACATCAGTCAACGTCTCATAATCCACGTGTACACAGCATGCCACATATAATTATTCCTCTTAATCAAGCCTTATTAGTGTCAATGGGGCATTGGATGGAAAAGACAATAATTAGAATACCAATGAGCAAACTCTTCAAATCTAGTAGTATTTTATGATGAATAAATACCATAGTAATTGATTTAATGAACTACACACATGAGAAAATTGCATAAGTACATGAGATGAATAAGAGTTTATATTGACCCTTTTTAATTACCTTAAAAAAAAAAGTCAAGTTATATTATGTTGTGGAAGGGAAAAGTATTGTTGATAAATTGACTGTATATGATATGTATTGCTCCAACATTCTGGTAACATGTTGACATTAAGATGCCTTATACAAGCTAATAGCTACTACTTGGACTAAGTTATTTGATGTATACATACATATATATATATACATATATATTTGATAATCAGTTGTTCAAATCAACTTACGTGTATATATATATATTTTTTTCAAATCAACTTACGTGTATATATATATATACACACACATACATATATAATACATAAAACTCATATTGAATGATATTGTACTGACATTTTCATAATCATGAGTCACAATGATCAGTGTTTTGTCATGAAATGAAAATATCATAAAAATTCACATCATTTTTTATGAAAATTTTGTTTACATAACATTACTCTTCTTGAAATTAAAATAAAAAATAAAAAACAAAAAAATTACATACATTTAATTTTAGACTATGTTTGTATTATTGATTTGAGTAAGGAAATTGAGATAAAATTTAATTTATATTTCATTCACATTTTTTTTATATTTTTTTTCTTTTTAAATTTTTACCCAAATTCATAATTCAATCACAAGATTAAGTTCAATCAATTGAGATTTTTATATTAGAAGATAGTATAGATATTGGACAAAAAAGTGAATAAATCTAGGAAAAGATTTTTTGTGTGGAAGCAAAGAGTAGATCCCATAAAACCATGACCTCTTTGATAAACGACTTTTATGGACCACCATGGTAGCCCCTCTGTCACCCCCCATCTTTGCATCCAAGACTCCCTCCACCAAGGCACTAAAGCACTCAGAACAAGCATCATTTGCTTCCCAACTTTGATTTTATTGGACTCTTACAAAAGTGCAAGTGGTCCAAAAAACAATTCAAAATATATATATATATAAAAATATATTATTTTTACAAAATTTTTATACATAATTATGTGTCAGCGATATTTTTATAATAAAATATTTTATTTTAAAATAATAAATTTTGATGCAATGATGTTATTATATATATATATATTGTATAGCATCAATCAAAAAAAATTATATATATAGATATGCATGATTGTCTTACTCACTTTTCATGTACATTTAGGTCAAGTTTGGCATCTACTAAATAATACAAAAAGTCAAAAAGTCACTATCCTATTTAAGTCACATCATCTTATTTAAATCACATCACCTCTCTAACACATCACATCAAACCCAACCCAAACCCAACCCATATAAGCCAATAAGTCAAAAAGTGCACTTTTTTAGAACATCCCAAACCAAGACATGAAAAATTACAAGCCAACCTTATAGAAAAAAGAGAAAACAAGAACGTGAGTGAAGGAAGGGCTGTTCTCAACTTATCCATCTTGAAAAGGGGTTTCTAAATAAGTTTGAGAGTGTGTGGCACAGAATATCAGGTGATACCTTACTGATAGGGATTTTTTACATGGATTAATGTGATGAATAATAACATGCATACATATATTTTAAATGGAGAAACTTAGATGAGTAAATCTCAATGTGATGAATAATAACATGCATACATATATTTTAAATGGAGAAACTTAGATGAGTAAATCTCAATGTGGAGAGAATTTTTGTATTATGGGATACAGATCTTTGTCTCATGTGTATGTCTTATTCTATTAAAAATTTTCGCGTTCATAGCACAACTAAATTTGGATTTAAATTTTTTAGGGCAAATTACATAATTCATATACTTTGGCCTTTGTGACATTTTGATTCCTATAATTTTAATTGACTCATGTTTGACCTTGAATTTATAATTTTATCTCAATTTAGTCTAATTAAATATGCCCATTAGCATTTTTGATAGAAAATGCACACATAAGCGAAATGTGTCATGCTTTTAGCAGCAAAATTGTAAACTTGCTCAATTCAATGTGTTAACATCAACGAACTCAATGACCATTTTGTCAAAAATATAACTCGATGTCATCAATTGAACTAAATTGACACAAAATTCAAAATCATGAGTTAAAATCAAGATTATTAAAAGTATAGAGACCAAATTAATATAAAGAACAAAAGGTAAGAACTACCACTGTAATTTGCCAAATTGTTTTACATATGCAAGTGGTGCTGGATACCATTATGAGTAAACATGTCCACTTTGCCCACTTATGAGTATTGACTTCAATGTTAGTTTTAATCTCAGTTGTGACAAAATGTGAATGTGAAAAAAAAAAAAATGAAAATTCATACAAAATGTCTTAGAGAAAAAATGGTCACTGAATTATATTCTAAGCACTTGTTTATGGTCTAATTTGGTACAATTTATTATAAATTAAAAGTTGATAATCAAAAAATAGAAGCTCAAAATACTCCTTCCCCAACTTTTAGATAATCAATTTCTTTCAATTTATTTAAGATATTTCTTCCTAATAAGCATTAAGCAAAAGTTGCATTAATTAGTTTGACACAAATTTTCAAATTAAATAAGATATAATCACCTTATTTAATTTGTAACAAACAAGGCCAATATTGCAAATGTGAGGGGGGAAATGTCTTGAGAAAGTGTAGAAAGGGTTTTAAAATTCATTAAAAAAATATATTAAATTTAGTGATAAGACAGGACCAATATTGAGAATGTGAGGGCAACAAACAACAAACGTATCCAAGATCCTTTTACCAATTAAAAAAAACTTTTCACCGAATTAGAAACTTCTTTTAACATTTTCATCAGTTTCAAAATATTTTTTGCCCAACTCGCAACATTAAACAATGCTTTAATGGCAGTTGTTAGCATTTTTATTTGAGAAATGGTTGAGAGCTCTAAACGAGGAGCTCTAAAAGCTTTAATGTATATGTGGATTTTACATGATGTGATGTTTTGATTTTTTTTATTTTTTTTTATTTTTTTTTTTTAATTTTCTAGCTCACTAAAACTGGTTTAAAGCTCAAAATTTAGGGGATGTATTATTGTTATTTCATTTTCCTCTTTAATTAACTAGGAAGAATAAATTTTTTTCCCCGAATATAGTTCTATACAAATTATATATTTATTATTAAACAAAAGGGTTTAAAACAACCAATCAAATGGGTCTATCCATGCCCAAATGTGGACCACAAATAGAATTGAATAAAGCAGGTGTAAGTGAGTCTGGTTTTGGTATAAATACATACATAATAACAAGGAAAATGATTTGGAGCCCTAAAACTGTCCTCCTAATTTCCCTAATTTTCATTTTAGGTAACTGTTTACTTGTTTTTTTTTTTTTTTTTTTTACTTGATATGGAAATTAGGGGGATTAGGGGGGTTTTTTTAAGGGGATGTAGCAAGACCCTAATAATAAATCAGAAAATGCCCCGGAGCTCTAATTAGAGCTGAAAAAGGACAGCTCTAATGAGCTGTCACCCATTAAAAAAATAAAAAAATAAAAAACAGTGAAGTAAGGACAAAAAAGAGAGCAGAAAAAGACAAAATAATACTCTTTTAGTGCTCTGTTTTTAGAGCTCTGGAGCATTACTGTAATAAATACACAAGAGTATGCACAAATAAAGTTTTTGACAGATACTGAATTCAAGAGAAGGGGAAGCTGCAAGCCTGTAACTGTAAAACACTGTTAAGTATTTAATGAAGGAATGAATGTTCTTGGGATCTGCATGTGGGTTGCAATGTTTTTTTTTACTAATAGTGTGTTTGGTTAGGAGAGTTTTTTTCACTAATGGTGTGTTTGGTCAGGGATTTGAAGAGAGATTTAGAAAGAGAAATAAAAAAATAAGTAAAATGTGAATAAAATATGTTTATATTTTACTTAATTTCACATACTTTTTCCCTTTCTCTTTTCAAATCTCTCAATTAAACACAACATAAATAGAATTTTTTTTTTTTTAATTTCTTAGAAAACAACAACACACTTGGGGAGCAAAGGATTTTCTATCCCTTCTATCCTTCGGATTAGTGTTGCTTATTTGAATTACTTATTTATATATATATATATAGTTTGTGTCAAATTATTAAGTACAAATTTTATTTATAATTTATTAAGTAAAAATAATTTAAATAAACTAAAAAAAGGTTAATTATTTGAAAAATAGGGGAAAGGTTACTTTTGGTTTTGAATTCGTAATTATTAACTTTTAATTTACAATAAGTTATATTAAACAAACTTTCTATCTTTTTATATTAATACATATATAACTAGGGAGACTAATATGTAAGTCTTAATAAGTTATATTAATGGCATTTTTCATTAAACATTATTAAAAAAATATCACTAATTGTTAATTTTTAAAGACAATTTGAAATTGTCACAAAAAAAAATGTTACTAATTACAAGTTTTAGCGACAATTTAAAAAAATCGTCACAAAAAAAGTCTCTAATTTTCAACTTCCAACGACAATTAAAAAAATTCGTCACAAAAAATATTACTAATTATAAGTTTTAGCGACAATTTATAATAACCTTGATCCAAAAAAAAAAGGTCACTTATTGTCAATTTTTAGCGACATATATAAAAAATCGTCACAAAAAATTATTTTTAGTGACGATTTTATTAAAACTTATTTTCAATAAGATTTGATAAGAATTGAATTCAACTATTAAACCCTATTGATAATTTATCCATATAACTATTGAGTCATATAAAAATATCAAAGTAGGTGAACTTTGAGTCATAATTTAGAAGTTAAATGTAGGGGTGCAACTTGGGCGGATTCAACCCGAATCCAGCCTGAATTTTTTTAGGGCTTGAACAAGATATTTTCAAATTCGGTACGGGCTTGGACAAAAATTCAAAAGTCCGAATTAAATTTGGGCGGGCTTGGGCAAAGATGTTGAACAACCCGAAACCCGAATTATACATATATAGATATATAAAAATATTAAATATACATATAAATTATTAGTCATTATATGATATTAAGGTAATTTAGATTATTAAATCATATTGAATATATATTATATATACAAATAACATAAAATCATACTCTTTTTTAATTTATTTTCACTCATAAATTGTAAGAACTACTATATAGCAACATCTCTCTTACATTATATAAAATATTTGTTTTGATAGTATTAATGATTTTCTATATAAAAAAAATATAAATAGAGTCAAATTTTAATAATTTAATAAAGAAGTTGCACGCACGCACACACACAAAATTATTTGCAATTCGGGCAATTCGGGTTTAACTCGGGTCGAACTTGAACAGGCAACATCGGGTTACAATTCAGGCCTGAACGGGTCTGGCCAGGTCTCAGCACAACTTGAGTTGGGTTTGGATAACCTCCCAATCCGACCGAACCCATTCGAATTGCACTCCTAATTAAATGTACATTCAAAATAAAATAATAATAAAAAAAAATCTTCAAACACATAAATCAATCACTTTCCTCATGGTCTCACTTTTTTATGGATTCCACTCCATATAAAAAAGAGAAAAGATTTGTGACTCGAATTAGGCGGGCTCGAATGCCCCGAAAGAGAGAGAGAGAGAGAGAGAGAGAGAAGCCGATCGGAGAGGGAGAAAGAGAGAAGCGAGCGAAGAGGGAGATCGTCGCTGATCATCGCCCGCCGTCGCTCGTCGCAGCCGTCCGATCGTCGCCCAGCTCCAGCTCGTCGCTCGTTGCAGCTCCGCCGCTGCCTCACCGCAGCTCCGCCTCTGCTCGCCGCCCCCCGCCTCCGCCCCCACCTCAGCCCCGAGTTTGTTGGCCCCCTCCCCTCCCCCCCCTCCCCTCCCCTCCCCTCCCCCTCCTTCTCTTCCTCTCCTCTCCTCCCCTCCCCTCCCCTCCCCCTCCTCTTCGTCTTCTTCTTCCATGTTCTGCTGAAAAAAAAAAAAAAAAAAAAAAAAAATACAAAACGGGGTCGTTTTTGGAATTAGGGGCATTCGAGCCCGCCTAATTCGAGCTCTCAATCGGAGCTCTATAAAAAAATTGTATCTCATTTCGTAATTTATTTGTAAGAAGATTAAAATTTTGACAACAAAAGATTCCTCTTCTTGTAATAACACTTCTATAACTATTGAGGGATCGTTTAGGAACAGGTTTTTTTAATAACTTTTTAGTTTTTTGACTAAAATATAATGTGAAAAAATTAATATATTTGGAATGACTTTTTGATTTTTTACGAAAAGGTGTATAAAAAATAAATAAAGAAGAAAATCTTTGACTTTTTTTGTATAAGTTGTTGATTTTTTAATTTTTTTTAGTGACTTTTTGACTTCTAAGTTAAAAATAGATATTGTCATGAGTCAAAATTGTCAAAATACATGAATTTCACATCACGTTTAAATCATTTTTACCATTTAATAATTGGCTCAAGCTAATCATAATTCTACATATTGGCGTTAGGATGAAAAAAATATCCAAATATTATGAAAAAAACATCAAAATAGTTTGCATTGCAATACATCGATCTTAATAATCACTTATTAAATTATCATTAGCACTTCCATTAATTACTTAAAGTTTTGGCTGTAACTAAAAAGTCAATTTATTGGCTTAAAATTTCCAGAAACTCATTTTTAGTGAAAAAAGTTCACTTTAATCACCCTAAAAAATTGTTAGAATAAGTCAAAAAAAAATCTAAAAATGTTAAACAAATTAATTTTTTAAAAACAAACATTAAAACAAAGTACAAAAAGCAGAAGATTCGGTGGTGAGAGAGAAGAAAAATATTAAAATATAAAATAAAATAAAAACTTCATTTGTTTGATAAACTCATTTTAAAAGGATTGATTTGAAAATAAGTTATTTTAGTAATTTTTAAATTTTTTTACTAAAATATAAGATGAAAAAAATTAATATATTTTAATTGACTTTTTTTTTTTTTTTTTATAAAAAAGACAAAAAAACAGAAAAGGAAGAGAATCTTCGTATTTTGAGGATAATTCTTTGATTTTTTTACCTTTTTAATAGTTTGTTGAATTTTTTACTAATGTAGGAGGTTTCCAAACCAACAGAGTCCAAAAAAAAAAAAAAAAAAATCACTTCAATCATTTTAAAAAATTATTAGAATAAATTTATAACAAAAAAAATTTTAAATGTGTCGAATAAAATAATTTTTCAATTATTTTAAGTACAGGAAACAGAAGGAGGGGCTGTGGGCAGAATCTGAAATGTCAAATTCATGTCTGTTAAGCATTCATTTTCATGTCTTGTCATTTCATCTCTGTTACCCCTTCCCCTGACACCCCTCCCCCACTTATTTTTGGACACTCTCTCTCTCTCTCTCTCTCACTAGGATGCTTGTTGTCCTTCTTAGGTGTAGTGTACCCAACTCTCCAATCTCAGTAGAGATCTCAAAATCAGACCAAGTAAATTTGTGATCCTGTAATGTTTGGTCCACATGCTGTTTTTAGCTGGCAGGCAGCTTAAGGGATAAGTTCTTAAATTGAAGCACTTTTGAGAGAATAATATATTACTATAATTTGAGAACAATGGAACAAACATATGATCGATTCCGATGCTATGGCATCATATTCTGTGGAATGAGATGAGTTTAAACAACTAAAAAATAAAATCTTCAACAAGAATAAGCAGAATCAAATCATCAACAATTTATGTCTGAATCAAGATTCTTGGCAAGAGAGAATACCCATATGTTAACTGTAAAAAATAAAAACCAAAAAAATCCAATGTTCAACACTCTCGTTAAAATAAGCAAATGCAGAGTAGGACCTATGCAAATATTTCTCCCAATTACCTAATTTGATGTTGTGCCACCAAGATAAGTTTGACATCTTTAAAAAAAAGTTAAAAAGTCACTATCATATTTAAGTCACATCACTTCAAACCCAACCCATATTTCATAAAAAGTCAAAAAATGTACTTATTTAAAACATCTCAAACAACCCCTAAGTCTTTACTATTAAATCAAGTCGCTCTTTCATTTTCTACTAAAGCTAAATTGTAATAAATCCCACTTGGTTGTTGGTCAAGTGGATCAACAATGATCAAGATTGATCTCATGAGTGAGTTTCTTATTAACGTAATATTTGAGTTTAAAATCTTATTATGCAATGTAATTTACTCTATTTTCTTACAAACGTAATATTTGAGTTCAAAATATTAATTATGCAATGTAATTTACTCTATTCTTTTTATCATCTTCATACTTTTCTAATAAAGTTCAATTATTTATCATCAAAAAAAAAAAAAGTCTATCCTATCTATTGTAAATAAGTGGAATGAATATGCAGATCACATTATCAAGCACATAACAAATTAGAGGCACCTATATACATGTCAACAGGGATCATCATACTACTTTAAAGTTCAAATCAACTCTTTTTTTTTTCAAATCCTCAACTCAATAAACCATATACAACACCACTATTAGCTGTACATCAAGTTTGAAGCCAAAAAACAAAAAAAAAACTGCCAAACATTAAAGTTACAAGCACAGAAACTGAGGCACAGAAAATAAAATGAGCTTATGTGCCTTAATTTAAGAAAAAATACTCTTGGAGGAATGCTCCATTCCACTTATTGACAGACAGCTTTCATATGAGTTATTGTTAAGAACCCCAAATAATCTATCAAATCCATGTGAGAGGTTTGGTAAAAAATTTGATAGATTATTTAGAGTCCATAGCATTTTTCCTTTCATATTTTCTCCTAAAATACGAACACAAAAAGTGGTCAGCCCTAGTGTTTTAGACCAATAATTATCAATTTGGAGTATCGCTTGGACTTGCTCCAGGAACAGTGAACAATTTTGGATGAATCTGAACCACAGTTCATTTCCTATAAATATAGTTGACCCGGTAGATAAAGCACTCTCTTACCAAGCGTAATGCACAAGTACAATTCATATTGTTGCAAGTGCAATTTCCCTTTCCTTGTTCCCCTCCTACACATTGTAAATACATGCGTGTGTCCTCAGCATTGTTGCATAATGAGCCTATGTTGTGGAACCAATATCAGATTTAACCAATATTTGAAGCCCTAATCAGAGAAAACCCATGGACCCCGCATCTCGTTGTGGCAGTTGTCATTTGGGCCTAATGCCACATAGTTTCTTCTACACATCACAGCCCAACTATAGAAAGCTAAAGTGCCCTAGATTCAGTTGGCCCAGTAAAGGCCACACTGCTAGAACTTGATGAATATATGAATGTTTGATTGCTTCCAGACACCCATCAAAATATATACATATATAAGAAAATAAAATAAAGTTTGTCTGCTCCAACCCGTCAGGTAGTCCATCAGTCTCCGATACCTAGGACTTATGGGTAGTTGTAGTTATCGGGGTTTATGTAGCAACGATTGATCCAAAGTGACTCTACCTTGGAGAGTTCCTTGTCATTAAAAAAGTTCAAAAAAAAAAAAAAGTGTCTGCTCCAACCTCACTAATGCATCAAAGCTAACCACATTCTAATCCCATCATAATTCATTGCCTTAGGACCACATCTTTACAATACTCTCGCTCCTGTATTTTTTGTTTGTTATATGAAATCCTTAAAATTATTATTTCACACTACTCATACTCATGTAATAATATGATAGAACCATAAGATTAAAATACTTTAAGTTTTCGGATAGGTGACCATTAAGTTGTCCCCCAAAATGGAAAGATGGAAAAATAAATAAATAGATACAATTTGAAATTGAGGGAGTGACAATCAACATTCAATAATTGACACACTCATTAATCTCTAATGCTATCATTAAAAGGGTTCCATAGTTCATCAAACATGAGTCGGGTTTCTAAGAATTTTGTTCCAAAAAAATAAAAATAAATTTCCTAAGAATGGGGCAACAGCATGAAATACAACTTATTCAGTCATAATCCCACAAATTCATGAAAAAAAAAAAAAAAAAAAGGAAGATGGAATTAAGCATGCTATTGTCGCTACGGTTAAAAGCAAATGGCATCTTTTCCTACTGACCTGAAAGATATCCGACTCTTGTCTGATCCAAAGCTGAACTTAATATTTGACGCATCGTCTTGCATAGAGGCATTGCTTGTAGAAGGGAAAGAGAAAACGAGGGCCGGGGTAGACCTCTTTGTGCCAAAAGTGTAAGATGGAATTGCAGGCCCGTCCTTCAGTTGAGGCAGCCCACTGGCTGAAGTAGATGGCATGATAGACGGTGTTGGTGGCTCAGAGAGGACACCAGAAGACGCGGAAACAGGGAACGTGAATCCAGAGCCATTATCTGAAAAACCGGTCCGTCTCAGGTTTGGCTGGTCGACAAAAATAGAAGCCAAAATTGGCTTCGTCCCTGTAGGGTGAAATGGAGGCTTTTTTAGTGACTCAGAGCCGGCATAGTTTGGAGCCATATTTGCAATGCCCTGTCCTCTAATTTGAGGCCGAAGCTCATTCAAGCCTTTCTGTCTGCTGTCAGGGAACCCCAGGGAAGCCGTCTGCAATAAAACCATACTAGTCGTAAGTTCGTGTGGTTCAAATCACATACTTGCAAATTATATTATGACCCGCTGATATTTTGAAGAGAGAGAGCAGAAAGAAAAGATCCAAGAATAGATAAGACCATATCAATTGGACAAACTAAGTATTGTACTGACTGTGACTTAGGCAAGACTTTTTTTTTTTTTTTGATAAATGTTATTTACGCAAGACTATTGAGGGACTGACTTCAAAATGGGTGATGTGTCCGTGTCGGACACGTATGGAACACCAACATGTCAGGAACAAGCATGTCCACGTGTCAGACGCTACATGTGGCGTGTCAGTTTTTTATTTTTTTCCTGGACACTTCACGTACAAGCATCCTGTGTTGAGACACGCCAGAGGACATCGTTTTGAGTTTCATTTTTATAATTTAGAAAGATAATTTGGGATCAAAGTAAAATACATGAAAACGAAGAGAAAAGAAAGTGAAAAAATAAAATAAACCCACATATACATTGATGCCTCTAATATCTTTGTGCCTTAAAATTATATTCATATACACACCAAATAAAAATATATTAAAAAAAAGTTTCTTTTGCCGTATACCCGCCATGTCCACATCTTGATTTTTTTCAAAATAGCCATGTCCCATGTCTGTGTCCGTACTTCCTAAAGGCATATTATGTTTTTAACATTATAAAAAGCGAAAGTTTATTCAGTGTGAATTATTTCTCCAATAGTTACATCAGCCAGCCACAATTCTGATTGAATAGGATCTCTCAACAATGTAGCACACGTCAATTCTTTCATTACAAACACAAATAACAAGCAAATGAACATGAATACAGAAAGGCACATCTTGTGCCAAATATGCAATTTAAGTGAGTTGGTAAAGCATAGATGTAAGCCTTGACCATGTTTTGAGCTTATCAAAAATAGCATTGATAACTCTTACATTCAAAAACTACAATAAAAAATAACAGAAAGAACAAAAATACAAGAAAAAAAGACAAGCGTGTATGTTCTGTGGTATAAGTAAATCGTCACCAACACTACAATAGTAAAGCCCGAGTGCTCATTCCTAAAGCAGTGAACAAGATAAATACTACAAAGAAAAGCAAATCATAGAGACTACGAAGAAAACCAATTGGGTGGATAAAAATAACAGCACTAGCAGCTTTATTATTTTTATTATATTTTAATTAACACTTTAATGCTCAATTTGGATGATTGGAATGAGATGGAATGATTGTAGCACTCCAAAAAATTTCTTTTTCTTTCTCATCGCTCAAGCGATAGAATGATCACTCGAGCGGTCTTGTGAAGCTTCTAGTACTTTTGCAGGTCTGAGATTCTGAGAGCTATTGATGTTCGCTCGAGCGCAAGGTTGGTCGCTCGAGCGGTATTGTGTCTCTGACGCTTGAGCGCAGGAGTAGTCGCTTGAGTGATCTATTCAGGATCAGCAGCTTTAAAAGGCATTTTTGATCCACTTTTCTTCATTCTTTCATATTCTCTCTCTCCTCTCCCTCCATTCCACCATTTTTAAGAGTTTCTAGACTACAAACTTGATTTGCATCCCTTTCTACTCATTTCCTACCCCATGTTCCTCATATAAGAACGTAGAGCACGCCAAGGGCTTTCTATCCATCTGAGCGGATCGCGTTTTCATCGAAATTGGAATTTCGAGTTTCTTTTCTTCATGTTAGAGGTAGGGACTTCTTTACTTCTTTACAATATTTTCTTATAGATAGATAGGTGATAATTTGTGTAAAAACCTCTTGCTGAGGATATTTTCTTAAAGGCATGAAAAGAAAGTTAGGGTTTTCAAAATAAGGGAGTTAAATGTAAGATTGAGTTGGATTACGGAAGTTTTAAGTAGTTAGAACATGATTTTGTGCCTCAAAGTAAAAAGTCCTAAATTTTGTTTAACCCTAGTTATGGACTTATTTTAAAAATGAGTATTTATTTCAATTGACTTTAACTTCTTGAAATTTAGTGCATGATTGGATAAGATGAGTATAAATAATGAGACTTAATTGTTGTGGAAATAATATTGGTATATGAGGGTTATGTTTGGGAAATTGATTATTGAAAATTGAATTAATAAAGTTTTTGGAAATACATGATACCAATTGTGTTATATAATTGAATGTAAAGAGTTGATGTTAATGTGGAAAAGTAAAGAATGAAATGGAAAACAAATTGTAATTGTTTCTAAAGATAAATCTTTATGCTTATGGTGGATGTGCTGTTGGATTAATGTGTAATGGAAATAATGAATGATGTTGTTAGTTTTGTCTACGAGTTGTAATAATGAATAGCATCATGCTATTAGACTAAGGGTCCATTTCCTTCTAGCTTGTAACTAGTAAAGCATGGCACTTAACAGAGGTTTCGCATTCCTTCCAGAGTAGCCACCGGAAAAGTGTGTGGTCTGTTGAGATATATGGAGATTCCGCGTTCCTTCCGACTTGTGACCAGTAAAGCGTGGCGCTTGATAGAGATTCTACATTCCTTCCGAGTAGTGCCCGGAAAAGCGTGTGATTCGTTGATATGGCTTAGTAATGGAGCCGGTTGTTGATTGTGAACTTGTGCTAGATAATTATAGGGGGATTTGTATGTGTTTGGTGATAATTGGAAATAGAGAATTGAATTTTTGTAAGTTTGAGAAGGTGGAAATGAATTGATTTGTTTTATATGGATTAGTTATTTAATATGTGTTGAAATGAGTGTAGATATATGTATATATTGAAGTTACGCGGAATATGGTGGGGTGATGACCAGTTAGTGGGTCGTATGATTATTAATACTGCATGGTTCCTACACCTAAGATCTTTATGTAACGTTAAAAAGGGATTTTTAAGAAAGACTGTTCGAAATTTATACAAGAATTAAGTTTTTCTTTGAAAAAGTTAGCAAATTTTCATGAGAAATGTATTACCTATGTGTATTTTATTTTTGAGTATAGAAAGACACATTAATTATTCATGTATCATCCTTCAGCATTCATGATCGCATACATCTATTGATTTTATTGTTGAGAATCATTGTAGATCCCTACTAGACATATTTGTTCATCTCACGTTATTTATACCATTTCAGGAACGGAGTCAGAAACGCCAGTTTGAAAATTTAAGAAGCCTATTTTTCTTTTATATGTATTTGTCATATAAAGTGTGAATGAAAGATGTGTTGTAATTTGGGATTGATGAGCGTTTTCTCCTGTAATTAATTAACTTGAATATTTCAACGTAAGCTTTGGGCATGTACTATTGTTGTAATTATTCGAGAGAGAACATTTTCTAGTTACTCAAGTGTAATGATTATTCCTATATACGCTATGTAATTGGACTTAAATTAAAGGTTTTGGTAATGTATCCGAATAATAAAATTTGGGATATGACAATGATGATTCCTTAGGCTTTCATATGGAATGACCATTCCCTTCAAATGATGAAAGATGATTCTTTTTGTAATGCATTTACCATTATTTTTGTTTTTTCGAACCAAATATGGGAATGGACATTTTGATGGAATAATCATTCCATTCCACTTCATTCCAATGAACCAAATGTTACCTAAGTTTGTAGTGTATAACAGAGATCTTAAATGACCGTGATGAAAACAAAAAAAAAAAATCAAATACAAGCATTGGGCAAACAAAATTTCAAATTTCCTTAAGACATTTAAAACAACAAAAGGTATCAACAACTGTCCAATTTGCAAATCAATCAAAATAAGAACAGATAAATGTGAATAGAAACTGTACAAGCTCATAACCAATCACAGCCAATGACAAACAGATAAATGTAAATTTTAGGCATTGTCAAGCCTACAACAACAAAAAATAGCAATAGCCTACAGTATATTTTCATTCTATCAATTATAATTGGGATTTCGTGAAGGTGAGGCTCGATGCACGACATGACAATATGCATATGAGTGAAACACAGAGCAGTCCAATGCTGTTATCAATATGCATGGGCCAATTTAGTGGTCGTAGTAACACATGCCAACCATTTATCGTGTCCACATTGATTAATCACCCAATAGTAAAGGACAAGAATGATTCACTTTCATCAAAACAGACGCATTAAGAGATGTATGAAGTACCTCAAGTGTGCCCTTGATTTGAGAATCATGAGTTTCGTTGACAGAGCTTAAAGCTTCGATACCTTTATTCACAACATCAGTAGCTTCACTAGTACTTCTCTCCTGAGGTTTTACTTGATAGTTTGAGTTGCCTCTATTTCTTTCTTGAGCAGAAGATTCCTTGTTGACAAAACTTGTGTTCTTATGAAAATTAAACCCTTCAAAATGTGGCAAGCTGGTACGTTCTTTAGGCATTGCATTAGCTACTTCCGAAGATGGAGATTTCTTCCATGCAGTGGCTAGCTGCAACTCAGCTGACTTCTCTCTAGGTGTGGGTGTGTTTCTATCAAGGTGCTCCAATATTGCTCTAACAGCGGGATTCGTTGTCTGAAGAGTTGGGATTCCGACTCCGGAACTGTTTTTCATGTTGTCTACGGACTGGAACTCTGTAGTGGTGCTTGTTCCTGCTTCCAAATTCCTCTTTATAGAAGGCAAGAATCCTTTAGAAGCACTGGAATTTTCCGCATGTGGAGGACCGTTTTGAGATAAACGAAAAGACACAGATCCTCTGGGTGGAGCTTCTGACGTAAACTTATGCCGTAAACGACGAATGGGTCCCACTGATCCATTCCTGTCATTACGTACTTCATCCTTTGACTTAATAAAGGACAGGCAGTACAACAATCAATTCACAAGTTATAAGTTGCTTACATCAATACAAGATGGATGCTATATTGTAATTTTCTGTCTGGAAATTGTAACCTAATATTCATTATTAGGCATTATATAAAGGAACAGGAACAAACCCAGCAAACCAAGCCTTACCTATAACAGCACACAACTCACAGCAGTGTTTATTACTTAAATAACATATCTGTCCAGCTTACAACCAACCAACTGAAGAAATTAGTTTCAAGTGTCCAAAATTAAAATATTTTTTATACATAGAGAGGATACAAGTGAGTCCTACTTTTTCCGTTTCAAAGGCTATTAAGTCCTATATATAATCATTAAGAAATGAAGTCCTACTTTAATTCTAAAAAGGTTTTACACTTACTATATATCTTATTTGCCCCTCTTTATTTTTAAATTTAATTACAAATCCGCAATCTATATTTTCACTTACACATTTCTTTCTAAGAATAAAACATACAAAACCAATCACCTGAGGCAAAAAAATATAAATAAAATAAAAGGAAATAAACCTGCCTGTATAATCTTGAATAACAAACTGCGAAATATATTGGGAAAAAATGCATTAAAAACTTATTAACAAAAGAAACAATAAACTTCATTTATATAATTAGAATCTTCCAATAGAACTCTCAAAACCGCAGGTACCCTTCTACACTCGCACCTAATCTGATCAGGCTCAATAAGCATTAGCAAGAACATTATACTGGAACAACATAATTGGTTGGGTATGCTATTTCGCACTCTGGAAATTTGTTAGCAATTCTGTGTGAATCCCCTAACATGACTTTTTACCTGCAGCTTCTTCTCAAAAGATTCTCTAGAAGGGTGTCTAACTTCAGACATTGTTGTAGATGTCATCTGATTGATGATGGCTACATAAAATTAATTTTTAATAATTTCTAGAGCTACAGACATTGAAATATGATGTCATTACAAATCTCATCCCATAGCCATCATGCTGGGAACTAATGCAAACAGAAGAGCAATATCAGTGATAAGGTCGATACTGGGGTGAAAAAAAAAAAAATCAAGTTTTCAGAATTGTCATAGCTTGTGAACTGACAACTTGAGTTTCTTTTTTATTTAGTAGAGTTCATGTCTACAAAAAGATAGCTGTCATTTACGGAAGGAAAAACTACTCATGGATGTTACTCACACAATGCCCGTAGGCTTTTAGTGATTCCTAGGTTCAGCTGGTGATAGGAAAGTTCAAGAATACCCTCATGCAAAATATCTTGCACATTGGGTACACACCGGAGATGTTTGTGGTGAAAACAGCAGCAATTTCAGGCCAGCGGTGGCTGCAACAGCAATGCCAATGCCACTAAAGGAGGCTATAAGTTTGCTGGGGTGAGCAGTGAGCTTTGTTATGGCCAAGTTTGAATGCAGATGAGTTCATAAATACACATCAGAAACCACAAGATCTGCTTGCTCACTCTCATCTCTGCCTTTCAATCTCACCTCTTCTAACACTTGGGTTGCCATTAGTTTTTAGAATTAGCATATCAAACAATGAGTGTATAAACTGAATTATTATTATACTCAATTACTAGTATTTTTTGTTTAAAATAAGTAGGTTGTTTCAATTCATCCAGGATTGGAAACAATAGATACCAAAATATAAAGCAAAACCGATTGTCACAATGAAAGAGGGGTCAAGGGTCATCAGATTCAAGTGGTAGGGATACAAAAGCAAGTATTAAAAGTTAAGGCCAAATAAGCAAAAAAGAAGGAACACTAGAAAGGAGATGAATTAGTGTATGGAATAATCAAGGGTATAGTTGTAAATATGCCAAGCAGAAAAAATGGTTGAAAATGCTGCTTTTATAATAATAAAAAGGAGTCAGGAGCAAGCAAATGAAAAAGAAAGGAGAACTTGGAAGTTTCAATTCCTTTCAATGATTTTTCACATAAATATCAGATGGAAAGGAATCATATTATAACCAAATATATCAGATTAACAGGAAAATGTTTCCGAAATACAAACTAAATTCGACAAACTTGATGGCACATCTTAGAAGAAAAACAAATCATTATTAACGTAAATCTTATGAAGACCGAAGTAAGATCCAATCTACCTGTTCACAGAGAGGAGTTTGAGGTTGCTGCCGGGGACTTGACGATATGTATAAGTACCTATTCTTATCAGCTTGCGAATGAGTCAGCTAACAACACGAAAAGAAAAACAAGTATCACCAGCATGCAAAAGGAGATACTTAAAACTACATAAAATTATGTTCATACATCTCCCTAAAAAATTCAATTCCACATACCTTGGACTTGGACATCGAATATATAGTTCTGGAATATGGAGTTCGTGGAAAGTTATGAAGCCTGTATCTGCTACTGCTATTTATGCTTTGCGGGGTTGAATAACCATGCTGATCTTGTACCATGGCACCTGGCCAACACACAGATGACTTAGCTGAAGGTGATGGAATTAATGGCTCAGATGCAAATCCATCAGCGTGTAGTACATCTCTTTCATCTTTGGATATTATCCTCTTAAAATCAGCACCAACTTCTGATACTCGACTGCCCATATAAGCTCTTGCAATATCAACAGGTGAAGCACCAATTTCTTCTTTGACCTGCAAAATTTCACACAAATATAATATTTCTAAAAATAGATGTAAAGAAAAGTTTAATGCAAGGAGTAAAAGTTGTTATTCGTTTTCTTAATATTTTGCATCCTATACAATGTTATTAACCGATTCAAATGCGACCACAGCTGTTAATATCAAAATTATAGTTAGATTAGATACTACAGTATTCATTCCATGAATCACAAAATATTATAAAGTTGTTGACAGGAAAGACAAGTTTGTGGAATCAACAAGTGATATGGTGAATTGACCTGTTCAATTCTAACAACAGGCAATGAATTATACTCTTTTTTTGGTATCCTGGGGTACATGACCTCACTGGAAGTAAGACTTATTACCGTTAGATACACGTAGGGGTCTGCAGACCATGTCTAACTGGTCAGTCCAGGAAGAAGCTTAACCCAGAACCCCTGGTTAATACAGAGTGTCCCACCAAGTCAAATGACCTGCAGGCTCTTGTGAATGGCTCAAATAATGAATTTTTTGGCCCTTTAAGCATACCAAGGACCTTTTTCCCTTTTTTTTTTTGCCAGGAACAAGGACCATTAACATGTAGCTTTTTGCGCCCATGTACTGTGTTCTTCATTTTAAATTATGATGCAACAAATTATTCCTGTTTTGCATAAAAAGTTTGATAGAAGTTTTTACCTAAACGGAGGGGAGTGTGACTTAGGGGGAGGGGGTTTTGAAATTTGTACTTCTTTATTTTTTCCTTGTCCTAATCCAGATATGTGAAAGCATATATACAGCCAATCCTAAACTTCTACCCACAGTGGATTCATATTTTGCATTCATGAATTTAAATCTCTCTTTATATTTGTGCGGTTCTAGTAAGAATCATAAACATAGTACCTATAGAGCACGGGTACTGGTATCGGTATGATACAAATACGTTGATACGGTAAAATCCAAAAAAAGTAGCGTACGGCTTGCCACGTTTGAAAAAAAATATTTATTTTTAATTTATAGTGATGCAAAAACTGATTAAATGGTTTAATTTGTTAAGGTCTAGCCTACAATTAACATTTAATGCCAAAAGTAAAGGTATAAACCAAAATTAAATATCATTATATTAAATAACTTACAAACCATAGTTTAATTTTAAAATCATGCTAAATATAAAATTAAAAATAGAAAAGAAGTCTAATGAAAGGAATTTAATCTTTGCAGTAGAAAATATTTTTTCGACTGAGCTACGGTACAACTTGGGTATATACTAGGTATGTCTGGGTACGCCAAAACTTCTGAAAAAAAAAAAAAAAAAAACCTTGGGTACGTGTTTCGTGTACCCGGTATGTATGCAGAAGTACCATACACCAATAAGTACTTGGTACCGGGTATGGCATTTTTGTCGAAGTACCCATGCTTAATAGCATAGTACTGAAGAAAGTTCAAAATATTGGATCCAATACAGAAAAGGGTATAAGATACTCTGTATGTACATATTTAGGTATAAGTGTTGTCTATTGTGTGAGCGCAAACAGGTATCTAACATGAATGAACCACGCTGTATGTGAAAGTGTTTAACATACCAACGGTTGATATAAAAAAGCATAATATAATAAGAAAAATGTGTTCAAAGATTTTTTCCACTTTCTAAATGGTTTATTTTTTCTTCTGTAGTCTTTTCTTCCCTTTTTTTCAAATGCTTGCAGCAAACCAGACTAGAAGATTGAACAGAATATGTATTAGGGAAATAGTAGGATTTATACTGACAGGAGGTTCATACAGATCACGCCTGCACTATGATTACGTAATTTTTCTATTTTTGAGAATCTTAAGAGCCTGTTTGATATTGTTCTTGAAAACTGTTCTTCATAAAAGAGCGTTTTAAAACTTAAAAATAATAGAGAAAACACATTTGGTAGTTTCATAAAATTGTTTACAACTTAAAACACTTTCTGAGTTTTCAGCAAATCAGATCCATTGGAAAAAATGCATATTTACAAACTGGGTCATACCATTACATGAACTCCTTCCAACTGTGAAACTATGAGAAAAAAATATGGTGGTTAATAATGTCATTTACCATAAAATATAAGTAGCTTGAATTTAATTTAGATCATTTTTGGCATTTGGACTTCAAAGGAAATGGCAGTAAGTTGTTCTGCAATGTTCTCCTTAAAGTATTATAAATCCGTAGCTCATATTTGACTACATTTAAAGTTTACCACAAGATTCTTAAAGCAAAGATGAATGCATGATATCCATATGCAGTTCAAAATATATGGATGTCTGAATTAGCATAAAAAAGCTAATTCACCAAGCATATGCAACTGATTCGAGGGCAGGGTTGTCGTGAGAAAATACTCACAGCTGATTGAAGCAAAGGCATTGAGGTTCCCGGTGCAGCTGTATTCAATACATCATGCTTATCTTCAGCAGATGTTCTTGGGTTTTCACGGGCCATTACAGCCTCTTCACCTTCTCTTCTAGTGGCCATGTTTGGTTTCTTGTCCTCTGTATCAACCTTAGAAAGATCAGCCACCCTTGAATTTAATATCTCTGTCAAATGATTGATCTCATCCCTGCAAAGTATTGGCAAGTTTAGATAAGCAAGTTTAAAAAACACAGATACACATGTGGCTCCATTAGTTAGATATAGATATGTATATATGAAGTGAAAAATAGCAACTTGAGTAAAAAATAAATTGTCCAAACTTGGCAGATACAACATGCCATAAGTTGACAAACTAATAACAAATCATTCCCTCAGCCATCACAGACATCCACTACAGATTCATGCAGATCTCCAAGGTGTTGGAGCATGTGTGAAGGTAAAATCCCACATCAGATAAAAAGTAAACAAGATGAGTCTTAATATACACTAGATGGGCTCTCCACTTGTAGGCTTAAGCTTTTAAGTGGGTATGAGTTCCAAATAATGTATGCTAGGCGTTGATATGGTATTTGTGGACTCCAGAGTTTCTCCCCGATGAATTGGGCCGATGTTGCTATGCGCTTGTGGGCTCCCTGATTCCCTAACACGAGGGAAAAATTTTGCTTCATTACAAAAACTATTTATATTTTACACCAACAAAAGGGCACCCAAATGGATTAAAAGCAAGCCCTTTGATCTCCATTGCATCTCCAAAGCTATGCTACCTGGAATGTGGATCGTTCCAATAAGTGGAACGGGAGCGAGAATGCAGTACGCCACATGCTCTAAATTGCGGTATGATAAGGTAGGCAAGCTTGTATAGTTTACACTTGAAGAATTTAAGGTATTTTTAGTCTATAGAAATTTTTTTAACAATTAGATGTCCAATAAAATGTAGGTATTTTTCCAAATTAATCATAGGGAAACACATTTTTATAAACATTCTGACTCATTTTTATGTGTTGAATATAAAATATAAGAATAGTAGCCGCAGTCTATGGAAGGAGTGGCAAAAACAAGCATGGAAACAACAGTCACTCAGAAAGATAAGTTGAATGTAAAATGTTAAATTTTCACTCACCCTAGATTTTAGTTTAATATATTTGATTTATTTTTTTATTCCTAAAAAAACCTTAAGAAAATATAGTAAAACAAACTATTGGGAATGCCAAATTTATTTGTTTTGAAACGAATGTGCACTATGTTCGGAACATGCATTCCAAAACGTAATTCGCTAATGTGTCAATGTTTTCTGGTAACACTGCTCCGAAACAATACAATTACTGAAATTTATTTTTAAAAAAGAAAAGAAAAGAAAAGGAGCTCAATTTAAAATAACATTAAACCAGAATCATACATAGCTATCCAGAACAAGAGAAGATTTCCAATCACAATGCTTTACCTGGAAAACCTTCTTCCTTTCACCAGCTGCTCAATTTTCGAAAAGTCGGGACCATCAAGTAAGTTGTCTATTTTGTCTGGTCCAAGTTGATCAAAGTCAGAACTGCCTTTCAATTTGTCTGCTCCTTTCCTGGGATTTATTCCTCCAGTAGATTCGAATACTCCATACTGCAGATTTAATTCTTGACAGTTTTCAAATAACTTCCTTATAATCAACTGAAAGTTTAAACTCAAAAAAATATCAAAAAACTAATTAAAAACAACTTTATTCCAATCAAAACCAAATAGATTTCTATCTCAGATATGCCAAAGTAGAAGATGAAGCAAGTTGTGTTTGTATTCCAACACACAACAATGACGATGACGATGATGAGTAACCTAATAAAGCATACATATAAGACCCTATAATATTAGCTGACCTGTAACACTATTCATGGATCACCCGTACAACCCATGTCCAACAATTTAAAAAATTACCCAATTACCCCAAATTACTAAAATCTAAAAAAAAAGCAATTAAATCTGTCCAGCAGCATTCCAAACTATAATATATATAATTAAATTATTCATAAACAAGTTTATAACACATCCAAAGCATGCTTTATGAAATTCCAGATTTTACCTTCATTTTTCCAATGGCAGCATCACCATCAATTGTACAAACTTTGAAAAAGATAATAACAATAAAAGGAGGATTTACAAATTATATACTCTTGAAGCTCGAAATTCAATTCTAAAGCAGGAACTACAAAGAACCGAGAAAAATTGAGGAAGGAAAAGCTCCGAAGTGGGAAAAAGAAGAGGAATCGCAAAATACACTTTGTCCTGCGCAGCTTTCCCAACTTTCAACAAATGATAACATTATAGGGGAAAGCATAGCTCCCTTTTTCTTTATTTAATTTTTCTTTCTCCAATATACAATAAATATACAGATAATAAATGCATTAGCTACGACATGTAGTTGACATCTTTCACAATGACATGAAGCACAGTTTTAACATCAAATATGTAGTATTTCCTATGGAAAACAGATATTTTCATTTTAGAAAAAGCCTAACATAATAAGAGTCTTATTCACTTAGTAGACAGCATTGTAGTCCTTGAAAGACATGGGACGGCACAACTACGATGAGAAATTACATAAACTCACATTTGAAGTGCATCCTTGATCATCATCGTAGGCTGTTTCTTTTACCTCTATGTCCTCATTATCTGTTCCACAACAAACTTAATAAGTACAAGAAGACAAAGTACATAACTAAATCAAAACAGAAACCTAATAAATTCACAAGGGGGAAAAAGATATATTTATGAAAGAGAACATCAGGACTCGAATAAAAAATTGAATTAAAAATATATATTGGCCGAAACACAAATTTAAAAGGAAAAATTACATTGGTAGTCCCCATCCTTTGGTCCCTGTAATTTCAATTGACTTAATTGTGACCTTAAATTTATGATTTTGTCTCAATTTAGTCCAATAGATTACAATTGTTAGTGTTTTTTTATGAAAATTGTGCACATGACCAGCATGTGTCATACTTTTATAAGCAAAATTATAAACTTGTTCAACTTAGCGATAACCTTTTTCGTTCAAAAACCTTAATCAAGATTAACAATTATACCAAATTGACACAAAATCTAAAATTAAAGGTTAAAATCGAGCTAATTGAAATGATAGGGACAAAAATGACACAAGAGGCAAAATGCAGGGACTACCAATGCAATTTATCCAATTAAAATAGTCTAGTTTTTTGTCTATTTAACCCCCCCAAAAAAAATATCAGAGCAATGTATACATGTAGGAAAAATGAAAGTTCGAGGCCACTAAATTATCCTTCTCATTGAAGACAAATAACGGTATAATAATCAAAATAGCTGATCTAAACAAGTCTTAGAAATAACAATCGCACCTAAGAAGAGAACAAAATGAATAGTAAAAAACATAACGAATTTCAAAGTTTTAAGATGGAGATGGAGATGGAGGAGGACCTTCATAAGGCCACAAATAAGAGTCGATTACCACGGTTCTAATATGTGTGACAAGTGACAATGAGGCAACGGACTGATCAGATTCACCAACCAAGAAAGACTTCAAACACATCTTCATTGCATTGATGCCGGATAATGAAAAGTACAAGCAAAACTATAACCACAAGTTCACCTCAAGTCACCAAAGAATGGCAATGACTGCATTACTGCCATCTCTTCAAACATTCACAATTGTTTTGACTAACACCCAGAGGCTTTGGCACAATCCAAACCCCAGAACATGGCAACAAGAAATAACTAATCTTCTTCCTTATTTTAACAAGAGTTGAACCTACATGAAATTACAAGAGAAGTGTTGGAGAAGATTTTTGTAATTCGTAAGTTATATTAACTAGTTTATCACCTGTAACTGCTATTGTACTTTATCCAAATCTATTTTAAAATCACTGTCTGAGAAAATAACTATAGCTCTTGTGAAAAGATTTCAGAAAACTATACTCTTTCCATTAAATATAATGGTATCCTAATATAATCAATACATACATCCAGCTAGCTTCCTTAGTCATGTGCCTGAACTGAAACCATGACAGCATAAAATCTTTACACCTTCCAATTTCTTCATGAATTGCTACAATTCAAAACCTCTTTGTCATAAGGTTATTATTCAAATTTACAAGAACCTCTTCCCTCCTGATATAATTGGGAAAGTAACCCATGTTTTGGTGATTCCCCATTATCCTATGCACATTAGAAGTTGTCTGTCACATCCAAAGGTGGAGGAACATGAGGGCAAGTGGGGGCAACTGCTTGAAAAAATTTCATTTTTATATGTATAGTTATGTATAACTTTAAAATTGTTTTGCAAAATTGTCCCAATTGAGATTATGAAACTGTCCCCACTGAAATTATGAAAATGAATATCCTTTCTAAGTATTAGGAACAACCCTTTACATATATGTTGCTAACTCAACTTGCTTTCTTTTGATCACTGGAAGTATAATTTTACCCCCACAGAACAAAAGTCCTGGCTCCAGCCCTAGTCACATCCTTAATGACCAAATTTGGAAAGTATCCATCACCAGCTTCAAGAGTATAATACTTTCCTACAAGAATCTAGGCTTCTCATAATATAAGTAATCTCCAAAACCATTTTGATAATTTTTTTCCTCATGAATTCAATACCCAGCATTCAACTAAAGTCAGATTATGCATCGCACCAGTTGGCACTTTCACAAAAGGTATGCTTCCACATTCCATAAATTCTAAGAAGTATGCAACACAGCAAACTGAAATTTAAGGCCGTAAAATAACCAAATCAAACAAGCTTCTCCTAGGCTTTCGGTTCATGAACACAAGGTTATCTCAATTTTGGCTTAGGATTAATAGAAATTTTGGCTGGCCAACACTCACTTAGTCTTGTTCAAATTTCTTCAAGCATAGGGCTTTGCTCAACTAATCACATGCACTAACTACGCTATGTTGCGTCAGCAAATATTGAAACCCAAAATCCACAAAATAAAGGTTCTTTCTAGTGTAGAAAGCAAGCTCATAAAGTACATCACTTGTTCAAAAAGAACCAAAAAAGTAATGCATATAGTTGTATGATTACACTATAATGTGTTTAGCAATTAAATTTGCATCTCTTGATACAAATCAACCCTAATAAATACCGAAACTCAAAACAGCACCAATCCCATAATTATTTAGCAAAAACATACACAAAACAATGAAAACTGTCCCAACTTTTATATAGAAAACATGCACAAAACTATCACATTCTGAAATATCTCAAATTTCAAAACCCTGAGCTTTAAAAATGCATATACATAATGTACAGAGACATATATATATATATGGCTGACCGTGATTTTGGGAGATTGAGGGGGTGGCGAGAGGTGATTTGGAGAAGAAGGAAGGAAAGATTCTGGTGGCGCCGTCGGAGATGAGGCGGTAGGCGGGATCGACGAGCTTGGACAACCAGCCGCCGTCGGGGCGGTGGGCGGCGACTTGGGATTGATTGGGCAGCGGACGGTCGTAGGGAGTCGCCGGAGGCCTCCGACTCGGTGGTTTCCTGAACTTTCCGCCGCCGCCTCTCTCTCCTCCCCCTCCGTATAGCCCCGACGACGACGGCAGCGGCGTCGCTTGTCCCTTTTCCATTATCTCTCTCTCTCTACAAACTCTCTCTCCCTTTCTCAGTGTAAAGCGCTTTTAGCTTCGGTTTTTTTTTTTTTTTTTTTTATAGGATCCACATAATTTATTGAATTTTTTATTAAATGTCGTACATAAATATAGAATTTATGCACATCTGGGCTTGTAGGAGTCCTACATTCATCTAAGGGAGTTGATAAAAAATTTAATAAATTATTTGAGATTCATAAAATTTTTCTGTTTTCATTTTAACGACGAACTCTCTCACTTTTTTTGTTTTTTTTAAAAAAAATTCTGTATTAATAAAACTTTCAAAATTAAAATTTACCTCATACATCATGTTTATTATATTTATTTAAAAACAAATAAATAATTTATCATTTTTTTTAATGTAACTGTGATATCAATGTGTTTTTTCTTTTAATTTCATGAATAATGACTTAAAATATAAAAGTAATTGAATATGAGATCCATAATGATAATGTCCTTGTGGAGCCAAATAACCCATATGAGATTAAAACGGATTAGACCCGATAGCGGAACAATTGCATTTAAAGCACACATAGGTCATATTTGATTATTGTAGGTAGGAATGAAATTATAAGAAAAATGTTTGGGGGCCTTAATTTTTATGGTTCAAATGATTTAAAATTGTCAAAACGACGTCGTTTTGGCAATTTTGATGTTGTTTTGTACTCAAAACGACGTCGTTTTGGCAAATTCGAGCCATTTGAGTCACAAAAATTAGGGTCCTCTACCATTGTTGAAATTATAAATACAGTAAAATTATGATGGAATTATTAATATGATAGTATTAAATTAAAAATATAAAATAAAATGTGTTTATTTGTGTGTAATGTGATGGTATTAATTAGTTATTAAATTTATAAAATTATGTAAAAATTAACAATTCCTTGATATTTTAGTACAACCAAACATGATTTCAATATTACCTCAAGATTGTTGATCTAATCTCATCTCTTATGAGGCTTGGCAATTTGGAAAGTTAGCTAAAACCTAACTTTCAACTTTTAATATATTTTAAATTATATCACTTCTTACATTTTTTACACACAAAAATATTATAAAAAAAAAAAGTCAAAAAATCCAAAAATCAACTTTTAACCAACTTTCAAATCACCCACAAACATAACATACCTGCTAGTCTTGTTCAAAGCTCATGCAATCATTTACTTGGATGCAATTTTAACCTCATTTTGTGATTGATGATCACAACTGTTGAATTATATAAACATAAAGAACAGAGCTAAAGTGAATAAAATTTGTATATAATCAATCCTCAAGGAATGTATCCTAATCCTAGTACGGTATGTGTCTGAAACATCTTGTATTGTACAAGCCACTACTACATCATTGGGTTGGGGGAGCTAGAATAATGGCAATGTGGTGGCTTCAACAGTGAAATTTCACTTTGAATACTACTCTCAACCTCTTTGTTTTTGAAAAATAAAGATTTCGAAGGGTAAACAAGTAATTGCATGTATGAAAAAGCAAAGATGGTCGGCAAAAAAACTTAGATCGCACACTAACATCCATTAAAATGGTTTTAAAAAAAAAGAAATTTTATGTATTGTCTAGTTTTTTTTTGTTTTTTTGATAACTCAATATTCAGTCTATAAAATCGCTTAATCCAGAGGATTAAATTCACCTATTATCCAATTTACTTAACCAGATAGATTCACAAGATCCATTTATTTCATTCATAAATCTTAGAACATAATCACTTTTGCCCATGACAACCAAACTAATGTCAAACCCTCTCCTCCCACCCATGTTGTAACTGATAGCCCCACGCCATCACAGCTAAACCTCTCTTTCTATGTTGCAACCCTTTTCACATCAACTACGACCAACATCACTCTCTTCTTATCACACCCTGCTGCCAACCGCCACACTTCGTTCTATTATAAGTCTGATTTGCTATTGCTCTCTCATGTTGATCTACTATAGCATAGTAAGAGTGGGGAGATCTAAAGGAGACGATGATGTTGACAATTTGGTGGAGGCATTCGGTAGATGTCATTATAATAGCCTTCATCAACATTTTTAAGCTTGTTCATAACTCAATATGAGTCATTAATTAATCAAAATTATGATGTGGCACTATCTCCTTGTATAGATTGGCTTCCAATTTTTTTTCTTAAACAATACAGAAGCTGAATCGGTAAATCCCCAAGTAGGTTCTCTCTAGTCCACTAGTGGGGGCATGACGTTTTTTTTTGGGTGAATGGGGCATGACGTTTACCATGAGTCTCACCATGACTACATAAAACATTAATTAATTTTGTCAGGTTAATATATTGATCATTTATATTAAAAAAATTGATTCTATAATCATATCCAACTATAATGAGATATATATTACTATGATTATAAAATTAATTTAATTTTCTTCATAGATGATCTCCCTGTAGAATTTGACAAATGAAAGGTGAGACCCGTGCCCCAACTGGGCTCCTCCAGGCGCACAATTTCTAAAAATACATTTATTTTCTAATTAAACAAGCTGAAAGAAAAAGAGAAGTGTAGTGAACAAAATTTTATCATTTACATTCTTTCTTACAGGTCAAAAAAAAAAAAAAGGGTCAGAAAGTTATTAGATATTATACAAGAGATGGAAGGAAGTGAGGGAGAGCTTAAGAAGCAGCAGCTATAGGAGGGGGTGAAGGATGAGCTCCTTCAAAGAAACTTGGTGTTGATAAGTTAGTACTGCTAGTGTCTTCTCTTACAACATCATCATCCTCTTCCTCTTCATTTTCCTCAGAGTCCCAAAGAAACCGAGCATAGGAAGCCATAACATAACTGCAACATCAAAATCAAAAATCAACTTAGTACATAAATAGATTCAATGGAAATTGGAAACCAACTATTCTTAAAGGGCAATTCGGATTGATAGAGTTAGAGGTACACAATCTGCACGAGATATTTCATAATTTGAATCATGTGATGTAAGGTGATAATAGTACGGCCTTACCACCCGTGAATGTAAGTTTTTTAGTGAAATGTCAAGGATTCAAACACTTTTACTAGGACAAATCTTCTCTCCCATCCATTAATTGGACTAAAGGATCTAGTTGAGGGATTTTGGGTCTATCCCAAGCCCACATTGGAGATACAAACCATTAAACTTGTAGCGTCTGCCAATCATATTGATCGGACATCAAAAACTAGATGAGCGGAGAAAAATTAATCCACAAGCTACTAATATCTACTCCACCTGATTTTTTACATGAAAGATCCATTTAACAAGCTCTCCATCAAATAAATAATACAGATCACCGAAAAAGACCCGAAATGGATCCACAATCACCCCAATAGAAGTGGAAGTGTTTTTTAACAAATCTTTTTTTTCAAGTTGTAACCACTTCATTGAAACAATAATGTATGATAATTAATTTTTTTTTTTTATCATATTTTGTTTATTATGTGCTATGTAACCATTGGATTGATACAAACACAAGTCGTGACCTATTTAACTAATCTATTGGTTTTTCAAAAATGTCCTATGACATGATTGAAGATTAAAATAAATCAAACTGTTTAGTTTTGTTCCCCAAATAACAAAGTGTCTTCATGGACAATTTCAATAGTGTAACAATAACTCATGAAATCATTAACAAAATATACCATATAAATGATCCGAACGCAGTTGCAATTCTTACCAGTCGTCAGGGGCGGCTTTAACAGCTTGATCAAAGTAAGTCTCAGCACGAGGGGCATCCTTATGGGTCTGCCATATCAGATCAGCATAGAGTGATAGAACATTCCCATCACTTGGGTCTGCCAATATTGCTCTTCCACAGTACTCTTCGGCCTTCACAGAGTCACCTCGTACCTTTTTTTTTTTTTTTTTCATTTCAAAACAAAACAACCCAAAATCAGAACAGAAACGGATGATCCCAAGTATATCATAATCCAACCTCACTTCATGCCTATTCTACAATATCATAAATCTTTTTCTTTCTTTTTTCGAAACAAATAGAACACAATAAAATATAAAAACTAAAAAATAAAAAAATAATCCAAATAAATGAAAACACAACCAAACAGGTATTATTTTTGTTTATGGCCACCAAAAAAAAAAACATAAAATATATATATAGGTTCTTTGTATTTAGGGATGGATGTCCTCAATTTAGATTTAAGAGGAACTTAATTTCAAGATTGAATGAAATGGCTTTATCACAATGGATTGGAAATAACTATATACAGTTAGTTATTTGAAAAAAGGCTAAACATTCTCTTTCCTATTTCGACTTATCTTCATATATATATATATATACCCTCTTCAATATTGTTATAAAATTCATCATTAAATCTCATTATTTGAAATCCTCATCAATCCAAACCAACTCTTAGTTCAATTAAAATTTCTTACTTCCTTCAAAATTTTCCTTTCTAGTTGAATGAAAATGTTGTTTCTTTTATTCTTGAGTTCTTCAAAAACCAATATTTCGAAAAGTTAACAATCTTTTTTTTTCTTCTTCCCAAAACCATGATTCATTCCAAACAAAGAGTAAAATTGAACTTAGTGTATATATACCTCTTTCAAGAATTTAGCATAATTGCTAAGAAGCAGAGCATCTCCAGGGTATGCATCAATCATCTTGTGAAAAATACTCCTCCGTGCTGTTATTCCCATGATTTGAATCCCAATAGCCAGAACTCCCATCCCCATCACCACCGCCCGATCCTCCTCCTCCTCCTCCTCCTCCTCCTCCTCCTCTACCGCCACCACCACCGGTCAAACTCCCACCTCCAACGTATCCACCACCACCACCCACAACAACACCCCCCAATTTCCAATCCCTTACCCCAACAACATCACACTCCTCATCAACCACAATCTCATCCAATCCAGAGCCCAAAAACAACACTCGATCCAACGAATCCGATCTCGAATCAAAACCCTCCTCTCTCTCCTCCTCCTCTTCCTCCACCGCAATCGCCGGCAATAATGGCCTTCGTTTGGAGACCGAAAGCTCTCTGAGATCGGTCTCCGACATCGCTCTGGTCATCTTCTTTCTCGATTTGTCGATCGGAGAAACTGAGACCATCGAGACCGATCGAGGCTTCGGGATTTGAAGAGAAATGTCCGTCTCTGGCGATGTTGATGACTCTTTCGAATGTGGAAGCCATGAATTCAGAACTGGAGTTGATGCACTTCGAAGAAGCATTGTGAGTAAAAAACCCTAGTTTTGGTTTTGAGATTTGCGTATCGAAATGTATAGAGGGAGGGAGGGAGAGAGAGAGAGAGAGAGAGAGAGAGTTTCGCGCTCTGTTGCTATAGATTCGGGGAAGATGATCTGTTTGAGCTTTTCTAGGAGGGAAGCGAAGATTGAGATTAAATCACTGCCGTTGATCATTATTATACAGTGTAAAAATGGAGTATTAAAAATAGAATGTAAATAGAGATTTGTTTGGCTACTACTATTTTATGTTTTTACTATTTAAATTTAAATAAGAATATACCTATAATAATGGTTTGCCTATTTGATTAGGGTGAAACACTAACAAATTTTAAATAGTGATGTTATATATTATTTGGTTCTTTTTTTCTTATTAACTTAAACATCGCGTTGTAATGTGAATTATATAAAAGATTGTGCATAAATATCGATATATTATGTGTTGAAAAATAAATGTAAATTTTTTCATAATGTTAAAATTACTCAACGTAACGCATCAAAAAAAAACTCCTTAGTTTGCTTTTAACAATCGTAACGTTTTAATGTAATATTCTAAAAACATAACGCTCTAATGAAACACACTAAAAAAAATTTTAGTGTACTATTCTTAAATGCAACAACATAGCATTTCAAAAAAACTTTTTAATATACATTTTTCAAACGTAACACTCCAATCAATATAATACACAAAATTTTCAATATACTTTTTCCTAACATGTAACACTCCAATATAACACATTAAAAAACTCTTTAGTATACTTTTTTCAAACGTAACAACGTAGCATACCAAAAAAACTCATTAGTTTATTTTTTCCAAGACTTAACACTTCAATCAATATAACACACAAAAACTCATTAATGTACTTTTTCTAAACATAACACTCTAATGTGACACTTCAATGTAATATCAGAAAATCAAACTAACAGGAATGTAAATTTTTATGCTCGACAACCAATACTTCAACTACCAATCCCCCCACAAATAATATTCCACACCATGTCTCACCCTTTCCATTCTCATCCAAAAAATGAATAAAAAAATTTTAAAAAATGAATCACAAAAGGACATTCATTTAAACTCAAATAGCACCAAATCAAATAAATAAAATTTTTTAAAACAAAATGACTAATTAATTTATAAAAAAAAAAATCTTAAAATTAAATATATCAATATTTCCCCATATAAGATTTATAGATAAATTCTCCATTTGGTTAACATTTGTGAAAAAATAATTTTTACAAGATTCACCTATCTTTGCCAATACTAAAAAGTCAATTATTATTCTTAAATTATTTTGTCTTTAATCAAAAATTTAAAATCATTTTTCACACACTATACTGACTTCTCTATACTGCGTAAATTTGGCTCATTTAAAAATTGACTATTTTAGTTAATTTTTTATGTGTAAAAAAAATTTAAAAAATGATATAACAATTTACAATAATTTTTTAACTATTTTATTCTATTGACAACCAATTAGTACTTTTTGAAAGAGTGTATTGGTAATGGATGTTTTAATAGTATTGATTAATAAAATTTAAGATTAATTTTCATTCTTTATAGTATGAATATATATAGATATATTAGTAAGGATGCTAGTAAATCTGTAAAATATAAATTTTAATTGTAAATTGAAAATATGTAGTGTGTATTACTCTATTGGTAAAACTATTATTTACTACAGCAATGGTCTTATGTTTAAGTTTTATTTATTTCACTATTTATTTTTTATTTTTTTTGGGTCACTTGTCAAAAGTTGTTTACCTCACTAATTTATTTATTTTTTAACACGGCAATCCACTTGACAAAGACAGTGAAGAAGTTTCAAAATACAAAATGAGTTATTCACTTATTATTTTTAGTTTATTAGAATATCTAAAATGGTATATCTTTTTTCATCAAATTTAAATAAAAATTTGAGTAAAAACTCCATCTAATATCAAGTGGTCTAACAGGAGATTTTGAGCTTTTATCAAAATACCGATTGACCAGACAGATGACTGGACGGATGTCTAACAGGTCGACTAGCCAATGCATTTTTGTCACAAATTTTTGCTTAGAGGTGATCATCCGAAGAGACATCCGGTGATTAAAATCCAACGGTTATAAACTATGATTTGATGAAAGCTCTCAGCCGTCCTCAATTTAGTAAAAGATTTTTGATATTATCGATTTGATACAAATCTAACGAAACTATTAAAATAAAATAAAAAATGTAATTTTTTCATTAAATTTAAATTTGATGGAAAAATTGATCAACCTTTGAAGATGGTCTTCACAACCATCCTAAAGTCATTCGTTATTAAAAAAAATTAAACTAAGAAATATATCATAAATAAATAATTGTTTTGATCACCTACGAGCATATTTACCCAAGTCTTCAAAAATTGGTGTTCAATTTTTTTTAAGTTTATATGGCAATGTATTTGACATCTTTAAATAAAATACACCATCGGTCATGTTAAATTTAAAGGATGTTTGGCATAATCTATATAAGTGCACTTATTTAAACAAGTACACTTGGCTTCGTTTGGCAAGGGCTCATTGGGCTCATGAGCCACAAAAGACAAAATAGGCTCATGAGCCACAACAGACAAAATATCACATCCAACCCCATAATCATTACACTCTTCTCTCACAAAAAAAAGTCAAAAAAAGCCAAAAAGCCAAGAGCCCTTCCAAAACAAAGCTTTTGAGCCCAGGCTCATATAGCCAAAAAAGTCAAAAAGCCAAAGAGCCAGCCCACTTCCCAAACAGAGGCTACTTTGGTCATATCATTTTTTTTATTTTTTATACATCTTTTCATAAAAATTTTAAAAATATACTTATTTAGATCAGTCTAATAATACCTTTTATTATTTAATTATATTTATTATAGAATATTTTCAAAAGTCAAATTTTCGTAGGAACGCACTTTGTAATAGGTCTCACGAGATAAAGAAATTTTTAAAAATAAATAAATTATATTGACTTCTTTTGAGATTTTGAAAAAATACATTAAATTTTATAATTTTAGCATAATTACATTGAGCTCTCTTAAGATTTTAATTCACCTAACAACTTAATCCCATTTTTATCAATATTTTGTCAGTCCTATAAATGGAAAAATAATGTTATCATATCATTTATATTTATATATATATTTTTTCTTATCATTATATCTTTACATTATTTGTATTAGTTTTAACCCCGTTAATCTTAGTAAAATAAAAATCAGTATAATTATATCAAAATTATGAAACTACTTATATTTTTCCCAAATCTTAAGAGAGATCATTGTAATTTGCCCTAAAAAATTTGACATTTTCCCTCCTAGGGGAGAGGTCATGCCAAATTCCTATATAGCATTTGACTCCCCGCTTAAAGCTTGTTGAAATGTTTATTTTTAACTTCTAAAATGTCAAAAAAATATTTTAAATATCAGTAACAAATAGTGACGGATGCAGGATTTAGGCATAAAAGATATGGGATTGTTTAGAATGATTTAAATAAATGTATTTTTTGTCTTTTTAAGAAAAGATGTGCAGAAAAATAGAGAAGTGCAGAAAAATAGAGAGGTGATGTGATGAAAAAAATATAAACAGATGGATTACATAGGGGATGCCAAACCACCCCTTAAAATTGTTAAAAGTTATATTAAAAGAGTAATTTATACATTGGTCCCGTTTGGTAGAGTTGTGGAAAAGTGATTATAAATTATAACTTAACAGATTATGACTTAGTGCCATTTTGGGAACATGGTAAAAAGCCACGTTTTTTGACAAAATGTCTAAAAACGTGGCTGCCAAAAACGCCAAAAAAGTCATTTGGCAAGTGCCAAAAACGCAGCCGTAAAATTACAAATTAGGGCCTATGAAAAAAAAATAAAAAAATAAATCTCTTATGTTGGATAAGGGTATTTTGGTCATTTTAATTTGATTTGACACCATAAATAAATATTAAACTAAAAAGCAAAAAACCAGTTTTTTACCAACTTCTCAAATCACTTCCAAAAAAGCCAAAAAGCTTGGTAAAAAGCCAAAAGCCAGCTTTTTATCAACTTCCCAAAACAACCCTTATAGCAGTGAACATAAACTGTTAACCTGGTGCAGCTATGAGATTATGGATTTAAGCAGCAGAGTAGTGTTTGGTTAATAAGTTATAAAATAACTTTTTACTGTATAATTGTCCTTTCTACCCTTATATGATATAAAAATGATTATTTTTTCATTTTTTCAGTTTTAATTAAAAATATATATATTTCATTAATAAAAGTTAATATAAGTAGTATTAATTAGCATCAATTAATATAAAAATTGATACATTTGTTAAAAATGTAATGGAAATATTATTGTCACAATTATTTTCCATTATAAATTAATTAGTATCAATTAATTGCTTAATTAGTATCAATTAAGACAAAAATTATTAATTAGTCTCAATTAATATTAAAATTAATAATTAGTATAAATTAATATTAATATTTAATTTTTTATTAGTATCAATTAATATTAATGATCAACAATTGTTATTAATTAGTATTAATTAATAATTAATTCATTACAAAAGTGTACAATATTAATTTATTAATAATTAATACCAATTAATATTGATTTTTTTAATTAATATTGATTTTTTTATTTTTCTTTAGAAATATACAATTTTTTAATTTTTAATTAATATAAAAATATACAATATGAATTTATTAATAATTAATACCAATTAATATTTATTTTTCAATTAATATTGATTTTTTTTCTTTTTCTTCAGAATATACAATTTTTTATTTTTTAATTAATATTAATTAATAATATTAATATTCTGGGCTATAGACGAGGGCATTTAAGTAATTTTAGCCCGCCAAACACCAGCTGCGCGCTTAAATAAAAAATTTAAGTACCCCCCCTGACCAGCTTTTGAGATAAGCTGAGAAATAGTTTGATTTAAGTTATAAGCTGGTTAACTCAAACTGCACCAAACATAATATTTTAACTTAAATTAAGCTAAAAATTGAAATAAGCAGTTTATAAGCTATACCAAACAGGCCTATTGTACTACACAAAAACAAAAAAATCAAAAAGGGATGGTATAAGTATTTTTTTTCACATCGATATCAAACTAATGATGGAAAATTACAATGCAATCTATTTAACTAGAAATATTTACAAAATTATGGGAGTATAACTCTTTTTCTTTTCTTTTTTTTCTTTTTGTTCATGCGTGCGCAAAAACACACAGCAAGAATTGCACTCTCAAAAGATTTCCACCTCGTGGTAATTTTTTTGGGTACCTCCCACTAAATTATAAATTTATCAAACAAAATATAATAAGATAGTATGATCATCATATATTATTGATAGTATAATTATAGGAACTACTAATAGGTAACGTAGTTTCTCACAATAATAGGCATTAAAAGTACGAAAATTTGTTTAGTTTGTCTTTTTTTAGAAATAATTTTGAAAAATTATTTTGGGAAGAGAGTTTTAAAAAAAGTGATTGATTTGATGTGTATAAGAGAGAGAGTGATTTTGGAAAGTAGGTAACTAAACAAAATTTTGAAAAAATTTGTTTGGTTGATTACTCTTGAAAATTTGTTTTTAGAGAATTTTTCCTAAATTTTTTTTTGAAAAACAAACCAAACAAGGCCATAGTTTGTCAACTTTGTTGGGGCCATCGCACTCTAGTCTCCTCTCTTTTGCTTTCGTTTGGCATAAGTTAAAATGAGATTTTTTAACTACAATAGTTATAAAAAAAATAAAATAGACTTTTCAACTAAATAAGACAAAATGTCACATTTAAATTATAATTTTTTTTTTCTACAAAAGTTGAAAAGTCAAAAAATCTATCACAAACAAGGCTTTTTAAGCTCAGGCTAAAATAGTTAAAAAATCATCCCACATCCCAAACAAATCTTCAGCCTATTGTGCAAGTAACAAGTTGTCATTGGTCTCGAGGAGTATACACATCTATTAAAATGCAATAATGTTTGAGATCCCTTTTTGGAGAGACTCCCACCACTCCTACAGTGATGTGGATCAATGATGTGTTTGTATTATTATTATTTTTTTTTCTCTTTCTTACTTAGATCAATCACAAGTGAGTAGGGATTGTGGGGGTGATATTTTGTAGGGGTCTGAATCATTACTGATTAAAATGTATAAACATAAAGGGCAAATTACCAATACCTCTCGAGATTTGATTAAAATACAAATTTTCCTTGAAATTTGAAAAATTACAAATTGCCTCCTGAAATTTATATTTGCATAATAAATGAAGAGGCAATTTGTTATATAAATATAAATTTCAGGAGATAATTTATTATGCAAATAAAAACCTTAAGGGGCGAGATGTAATTTCTCAAAGCTCATGAGAAAATTCCTATTTTAATCAAATGTGGAGGGGTATTAGTAATTTGTCCAAACATAAATATAAAACTATTTTGACATGACAAGAATATATTAAAATTCTATTTATTTTTTCTTCATATTTTCAAATTCATTTTTAATTTGACTAAAAATGAATTCTATATTAGCTCTGTTTGGTGCAGTTTAAAAGCTGTTTATTTCAGCTTTCAGCTTAATTTAAATTATTTTGATGTGTTTGGTTTAGCTTATAACTTATAACTTTTTGGAAGTCAGAAATCAGCTTATTCTTTAAGTGGAGCAGGAGATGCTTAATTTATTAGTCAGAAATCAGATTATGTTCATAATTATAAACTATAAACTGTTTAGGCATAAATTATAAGTACTTTCCAAAAACTTTACCAAATAGGACCATTATGCAATGATGCCCGTGGTTTCTAACTAGTTGGCTTGGCCGTATAGTTTGGGACGGAATCAGTAGGCCGTCCACGTTTTTGCCCCAAGTGGGTTCGACTTCGCGTCATTCATGAATAGGGACCATCGAAGTGTCTGTCCTGATCAATCACGTGAATGCGTCTCAATTCGGCTGGCATTCTTGGTAGACGTGCTA
Organism: Camellia granthamiana; assembly: GCA_036172215.1. NCBI lineage: Eukaryota > Viridiplantae > Streptophyta > Magnoliopsida > Ericales > Theaceae > Camellia > Camellia granthamiana. The sequence continues at coordinate 122,745,050 of CM069904.1, forward strand.
GCAAAAGTGGAATTGATTTCGATAAGCCCCTCTCGTATGGCCCCCAATATTCTTATCCTCTATAATTTCTTTATTTTTTATTTTTTGGATTTTATTTTAAGTTTATATTAATAATTTAAATCGGTAATCTTATAAATCTAATAATAAAAATTATCTGTATAAAAAATTAATTTCATCAAATATCGATAAATATATAAATAAATTATTTTTTATTTTATAAAATGAAATATTTAATTTTAAACTTACAATTATTGTCCATTAAAAAAAAAGAAGATTGAATTTATTGATATATATAATAAGATGAACGGTTTAGATTATTAATGTGAGTTCAGAATGGAGCTTAAAAAATAAAGTATGGAGGATAAAAGTATGGAGATCAGCCATTTCCCTCGTGTGGGGACTAAACATTTTAGTTAAAAAGTTATCATAAATTATTACATCACTCTTTCTATTTTTTTGATAATTTATAATGACTTTTTAACTAAAATACTTTCCCAAATGAGGTCGAAACGAGGAGGGGTTGTTTGGGATACCACTAAAATAGCATACTTTCTGTCTTTTTAACTTTTTTGAGTCACATCAATTCTCTACTTTTCTATTTATATTTTCATAAAAAAAAGTTAAAAAATTACTAAAATAACTTATCTCCAAACAACCCCTAACAATTATTTAATAGAGCTGTGATTGGGAGCCCGAAAATGGGAGCCCCGAATGCCCCTAATATACAAAACGTCGTCGTTTTTGTATTTTGTATTTTGTATTTTTTTTCAACAGAAGAAGGAAGAAGACGAAGAAGAGAATGAGTGGGATGGGAGGGGAGGGAAGGGGAGGGGGAGGAAGGACTGGAGGGGGCCTAAAAAATGGAGGAGGAGGGGGCGGAGGCGAGACAAAGGCATGGCGACGCGATCGGCGGAGGCGGAGGCGACGCGATCGGCGACTGCTTCCCCTCTCTCTCTCTCTCCCTCTCCTTCTCTCTCACCCTCACCCGTTTCAGACTAGAGGAAGAAAAAAAAAATTGAATTGGTGAAACGACGTCGTTTCACCAATTCGGCCCATTCGGTGGAGCCTCATTCGGGCCACAAATCTTTTTCCTATTTAATAAGTGTATTATATACCACAATTATAAGGCCTCATTTGTTAATAAGTTATTTTAGTCGAGAAAAGTTAAAAATTCATTACAAATTATCATATCACTCCTAAGTTAAAAAACACTAAAATGTATTATAAACCACAATTATAAGGCCTCATTTGTTAATAAGTTATTTTAGTCGAAAAGTTAAAAATTTATAACAAATTATCATATCACTCTAAGTTAAAAAAAATTAAAATAATCAATTTCCAAACAAGTAAAGTGTTACTCTCATTCCATTGACATTAAATCTATATATTCTACCACATTTATTAGGTAAAATTTGGAATGCTTTTTTTTTAGTATATGGCACGTTTCATTGATTTTTGGAGGGTGTTTTAGAAAGTTGGTAAAAAGTTAATTTTTAGCTTTTTATTAAGCTTTTTACCAAGCTTTTTAGGCTCTGTTTGTTTGTATTTTCAAATCAATTTTCTACGTGTGTTTTGGCGCATGATGTTTGGTTACGTTTTCAAATCAATTTTCTACACGCTCTGCAGAGAACTCTATGCACACAGGCGTGTTTTCTGTCCAAAGGAAGACCACCCAGTAGACCACCCGGATGTCCACCCGGATGTCCGGCTGAATTCCAGAATTTTTTTTTTTTTTTTTTTTTTTTTTTTTTGCAATTGATTTACATAACCGGGAAAAATATTTTCTTAAATTTTTCAAATTTTTTATGTGCTTTAAAATAATTTTGAGTTGTATGTTTAGTTATGAGTTGTAAATTTTTGTATCACATATCAAATGTCACATCAACAATTCCCCACTCAAATCAAACCTCTTTTCCAAAACTATTTTCAAAACTCTTTACCAAACAAATTTTCTACACTCAAATCATAATTCCACAACACACAAACTCAAAATACAACTCATACTCTCAAATCACATTTACAAAACTCTACCAAACACTACCTTAGTTTTTTGAAAAGTGATTTGGGAAGTTGGTAAAAAGTTAACTTTTGACTTTTTAGTTTAATATTTGTTTATAGTGTCAAATCAAATTAAAATGACCAAAATACCCTTACCCAACATAAAAAAAAAATTTATTTTTTTATTTTTTTGTCATAGGCCCTAATTTGTAATCTTTACACTTACGTTTTTGGCACTTCCCAAATTAATTTTGTTGCGTTTTTGACACCTACATTTTTTAACATTTTCTCAAAAAACGTGACTTTTTATTTTGTTCCCAAAACGGGAGTGAAAAATGACCAACTATTCATTGTCAGCATTCACATCATAAAAAATGTTTGGGAGCACTAAAGGAGCTCTAGAGAGTGGGTCTCATTGACTGATGTAATGTTTTGGCCTTAAGTTTTTTTTTTCTTTTTTTTTTTTGAATTTCTACCTCATTAGTGGTCCATTTATGCTCTCAAATTAGTGGGATGTATCGTTGTTGTTCACATCATATGTTGGTGTGGTTTATAATGTTTCTTGTAAGTTATATTTATATTTTTTATTTTGTTTATTTTGAGAGATTGTGTCAATTTATTTGGTATAATTTATATTTATCACTTATGAAGTAAAATTTGCTTAAATAAGTTTTAAAAATTTGATTATCTAAAAGTTAACTTATATTTTTTGACTAATAACTTTTAACTTAATAAAATTGCACCAGATTAGTAGTAAGACTTTAATAAAAAAAAATATAATATATATTACAAATAGAATTATCAAACACTAATTTAAGGTAATACCAATAGTCATTTCATTGGGAGGTCAAAGAATAACAATTTTTTTAATCTTTGGTAAAAATAATTATAAATTTATTATTATTTAAATCTTTCTAATTTAGAAGGATTTAAAAAGTGAAAAATAAAAAATTTTGAGACTCACCCCACCTCCCTGCTACCTCTCGCCAGCTCCTCTTTGCAATCCAACCATAGCCCATCACCTCCAACTTTTGAACAGCTAACTTTTTAATTTTTAATTTATTTTAAATTATATTATTTTTCATATATAAAAAAATAAATAAATAACTTTTAACCTATTTCTAAATCACCTTTCAAGGACAGTTTGGCACTAAGCTAAAAAAATTAATTTTTTAGTTTTTAAAATTTTGCAGTCAAAAAAGTCAACTTTTTTGTTTAAAAGTCACAAAAAAAAAGGTTAAAAAATCAAAAAATTAATTTTTTACTAACTTCTCAAAACACTACTTATTTTCCACCACTGCAAACTGCCCTTGTGGAACCCACCCCACTTTTTTTTTTTTCAAAAAAAATATTTAGAATCCCCACAAAGAAGAACTCCTATGACCCTTACTGATATATTAAATATTAATGTGTTTAAATTTTTTTTAAAAATTATATCTGACAGTAACGTAAATAATTTAAATTATTTTAAAATTATAAAAGTTATGTTTTGTGAAATCTCTCTCATTACTGTTTTTTTTTTTTTGGCGCGGCTATTCTCTCTGTCATAGGTGGGGTCGCGAAGGCAGGAAAAGGTTGGGCAGTGGCAAGTGGGTTGGGGAGTCCCTGTCGGAAGCATAGAGAGAGAGAGAGAGCGGCGATGATTAATAGCCGAAATTGGTAGGAAGAGGCCCTGTTATGAAAAAAGATTAAAGAAGTGTTTAAAATATCTCCAATAGTCTCTTTATTCTTATTATTTTTTTTTATTTATTTTAAAGAGTCAAATCTAAAATAATTATGTCAAACAATCTCTCTACTCAACTCGCATATAAGAAAGTGAACTTTTGTCTCTTCACTTTTAGGGAGGGTTTCTTTCTCTCTCCTGCTTTATCTTTTTTTTCAAATGATGGAGGAGAGAATAAAAGTTGAAAAAATATTTTTAATAAAAATGATAAAGAAAAAATATTTTAAAAATATTTAAAACATATAGAGAAAAAATAGAGAGTATTATTAAAAATGATAGTTGAAAAAATAGTTCTTTAAAATAAGAACTACACTTTTTAAATAAAATTTGAAAAAAAAATAGGAAGAGTTGTTAGAGATGCTATTAGAGGGCTAAGAAGAGTACAAATAAAATTTTATGATAAAATATAATTGTAGTAAAAAACTATAAAATAATTTCAAAAACTGTCCAAGGTGGTGTTTGGCAAGTGGTTTTGGGACTAAAATAGCCACACACAAAAAAAATAGGTTATTTTAGCCACAACAAACAAAACATCACATCCAACCCATAATCATTACACTCTTCTCTCACAAAAAAAGTCAAAAAAGCCAAAAATTCAAAAAGTCCTTCTCAAACCAAACTTTTTAGCCCAGGTTAAAATAGCTAAAAAAGTTAAAAAACTAAAAAATCAATCCACTTCTCAAACGGAGGCTAAATGATTATTGGTTGACATAAATGCAATGATAGATGTGGTGGGTTAGTGCGGCCGCATCCCAAAAATTTTAAATATATTATATATTATATTAAAAAATTTAAAATAATTTAAAATTATAAGAGTTCGCACCCTTAAATTCTTTGTAGATAATTTTAAAACTATATAGGCCTATTTTGGCAACATGGTTTTTAGCCACTTTTTTGGGTTAGTAGCAAAAGCCAAAAATTGGCTTTTTTGTCTTTTTTTTCATTTGGGAAGTTGGTTTGTAGCCAATGGTGAAATTACAATTTTACCCCTCATTGGTCAAAAAGTGTTGCATAGGAAAGTTGTAAATATTTTAAATAAATGAGGGTAGTTTGGTCATTTTATTATGATTTGACATCATAAACAAACATTAATCAAAAAAGTCAAAAGTCACTTTTTGCCAACTTTCCAAATCATTTGTTTAAAAAAGCTAAAAGCTTGGTTAAAAGTCAAAAAATCACTTTTTACCATCTTCCCAAAACAACCCATACAGCAGCTTCTAATTTTTTAAACTATAAAATAACCCTCAAAGACATAATTCTGAATCCGTCCCGCATAAATGGGTCTAGTATGCGAAATATGTACGAGATTGACACTGGTGCAATTTTAGTGGGTGGCTGTAAGCATTTTGTAGGGACCACCCAAAGCAGGCGGTGGGGAGTTGGAAAGTTGAGGTTTGAGCCATTTGCAATAAGTGGTGGAGCCCCTGGTTCGATTCAACGGTGAGGCTTCATGGGCTGGGGTTCAATCATGGTGTGACCCATCAACCACATTCACAGGCACGTGGTCTGGTAATGCTTTGGCGCGCCGCAGTGCATGCACCTTACGTTGGGCCCAACTAAAAATCTCTAGTCCTATCTCCTCCAAGCAATAGGTGGTCCAACTTTGCCAATCCAGGGGGAAATTTTGGTAGCGTTTGGTAGAGTTTTGTAAATGTGATTTGAGAGTATGAGTTGTATTTTGAGTTTGTGTGTTGTGGAATTATGATTTGAGTGTAGAAAATTTGTTTGGTAAAGAGTTTTGAAAATAGTTTTGGAAAAGAGGTTTGATTTGAGTGGGGAATTGTTGATGTGACATTTGATATATGATACAAAAATTTACAACTCATAACTAAACATACAACTCAAAATTATTTTAAAGCACATAAAAAATTTAAAAAATTTCAGAAAATATTTTTCCCGATTAAGTAAATCAATTGTAAAAAAAAAAAAAAATAAAAAAAAAAAAAAAAAATCTGGAATCGCATCGAACATCCGGGTGGACATCCGGATGGTCAACCGGGTGGACATCCGGGTGGTCTACCGGGTGGTCATCCGGGTGGACAGAAAAGGCGCCTGTGCATCAGAGTTCTCTGCAGAGAGTGTAGGAAATTGATTTGAAAACGAAACCAAACGTCATGCTCAAAATTAAGTGTTGAAAACTAATTTCAGAATACAAACAAACAGATTGTCATTTTACACTCATCTCCTTAGATATTTTATGGAGAGCTTGGTTTCTCTTATGTGGGAAAAAATAGTTTCCTCCAATTAGATATGACAATGACATGTTTGATAATTCCATTCATTTATCAAGTGTGTATTTTATAGTCATCAAGGATAATATTGTTCAACTAATATTTTTAATTTTTTAATGGAAAGGTATCCTTTTAAAATCGATAAAATATTAGTATATATGCTCTATTTGGCGAAGAGGTTGATTATAGTTTCTTATTTTTTTAATTTTAGACATTTTTAGTACAATTTATGAAATAAAAATAATTTAAATAAATTGAATATTACTTATTATTAGAGTTTTTTTTTTTTTTTTGGGGTCGATAATCAACCATATAAAAAAATCAAACAAGACCAACGCAAGGTTAACATCAACAACTCATAACAAGAAAAAGCCCATAATAAAGAATAAATAAGCAACTAAATAAAAAATCCTCTAATAGAAAGTAAATAATAAATCTTTGCATTTGATATTCACTGACCTCTCAATTAAAAATTTACAAGGGAGGTCAAGTCAAGTAATCCAGTTGATTTATTATTAGAGAGTTAAAAAATGAATATTTTTAATTTATTAATTTTTAACTAATAAGAAATTGCAACAACTAGACTCATTGGCCATAAGAACTGGATGAGCTCATCATACCCTCCAACTCAAAAGCATACAAGCCCATTAATAAAAAAAGAAAGAATAAAATGTAAGAAAAAATAATGGACCTAATTAATAGTGTGATGCAATTATATCCTCAAATTGATGTTTTTGATTTATTCAAGTCACCACACAAACCATGTGCTGACTAGTCTTTCATTTGCACCTTGGAGTCTTGGTGTTTGGGTTCTTATTATTAGGTTAAAGCACAAAAGTATACAAGAGAATATATATCCAACTTGGATGTTGCCAATTCAATTATGTTTTGTCTTGTTAAGAGACAAAAGTTACAAATTCAAGACCAACTATGTTGATATTGTTATTATTATTATTTGGATAAATTCACTGATGGCTCTTGCTTTGGAAAAAAAAATTAAAATAAATTTTATAAATATAGTATAATTACACCGGCTTTTTTAAAGTAAGGAAATTAAAATCAAAGGTAAAATATATATTTTATTATAAAATAAATAATACATCATTTTTCGACTAATATGACAAAAGACTAATGAAAAATGGACAAAATGCTAAATGAATTAAAATTTTAAGGGAGCACAATGCAATTATGTCAGTTTTGTGGGGTTCAATTTATTTTTTTCAAATATCAAGAGAAGTTAGTGTAATTTATCTTTACTTTATTTTGTAGATTAAAAAAAAAAAAAAAAAAAAAAAAAAAAAAAAAAAAAAAACCTGGAGGGGATGATCAACACTTAATAATTCTTTCTGAGCATAATTATAAGAATCCTTATCTGCTAGACACTGATGGGCTGTTTGAAAGAATAAACCTCAACCTAGTGATATGTTTGCTTATTTATTAGATAGAAAGCTACGTTGCTTATTTGACACTATTATTATGGAAATTACAATAAGTCAAACTAGTTCCATGGCTTATACCTTGTGTCCGATTGATAAAACCATCTCTCACTATCTAACCAAAATTCCTATATTAGGTATGATAGGAATGCTTGTTGAGCTGTAAGAAACTCATCAAATCAAATGGCACCAATTTCACTCAGCTTCATGTTTAGAATGCCAAAATAATAATAAAAAACATATAGAAGTGTTTTCATATTCTACACTAGAAGGAAGGTATGCATATGTACGATATTCAAGTGATAAAAACCTTTTTTTTTTTATCAGACCTAAGATTCTTTATATATTTACGGTAAAAAAATCAAGTGATTGTTAGGTCCTTTATATTTACGATTATATTTTGTTAAACTTTCTTATATATAGGCGCTGTTTGGGAAGCCGGAAATGAGGCTATTATAGCCTCATTTGAGAAAAAAAGCCCAAAAGCAACACTGTTCACAGGTTTTCAAAAAAAAAAAAAAAAATAGGCTGCTGACCGGAAATTGTTACATCAAGGGCTAAATTATCATTTTGTCCCTTTACATCAATTTAAAAAATTATAATTTGAGGACAAATTTGTCATTTTAAATTCAAACATCATTTCAATACACTTTTCAATACAACAACTTAACTAAAAATTTATCTCATCTTCCCAAACACAAAAACTAAAATAGCCTATTAAAATAGTCAAAAAACCTCTAAAATAGCCACTTCCCAAACGAGGCCATAGTTGAATGTGCAATATCATGTAATTATCATAATTTCATTTAGAATGTCCTAAAGCTTAAATACTTGTAAGTAAAAAAAAAATAAATTAAAAGTACAAATTAACATCTCTCCATCAATATAAAGCTAGAAAATGGCACCAGAGGTTGTGAGGGGTTTATCTACGTAGAAAGTCGTCTATTGGTTGCATGGACCACTTAGAGCATGTATTTGAAGTTTCTTCACTGGATTAATAATAAAGTTTCCATTTGGTTTGGCAGCCAAATACCAGCCCCAAGAACCATTTTCCATATTTGCAGTAAGAGACTCTATCTAACTAGCAAAATACAGGCCACCATCTCCTTCATGAGTGCATCTATATGTATCATCTCCTTGTATCCTCCAATGAGATTTGAGAAAAGTTACTAGAGGGATCCACTGCACTTAATTTGTTTATGTCATTGTTAATTTGCATATAATTGATTGATGGATTGGTTTCTATGTTGAAAGCATCCCAACAAAAAAGGATACATCATGTTTGTTTTTAGTTTTTTAAAACACTTTTTAAAAAATTGAATTTTTTAATATTTTAAGTAATATTTTTTAATTTTTAGATATACCTAACATAAATACACTTAAAAAGTAAAATTTTCGTGAAAAAAATCTTTAAAAATTCATTAAATACCAAAAATACAAAAATTCAGTATATTTTTCTTATTTTTGTGTATTTATTAATTTTTAAAAATATTTTTTCACAAATATTTTATTTTTTAAATATATCTGAGTAAGGTGCGTTTAAAAAAGTAAAAAAAAAATGCATAAATTTTTAAAAATATTTACTAAAAACAAAAAAATATGAAAAATAAAAAACTCAATTTTCAGAAAACTGAAACCAAATACACTGATTGTTGTTTTGTATATAGAGAAAGATATTAGGAGAAATTAAAAATTGATGAGATAATTAAAAAAATAATTTTATTATAAATAGAATTTTTTAGGGTGTAATTTGACAAACAGGAAAGGTTTATACTAAATATAGAAATGTGCTTGCATCATATACACAAAAAATTTGTACTATTATAAAAATAAAATTATTTATTCACTGTTCAACTAAAAAGTAATTTTTTCAAAATACAAAGAGAACTTCGATGCTTATAAGCATGTATTTTTAAGTCCATAACTACAGAGATTCTTATAATAATGCCTCTGCAATTTATTGCATAACTATATGTATAGAAGCAACCAAAAATGAGTAAGACTATGTATCTCTCTTTGCCTTCAACATAAGTTTATGTGAAAGGGTAGTTTGGCTGAACAATGTAATTTAATGTTAATGTTTCGGTGGCATGAATTCAAAATACAGAATTTGCCTTGTTTGGTTTCGTTTTTAGAAAAAAAATTTAAAAACTTTTTTGAAAAAATAGAAGCTAATTTAATAAAAATAAATATCAAAAAAATATTTTTTTATTTTTAAAAACTATTTTCGGCCTTCCAAAAAATAAAACAATATAAAAATGATAAGTGTTTTAATTATTTTTTTAAAATTTCTTTCACCAAATTATTTTTTAATTTTTGAAAAGAATTTTTTGAAACAAAATTTTGAAAACCCAACTAAACATGGCTAATTTTAAAAATGAAGTAAGATTGTTGTGGTTGGAAAAAAAATTTAATAAAATAAAATAAGATTGGGCTCATAAAATGTAATGGGTTAGATCAAGATGAGACCCCAACTAATAAAGTAAGAAAGTCTAACCGAAGAGATTGAAGATCTGAGAAAATGTGACAACTAAACTTTTATTTTCTTTTCCTAAATTAAGCACACGTTATTGATTTAATCGTCAAAGTTTTTCTTCTCTTAAAACCACCTAATAAACTCAAACGAGTTGTATTTTGCAGGGATGGTTTACTAGAGTCAATTTTAACACCCAAATAATTGGTAGAATTGGTCTTAAAAAAATGATTTGGACTCTCACAAGAAGACACTTTCATGACCCTCTCTGATGGTAATTGGTCAAATTTTTATTTTATTTTTTATTTTTTTCTCTTTTAATCACCAACCCTCAACCCTCACGTGTGTGGGGTTGTGGGAGAGGGAATGTCTATCACTTCCGTTGGTCTTAACCAGGTTGTTTTGTCCTTTTCGATATAGCTTGTTTGGGGGTATAAATCTTATCTTTAAATTTTATTTTTATTTTTTGTTGTCTTCTCTAGAAACAGAAACACTTCACCAGCCACCTCATTGCTAATAAGAGCCATGAAGGGGTGCTAGGGTTTAAGTAAAAGTTAAAATGAAGGGACCCACATAAAATGTCATAGATATTAAGGTTTTTTGACTTTTAAATTTGTCAAGAGAAAAAATATATATAAGCCTCCGTTTGGGAAGTGGGTTGGCTTTTTGGCTTTTTAACTTTTTTGGCTATTTTAGCCTGGGCTTAAAAGCTTGGTTTGGGAAGGGCTTTTTGACTTTTTGGCTTTTTTGAGTTTTTTTGTGAGAGAAGAATGTAATGATTATGGGTTGGATGTGATGTTTTGTTTGTTATGGCTAAAATAGCCTATTTTGTTTTTTGTGGCTAAAATAGCCAAAAAAGCCCAAACCATGGCTTCCCAAACGAAGCCTATAAATTGAGAAAAATCTGAAATTTCTTGCTATAGGTTTGGATGAAATAGAAGAATGAGATAAAAATTAAATAGGCTGTTTTTAAAAATATAAAGTTAAGTTTTGTTACATTAAAAATGACCAAGTACAAATATGATTTTCAATTTGATTTTATTATTTTGGCAAATTCATATATACTTTGTAGGAAGTATTAATTTATAGTAATAAAAACATTTTCTATATCTATCTATCTATATCTATACTATATATTAAGCAAAAGGGAGTTTTTAATCCCAAGCCTTGTGGGAGCTCCAATCTCCCAATCTAAATTTCCTGATTTTTTTATTTAAAAAAAAAAATCTTAGCATTTATTAACTTCTCTCAACTCCAAGTCTTACCATCATAATAACACTTTAATACATTAAGAACAAGCATAAAAAAAATTCTTTGAAATTCAACACATATGAATTTCTTGAAAAGTCCCAACACATATGATTATTATCCCTCATAATAACATTTGAATATATTAAGAACAAGCATAAAAAAAAAATTCTTGAAAAATCCAACACATATGATTATTATCAAAATATTAAACTTTAATATAATATAATAAAAAAATAGACATTTAATTCCTTGAAAAGTCCAACACATATGATTATTATTAAAATATTAAACTTTAATATAATATAAAAAAGGAAAAAAAGAAGACATTTAAAAAGGGGGTATTTAACCCCCAAGACTTGTGAGAGTTTTAATATCTCAATCTGAATTTTCTAAATTTTTTATTTTAAATAAAAAAAACACAGCATTTATTGATTTGGTCAAAATTCTCTGATCAACATTTATTAACTTTTTTTGATCCACATGTCTTTCCACATGCCTGCATTTATTGATTTGATCAAAATTCTCTAATCAGCATTTAAAATCCTCTCAAACAAATAATTATAGATACAATCCGTGTATAGTTACTGCAGTATCCTTTTCAACTTCTCCCATATATTATGATTAGTGATAAGATTATTAAATTATTTTTATAAAAAATCTTAAAAAAACATAATTTATATATTAAAAAAAATCTAAAACAAATATAAATATCAATAATTATCCCGTGCATAACACGGGTGATAGACTAGTCTCTACTATATATTAAGCAAAATGGGGTTTTTAACCTCAAGCCTTGTGGAGCTCCAATCTCCCAATCTAAATTTCTTGATTTTTTGATTTAAAAAAAAAAAAACACTTAGCATTTATGAACTTCTCACAACCCTCAAGTCTTACCCTCATAATAACACTTTAATGCACTAAGAACAAGTATAAAAAAAATTCTTTGAAATCTAATGCATATGAATTCCTTAAAAAATCCCAACACATATGATTATTATCCTTCATAATAACACTTTAATGCATTAAGAACAAACATAAAAAAAATTTCTTGAAAAGTCCAACACATATGATTATTATCAAAATATTAAACTTTAATATAATATAATAATAATAAAAAAAGACATTTAATTTATTGAAAAGTCTAAAACATATGATTATTATCAAAATATTAAATTTAATATAATATAAAAAAGGAAAAAAAAAAAAGGCATTTAAAAAAAAGGAAGACGTTTAAAAATCACAATTCACATATATAGATAATTGTAAACACAATTCGTGCATAGCACGGGTGATATGCTAGTATATTATATAAGGAAAAATGAGATTTTTAACCTACAAGTCTTGTGGGAGTTCCAACATTCCAATCTTAATTTTCTAAATTTTTGATTTTAAAAAAAAAATCTCCGCATTTGTTAACTTCTCCAAATCCACAAGTTTTTTTGACTTCTCTCATACCTACTTCTACACCCTTTTCAACTTCTCCCATACACTATGTTAATGATGGGATTGTTAAATTATTTTTATAAAAAAATCTTTAAAAAATAATTTGTATATTAAAAAAATATCTAAAACAAATATAAATTCTTATTAAATATATCTATCTATATCTATACTATATATTAAGCAAAATGAGGTTTTTAACCTCAAGTCTTGTGGGAGCTCTAATCTCCCAATCTAAATTTCTTGATTTTTTGATTTTTTTTTTAAAAAATCTTAGCATTTATTAACTTCTCTCAACTCTCAAGTCTTACCATCATAATAACACTTTAATGCATTAAAAACAAGCATAATTTTTTTTTTTGAAATCCAACACATATGAATTCCTTGAAAAATCCCAACACATATGATTATTATCCCTCATAATAACAATTTAATGCATTAAGAACAAGCATAAAAAAAATTTCTTGAAAAGTTCAACACATATGGCTATTATCAAAATATTAAACTTTAATATAATATAATAATAATAAAAAAGACATTTAATTCCTTGAAAAGTTCAATACATATGATTATTATCCAAATATTAAACTTTAATATAATATAAAAAAGGAAAAAAAAAAAAGACATTTAAAAATCACAATTTACATATATAGATAATTGTAAACATAATCCGTGCATAGCACGGGTAATATGCTAGTACTATATATTAAGCAAAATGGGTTTTAAAAATCAAAATATAGATAATTGTATTGAAAAGTTGTATTGAAAAGTATAGATAATATAAAAATCAAAATATAAATCAAAATATGTATTGAAAAGTTCAATACATAGGATTATTATCAAAATATTAAATTTTAATATAATATAAAAAAGGGAAAAAAAAAGACATTTAAAAATCACAATTTACATATATAGATAATTGTAAACATAATCCGTGCATAGCACGGGTGATATGCTAGTACTATATATTAAGCAAAATGGGGTTTTTAACCCAAGCCTTGTGGGAGCTCCAATCTCCCAATCTAAATTTCTTGATTTTTTGATTTAAAATTTTTTTTTAGCATTTATTAACTTCTCCTAACTCCCAAGTCTTACCCTCATAATAACACTTTAATGCATTAAGAACAAATATAAAAAAAATTCTTTGAAATCCAACACATATGAATTCTTTGAAAAGTCCCAACACATATGATTATTATCCCTCATAATAACACTTTAATGCATTAAGAACAAGCACAAAAAAAATTTCTTGAAAAGTTCAACACATATGATTATTATCAAAATATTAAACTTTAATATAATATAATAATAAAAAAAGACATTTAATTCCTTAAAAAATCCAACACATATGATTATTATCAAAATATTAAACTTTAATATAACATAAAAAAGGAAAAAAAAAGAAGACATTTAAAAAAAAAAAATTAAAAATCACAATTCACATATATAGATAATTGTAAATACAATCCGTGTATAGCACGAGTGATATGCTAGTACTATATATTAAGTAAAAAGAAATTTTTAACCCTAAGCTTTGTGGGAGTTTTAATATCTCAATCTAAATTTCCTGATTTTTTGATTTAAAAAAAAAAATCTTAGCATTTATTAACTTCTCCCAACTCCCAAGTCTTACCCTGATAATAATACTTTAATGCATTAAGAACAAGCATAAAAAAAAAAAATTGAAATCCAACACATATAAATTCCTTGAAAAGTCCCAACACATATGATTATTATCCCTCATAATAACACTTTAATGCATTAAGAACAAGTATAAAAAAAAATTATTGAAAAGTCCAACACATATAATTATTATCAAAATATTAAACTTTAATATAATATAATAATAAAAAAAGACATTTAATTCCTTGAAAAGTCCAACAAATGATTATTATCAAAATATTTAATTTTAATATAATAGAAAAAAGGAAAAAAAGAAGACATTTAAAAAAAAAATTAAAAATCACAATTCACATATATAGATAATTGTAAACACAATCCGTGCATAGCACGGATGATATGCTAATATTATATAAGTAAAAGCAAGTTTCTAACCACAAGTCTTGTGGGAGTTTCAATATCTCAAATTAAAATTTCTAATTTTTTTATTTTAAATAATTAAAAAAATCCTCTATAGCTCTCATTCGAGCAAAATAAATAAATAATAATAATAATAATTAATTAATATCTCTTTATTTATGACTTTCAAAAGGAAAGTATATCAAATATATAAAATAAAAAATAGAAAAGTATACCAATTCATTTCAAAATTTAAATTTGAGGGGAACTAAATATGAAAAATATTTTATTAATTTAAATTTAAAATTATAATGATTTATCCCATAATATATAAGTTTTAAATAATGATATATTTCATGATTTATCTATATATTTATATATTATTATAGTTGCAAAATATTGTCATTTCGTTAAGGTTGAAAGTTGTAATTTTTTTTTCTCATTTTTTTTATTCTGTTTAATTTTTTGTTAATACGTGTTACAATATGATTGGTCTATAAATTAATTTTATATTCTTAAAATAAAATTTTAAATTTGGATTCTTACTTAAATTATGTTACTATAATTTTAATGAGATCAATATTCATTCCTTAAATTTTGCATCCTTTATTAAATTATAAAATAAAATTTCAAATTTAAATTCTTCTTCAAAATATATTACTACAATTAGAATGAGATCAATATTTACATGTGTCATAATAATGTGTCATAACATTATTGGTCTAAATATAATTTGTTTTAAATACATGTGTTCAAATTATTAATCGCTATTAATTTTTTTCTTCTTTTTTTGTTATTTTTTTTATAACAAAAAAACAAAACATAACTTTTTTAGTACTTACCAAACATGGTGGATTTTGTTAGTTTTTTTTTTTTTAAATTTCAATTGCCAATTAAAGAAATTAAAATAAAGAATAAATATATCTTTGGTTCAAATTGTTAAAAAAGTTAGTTTTGTTAAAATAAATTAGAAAGAAACGTTGATTTTTTTTTTTTTTTATATTAAAAGTGATAGTTCATTAAATTTTTTTATTTAAAAAAGAGAGAGAAGGCTATAGGTGATAATTTATTGTTCATCTAGAATTATTTTCATATTAAATAAAAATACCATATTTAAATTTTAAATTTCTTACCTTTTTTATTCAAATACTTTTATTTTGTAAGAAATTTGTTTTTATTCTATTTAATATTTTATTGTAATTTTTAAATTAAAAATAATTTCAAAAAAATCATATTTAAATTATTTATGCCATTATAAAAGGTAAATTTTTTTTAATATCAACTTAGTGGTAGTTTGAGAAGTGCTAAATAAGTATACTTTTTTACTTTTTACAAAAATATGTATAGAAAAATAGAGATCTGACGTGACCCAAAAAAGATAATTAAGTATATTTTTTTACTTTTTACAAAAAAATGTGTAGAAAAATAGAGATATAATGTGATCCAAAAAAGATAAAAAGATAATAATAAAAAAAAAAGTGAGCTCATATGGCACTTCCCAAAAGAACCCTTCATTTCATGATCCCTTTCTAAAAGGTGTATTTTTTAAATATTTTCAAGAAAAATTCTATTGGAAATCTTAAGTATATTGCTTTTTCTTTTGTTCATTAATATTAAATTTTTAATTAATTTTATTTATTATTTTTAAAAATAAATTAGCAAATAATTTTTATATTTATATATATAATTTTATTTTGGTTGCTCAGGTTATTATTTGGTGTTTCTGCCAAGTCCACTTAAATTTAATTTGAATTTTTGAATTTCTGCATAGGTCCTCATTTAATTAAAAATTATATAGTTCAATCTTTAAAAAAATTTAAGCTCGACTCAAGTTGTTTGGGTTGAGCTTATCTAAATTTACAATTCTAGAAAGGGAGGTTGAAAGTTACATAATTAAATTTGTGACAAATTAAAAAATAATAAATAAATTGTGAGACTTAAATTATAAAATTCAATTTTCTTTATTTTCATAATTTGTATACAAAAATTTAATTATTTATATTATTTTATATAAAAATATATTATTAATTTTTTTTACATGGCGTGCCTAACACGGCTTACCATTAATATGTTGATATTTGAATGGTGAGGAGGCTTGATAGGGCCAAGTTTAAGGGGACATTCACATTCACATTTAAAAAAATATTTATTACTTGAGTGCAATTGTAGACGGTAATATCTCTTCTTTAACCTTCCTTATCCGCCCTCAAAAGGCCAGCTCTGGTAAGCATGAAGTATTGTTATAGGAAAATGTTAAAAATAGTTTTTAGGACTATTGTTAGTATTAGAAAATGTGTGAAAAGTGTATTGAGTGATTGTTTAGGGTTGGCTTTCTTAGTCTTTAGTAAAAAATTTTAAAAAAATTATACTTTTAGATTCTAATATTTAAAAAAGAAAATTGAAAAAGAATCTAGAAAGGATTTTAAAAAGAAGGCAAAAATAATTGGCTTTTTTTTTAATATTTTTTTAGCGAACTTTATATATATAAACTTTTTAGATTTGTCTATACAAAACGAATGTGAAAAGTAAAAAACTTGACATAATTTTTAATTTTTTTTATTAAAGACAAAAAAGAAAAAAAGAAGAAGAAGACTTTCTTAGTTGCAAGCCAAACTCATTATCATGTGAAAAATATAAGGTTGCGTTTGATTTAGTTTTGGAATTGTGATTCTCTCTTTGAAATTGTAATTTGAGTATGGAATTGTGAATTGAGTTTTGAAAAGATAAAATTTATTTGGTTATGGGTTTTGAAAAAAATTTTGAATTTTAAATTTTGAAAGGAGGGGATTGGGTCTACCCGGTTGTCCACCCGGACGTCTGGCCGGTTGATCGGAACAATGCAAAAAAATTTTTGCAACCTGTTATTTGAAAAAAAAAAATTTGTTTTAGATATTTTTTAAATATAGAAATTATTATTTTTGGATTTTTTTATAAAAATAATTTAACAAACCCATCACCAACCATTTTCAGCACCATATCATCAAAAAAGCTTTGAATTGAGTTGAGTTTTGAGTTTTAAGTTGTGTGTTTGGTTATGAGTTTTGAAATTAATTTTTGAATTGAGTTTTGAGTAATTTTGAATTATGTGTTTGATTATAAATTTTGAAAAGTGATATAAAAATTTTGCCTTTAAAATCATGATTCCAAAGATAAACTACACACGGCTCAAATATTTTGATATTTTATGATTTGTAGAACTGAACTAAGGGTGTTATTAGCGGGACTCATTGTTATATAAAGCCTCCGTTTGGAAAGTGGGTTGACTTTTTGACTTTTTTGGCTATTTTAGCCTGGACTAAAAAGTTTGGTTTGGGAAGGACTTTTTAGTTTTTTTGACTTTTTTTTAGAGAATAATGTAATGATTATGAGTTGGATGTAATGTTTTATTTTTTGTGACTAAAATAAGCTATTTTATTTTTTGTGGCTAAAATAGTCATTTTAACCCTTCCCAAACAATGCCAAAGAGATTTTAAAACTTAGGCCAGCCGTATTTGGGCCGAATTGTCTGCTTTCCATGGACTTGGTAAAGCTTTGTTAATGGACCCAATCAGAGTTTAGTATAGTAGTGGGTTGCTCAAAAACAATTCTCTTAACAAAATTGAAGTTTCATTTGTTAAAGGACACACATAAAAGCCCGAGTAAAGTGGTTTTTATTTAATTTTTTTTTTTTTTAATTTTACAGAGAGTTGAGTTTTAGGCCAGGTACACAAAAAAAAGAAAATAAAAAAGAGGGTAAATTACACTAATATACATTAAATTTTACTTTGATCTCTCATATTTTTTAATTATAATATTCAATTTCTTATATTTTTGGTTAAGTTGTAGAGTGATCATTCTCTCAGTTTAGTATTAAATTTCATAATGGAAATTATTTGGCGACCCTTACATGAGGTTTTTTTATTTTATTTTATTTTTATGAAGAATTGCAAATTTCTTATTGTTTCTATTAATTTTACATTTTTTACAATATCTTATTTCTTTATTATATTTTCTGAACTCATTACCACTGATCAGCCCTTTCCGTAATAAGTTTAGAAAATACAATACAAAAAGAAAATTGTAAAAAAATAAAGAAGAAATAGAAAGGGAATAAAATTACATTTTTGCTCTAAAATGCCTCCCATGATAGTCACATGACAATTTCCATTAACTAATTTTAACATCAAACTTGTTAGTGTGTAGTTAGTGCATGAATATTATAATATTAGTGTAGTGCATAGCTTTAATATAGTTTTACAGAAAGCTGTTCCTTTCGGTCACTTTCGGTTTGTGTTCATAATGTATTCATAATGTATGTCTGTAATCCTCTCCTATATAAAGGAGCTCCTGAACATTGTTAGAGATATCAATATATACACAATTCACTCTCTCTCTCTCTCTATACATTACTCTAACAAAATTAATAGAGGGACAACATTGCAATTTGAGCAAAAAAGCAAGAAATTAATGGTTACAATTAAAAATAAGAAATCAAAGTCAGATTAGATATGAAATGCAAGTGTAATTTACCAGTAAATGAATCGACTACTTTCTTCTCTTTTATTTCGTTTCTTAATAGTGGTTTAACAAAACTTTAACAAAGGCAACAACACCATTTCATTTGAGGCATCTTTGTCTAGTGCAGTTTATTGAGATTACTTAAGACTTTTTTTGTATTATGAAAATCTATTTTACAGTGATTTGGTATAGTTGTTATTTATCATTTATGAGATAAAAAGAGTATAAATAAGGTTTAAAAAATTAATCATTGACGTTGCCCCTTATTTTATTTTTTGTTTCAAATCAAATTAAATCTAGTCTTGTCCAATCAAGTAGAGTTAATTATATGATTGCTTCTTTTTTTTGGGGGGCAAATTACACTATTAGTCCCTATAGTTTGGGACTTCTGTCAGTTTAGTCCTTGATTTTTCAATTGTGACACATTTGACCCTGAATTTTAAATCTTGTTCCAAATAAGGACAATTGAACATACCATTGCTTAATTTCAAGGGCAAAATCGTCAATTTGATAAAATATAAACTAATTTGACAAAAATAAATGTCAAAAAAATATTTTAAAATTTTTTAAAAATTATTTCTACCCACCAAAAATAAAATTATGTAAAATTAATAAAAATTAATAAAAATTACATGATTAATTTTTAAAAATTAATTTTACATGATCATCATCTAAATACAAAATAAAAATTAATTTGGTAAAAAAATAAATAAATATCTAAAAGATTTATCAATTTTATATAATTTTATCTTTAGTAGCTAGAAATAATTTTTAAAAATTTAAAAATAATTTTTTGACATTTATTTTTGTCAAATTAATTTATATTTTATCAAATCGACGATTTTGCCCTTGAAAAATCCAATAGTATTTACAATTGTCCTTATTTGGAACAAGATTTAAAATTTAGGGTCAAATGTATCACAATTGAAAAGTCAGGGACTAAAATGACACAAGCCTCAAACTATAGGGACCATTAGTGTAATTCACATTTTTTTTTATTTATATATATATTTAAGGGCGAATTACACTAATAGTCCCTATAGTTTGGGGGTCGTGTCACTTTGGTCCCTGACTTTTCAATTGTGACACTAACAGTCCTTATAGTTTGGGGCTCGTGTCACTTTGGTCCCTGACTTTTCAATTGTGACACTAACAGTCCCTGAATTTTGAATTTTGTTCCAAATAAGGACAATTGAAGATACCATTACTCAATTTTAAGTATAAAGTCACCAATTTGATAAAATATAAACTAATTTGACAAAAATAAATGTCAAAAACAATATTTTTGAATTTTTAAGTATTATTTCTACCCACCAAAGACATAATAAGAATTAATTTGGTAAATAAATAAATAAATAAATGCTTAAAAGATTTATTAATTTTGTATAATTTTATCTCTAATGGGTAGAAATAATGCTTAAAAATTCAAAAATATTTTTTTTGACATTTATTTTTGTCAAATTAGTTTATATTTTATCAAATTGATGACTTTATCCTTAAAATTGAGTAATGGTATCTTCAATTGTCCTTATTTGGAACAAAATTCAAAATTCAGGGACTGTTAGTGTCACAATTGAAAAGTCAGGGACCAAAATGACACGAGCCCCAAACTATAGGGACTGTTAGTGTCACAATTGAAAAGTCAGGGACCAAAGTGACACGACCCCCAAACTATAGGGACTATTAGTGTAATTTGCCCTATATTTAATTTCATTTTATCATAATAAGCTATGTACTTAGCTAAACAATTAAATTTATTCTCACATTTTATGTCAATTTAAATTTTCCATCCAACCTTCTTCTTCCTCTTTTTTTTTTTACCTTCTCAAACTTACCCAAAGTAATCGTGAAAGCAAAATGGTTGATTGTTTGTCAAAAGATCATCAAATCCAAATCATCTGTTCTCAGCCAATCAGAGTCTTTTCAAGCATCTATCCAAAGGAGGTTGAATTATTGGTGAACATCTAATAAATGAAGCTGGTATAATAAATGAATGAAGCATATAATAAAGGAGGTTGATTAGATTTGAGACTTTTTTTAATGTAAGATCCTCATAAAGAAAATTTTTAGATTGGTAGATAATATGGGTTGAAGCTGGTATCGTCCCTTAGTTATGTATATGCTACGAAAATTAATTTCAAGTTTTCTAATTTTTATCTTCTTTTGTGAGAATATATGCTATATTGCTACACCGGGGAATGAAATTTATTGAGCAAACTTGTAATCATAAGCCAATTAAGCTCATTGTTCCTCATGCTCAACTTTGAAACAAAAAAATAAAAATGAACAAGTGATGACAAAATAAAGATTGAACTTTGTTCATTTTCCTCTTAAATAAGTTGTTAGGACATTTCCGATGACAAATGTTATAATTGTATTTGCCATTATTATAATTTGGCAATGAATAGTAGTAAATTGTCAAATTATAATAATGGTGCTCCAATAGTCACATCTTATTTTGGCAAATCTCAACCAACTTTCCCTTGTTTGGATATAGATTTTTTTGAGAATTTTTTATTGTTTATTTTTTTTGTCTTTTGTGACATTTTTCGAACTTTTTCTAAAAAAAAATTAAATATTTACATTGTACTCGACTAGACAATTATAAAAAAAATTTAAAAAATTGAAATTTTTGATTTTTTTTTTTATATAATTCAACCCACCAAAAAAAAAAAAACACACGACTACAAAATTTTAAAAAAAAATTAACGACATTAAAATTACATGGACTACTAAATTACATTGTAAAATAAAAATTATATTTTAAAAATAATAATAATAATTACATTGACAAATAAATGACATTGCAAAATTAAAAAATATATTCTCCTATAAATATTCATCATGAGGCAGGGGAAAATAGTAATTTGGGTTGCTGATATGTGTGGATCACTTGGCGAAAATCTCATTTTTGCGCATTATGTAATATGTTTTCGTTTAAGGGTCCAAATGAGAAATGTCCGTAGTCATTATCAAATGTTCTTCCTTTTTGATCGGCAAATGTTTTTCCTTTTTGATCTCAAGTTCTTTTATCTCCTGCAATGCTCGAGCCCTTTTTTCTTCTCTTTCTATTTTTTCATTTCTTTCTCAGCAAGGTGTTGGTTAAATGTCTTCAACAAATTGTTAAATTTGTAGACTTCAGCTTTAACAGCTTGACTTTTTCGAAGCAATTATTTCGCAAATTTCTTACCCATAGGCCTTTTACCCCTTGCAAAGACACTACCCTCACTAATTGTTATCAACACTTGGACTGTTATTGTCTTCAGGAGAAATGTAATTATCCATAGGAGATTCGGGGCTGAATCAGGGGAAAATGGTATATGTATCCTTGACTTTATTGTGTTCGTAGGAGTTACATCTTGCCACATGATATTGTTTTGCAACACTTGTCAACAATGTTCAAAAGTAAAATATTTTTTTTCATCTTGATGGTATAAAAGTTTTGCTTGAACCATCTATATGGATAAAATATTAAATAAATTAATTAGTTAATTTTTATACGACAAGGAATAAAAAGACTAACATAATAAATGAAGATGAAATCTTACTATATTAACTTGAGATATCTCACTTGGGTGTAGATTTTCGACTTGTGCTAAACATCTACAAAATTTGTTGGAATATTTCATGATTATATCTCATCGCGATTGGATAGACACTTGTATTCTTAATTGATCATTCTGAAATGAGCAATAAATTTCATAAATTCTCTATCAAAAGTAAGCATAAGATTGCGAATTACCAACAATTGGTTCTTGTCACGATCCAAACCCGCCCCTATGGGTTTAGCACCGTAACCGGCTAGTAATCCGAGATTACCAAAGGCCTACTGAACAGTAATACTGTAAAACAGAGTACAGGGGCATGGCGGAAACCAATACAGTAAATAAACAATGTCCAATAAGCTGTGACGGTCTGTATGCAAAAAGACTTTTCATACATATATATAGGAACAGTACAAAACAGTATATACAACGTTCACAGTCGATCAGAACAGGGGCCAAGTCCTTCTTAGACAGTACAGTACAGTGCTATACAATGATACAAAACGGGTACAGAGATAGACGGGGGAAATTAAAGCACCCCTAAGCCGTAGCTTGACAGGCTCGGAACCTCACAGTGAGGCACAGTGGTTGGCTTGATAAAACTGGAGTTTACCCCGACGCTTCTAGCCGCGGTCTGGTGCCTGTACACCTACATATATATATGAGCAGTGAGCTAAAGCCCGGTGAATAACACAATGCGTAAAGGGGTTAAGAATGAATGTCCTTTACAGTAATTAAAAACAGTTCGTTGATTCAGTATATCAGTCATTCAATCATATGTGGTACATCCATTAGCATAGCAATACAGTAAACAGTAGGTCTCAAAAGACCGGACAGTAAATGATGGCCATCAATTAGTAAACAGTACTGGTTCCAACAAGGGAACCGACAGAGATCTCTGTAACAGTAACAGTCAGTAACAGTAGTTGCTAAGGATGCCACAATAC
Source organism: Camellia granthamiana (assembly GCA_036172215.1). NCBI lineage: Eukaryota > Viridiplantae > Streptophyta > Magnoliopsida > Ericales > Theaceae > Camellia > Camellia granthamiana. The sequence continues at coordinate 122,768,610 of CM069904.1, forward strand.
AGTTCAGAATATAGGACATACATTCATTCAATTAACAGTTTCAGTTCAGAAAGCAGTTCAGTTAAACGGTCAGAAATATTCACAGTTGAACATATCTTTACACAATTGTTACTCACAGAGTTCCGGGCTACAGTAAGCTAGAGCGCGTCTCCGGAAGCCAACCCTACACAGTTACAGATTGAACATACACTAAGCTATACAGTTGGGAAGGATAATAACTTAATCCCTAATTTGCCTTGGTGTGTTCTACATCTATATCCTCATTACGATGTCTTAAACTAGGCCTAAGAGTGCCTAGGATGAAATGAGGATGCAAAGATGCACTTTAAAGTATTTTCAGAATTTTCAGAATTTTCAGAAAAATAGATTCCCGCTCGAGTGTAGGTTACTCCGCTCGAGCGTAAATGCAGACAAAGGTTCCCGCTCGAGCGTCACTTCCCACGCTCGAGCGGTTTGCAAAACAGTCAAAAGTACTGGATGGGTGAAAATCACGCTCGATAGGGCGCTTGATAGCCGCTCGAGCGTAAGACACACGGTCCCGCTCGAGCGTCCAATAACCCGCTCGAGCGGACTGCAAGACAGTGCAAAGTACTGGATGCTCGAATTCCCCGCTCGAGCGCCACTTTCCTCGCTCGAGCGGGAGTGCAAAATCTGGAAAACCCAGATTGCACCTCCAAGCTCAAATTCAAACACAAATGCATCAAAATCAATTCCTTTGGGCCCATTTCTTGGAAAACATTTGTAGATACATAGAATAACATGATTTCAAAGCTCAATTTGTAAAATCAAGGCCCAAGGGAAGATCAATCAAACTCAATTTCAAACAAACTTTCATGAACAATCTTCCAATATGACATGCATGAGTTGCTTCAATTCAAAGCTTCAATGTTAGCTCAAATGAGCCAATTATTCTCAAAACATGGACATGCATGTGACAAGTTTATGAAGAACAAGCTCAAAAATGCCAGAGTATGCCATGCATGCAAAGATTAAGCCTCTAATGCAACAATTTAACCAAATCTAGGCTCAATTCTTCAAATTAGCATGAAGCATGCAAGATTCAACTCAAAGGCACAATGAAGAAGGTGAATCTCCTTACCTAGGCCTTGAATTAGAGGTATGGAGGCTCAATTGGCAATCTACACTTCAATTTCTTCAAGTTCCTGAGTCAATTTTCATGAACTCAAATCTAACCTCCTACTCTCTCTCTCTAATTCGGTGGAAACAAGAAAAGGAGCTGATGAAATGTGTGAAATGAAATGAAGGCAAGTCTCAAATGTTCCATGTAGTGGGCCACTAAGTGGCAGAAGAGTAATTAAGTCCAACATTTGTAATTAATCAATATTCAATCTAATTTAATCATACCAAATCGCATTTTAAATAAATACACCATAAAATCACATAAATTCTACTGATCACGAAACACTAAACAATTTCTGGTTCGGCCGCCGATAAGGCCTTCAATTAACAGTTTAAACATGAAAACTGAACAGATAATTAAACAGTCAAACAGATAAACATGCAATTAAACAGATGCAGTCAATCGATTCAGTTTCAGATCTCAGTTAGTCAGTCCAGTATTTTAATCAGTTCAATTACTTCTCATAATCAGTCTCAGTTTAGCGGTAAACAGTAATTAATCGGTAAGCAGTAGTGAGGGTTGTTACAGTTCTTTAGAAATATGACACCAAGTGTAGACACCCCATTTTTGACCGTCCCCAAGACTTGGTTGTGCTTGTAGGTACACCCATTTGGCCGGTTCGATTGCTCGCCCAGCACTCGACTGTCGCAGCGGAACGTCGCCGTTTCGGGTTTTCGGGTTTCCCGAACCTTGTATCATTTCTGTCTCATTTTTGGACCCTGACCTGGTCCTTTCAGAGTGGACCCTGTAGTGCACTGCCGACCATGGCATGGAACTGCCGGCCATGGCTTTGCCCTGCCGGCCATTGATGGAGCCCTGCCGGCCATTGATGATGGCCGGCACCCCCCTTATTTCAGCTGGTTTCCGGGAAGATCTTTTGTACCAGCTGGAATCCTCATATTTGCCCCTCCATACACGTGTATGAAGGGATCAAAGCCAAGAAAAGCTTGTTCAAGAAGCTTTGGCTTTGCTTTGTTCTATATAAGGAAGGGTCCTCTTCCTTAGACAGAGGTGCTGAGTTTTTGAAGGGGAAAAAGCTTCCTCTCTCTCTATATTGCTTGTGGTTAAAGCTTGGAAGTTGGATTTCTTTGCATTTTTGCACTATACCTCATAGCACAAGACCTCCATCACTCATTCAAACACCTTGAGGCTGTCTCTCAAAGGTTGGAAGCTCAGATTTTTGGACCAAAAGCTGCTGGAAAGATTGTTCTTCAAGGGTAAACACACTTTTCCTCTAAACTAGTCTTTTCTTGCTTTATTTATAAGCTTTGCTTTCAAGCATTTTTGGGCTCCGACCCAAACTAGAAATGATCATATTTTGAGCCCCTTTTCATGTTTGATCAAGGGTCTTTCTCTGTTTGAGGCTTCCTTCTATCACTTGTCTCTTTACCCCTCTTTTAGGCCTTTTCTTGCATGGTAGTTTAGCCTCACTTGTGTTTATTTTCGTGGCTTGATGTAAACTGTAAAGTACCTTGTTTTGAGCCTCTCTTAAACTTTGTTGAAGGGCTCTTTGCCATTTGGGGCCAGCTTCTGTCCCTTGCCTTTATCTCTCCTTTTAGGGCCATTTTTGCATGGTAGATTAGACCTATTTGTGTTCACTTTTGAGCTTTGATATAAACTGGAAAAGGTCTTGTTTTGACCTCCTCTTTGAGTTTGTTTAAGGTTCCATTTTTGTTTGGAGTCATCTCCCTCTTTGCATGCTTTATTTCTCCATGTTTTGAGCTATACATGTGAGCATTTGCATTGGCCTCGTTTTGGCCTATTAGCCACTGAAATCCAACGGATTTTCAGTGGCTTAGACACTGTTTTGAGAGCCCAAATTAGAGGGGGGTGACACCCTCTCACCTTGTCTTGTTTGGGGATCTTTTAGGCCTTCCAAAGGGACCCTATTTTGCATGCATCAAAGTCTTGTTTCAGGCCTCATTCTGTGAGTTTTGAGGTCTGCCTTGGTGTTGTCCAAGGCCCTTTTGGCCATATTTTATGTCTATGATGCATGTGTAGACCAATCCCATTCAAGACCTTTCAAAGAAGCCTTTTTTTGCATGTTTTCGGGACCAATTTCAGGGTCAATTTGGTGAGTTTTGGAGCTATCATATTTGATTTTTAGAGTTGATTTGACTATGCTAAGTGTCCATCTTGCATGTGCTTAAGAATCCCTTGCATAGCCCTCTAAAGGAGTTCATCATTTTTGCATATATTGGCTTCATTTCAGTGGTTATTTGGGCCTATTTTCATATGTTTAGTTCACTGATTTTTGATGATTTGGTGAGATTCTATGCGCATCATATACTTGCCATGTAAACCATGTTTCCTAGTCAATCTTGCATGCTATGTTAGTCCATCATGCTAACATCTTTTGCCCATGCTTTGAACTGGAAAAGTTCATGTTTTGGGGCTGCCTTGCCTCTGTCTTCATACTTCATGTGCAAATAATGCATGCTTTGTATAGCTGTAAGTCATTCCATGTGCCTAATTTTTAGTTTCGGGTCTCACCTTATGCATCGGGTGCCATATTTCCATGATTCGGGACTATTTTGTATCATATTTCAATGCTGAAATTTGCATGTTTGCATACCATGTTCCATGCCTTACCATGCTTTGGTAGAGTGGCATTCGTGCCTTAGGTTCGGTCCTCGATTTGCGTGCACGCGTGCACGCATTTCGAGTGTCTCATTTTCATCTAATGGCCTCCTATGTGAGTGTGGCTGAGGTCCACTTGTATTGGTGTAAGCCCATTATGCATTGTGTATGCCATTTCAATTTATAGCATTGTGTATGCCATGTTGCATCTAGCATTGTGTATGCCATGTTGCATTTAGCATTGTGTATGCCATTTCATTTCATAGCATTGTGTATGCTAGGTTATATGTTAGCACATCGTGTATGCCATGTTACCTCGTGCATCGTGTATGCCATTCCATAGCATTGTGCATGTTAGGTTGTATCTTAGTTGCATTCATGCATATCATGCATATCGCATTGTGTTTGGGGTAGGAGTTAGCCCGAGCACGGGAAACGAGGGACGTTTTGTACTTTGAGTGACGGAACGTGTCTCAATTCCCAGTCACCGACACTCCAGATTATCCATGATGGAGTCTCGGTCTTGTTGTGTTCATACGTGCATTCGTTTTATATTGAGTGGTGCAATTCGACTCTTCGGCCATCATGCATCGAGATGCGTGATTGGTGGCACGAGGATCGAGGACTACACTCCCTAAAGAGTAGTCAAGCACACATATGTGAAAATACATTGCCAGGCCCCTTTTCTGCTCTCTGTTGCAGCAAATCAAGAATCAGCAGCCTTCCGAAGCTTGGCACGCATTCCAAAAACAATTGCAAACAGAGGCTAATTGGGGCATCGCAATGGATTTCCGCACAAAGGCAGCCCGAACATGCATCATCCATCACCCGCAGCAGAGTCGAGGCAGTCCCTAGCTTGCATGCTAGTTTACCGCTTTCCTTAGTTAATTTGTTAATTAATTAGGATTTTGTATTTATTTGGACTGTATTATTCATTTGGGACTGTATATTATTTATTCGGACCCTCCGAGGAGGGCAATTTTGTAATAAGTGTGCGTGCGTGTGATGTATGTCTTTCAACCCAACGTCTTTCTCCCTTTTATTTACCAGCTTATGATGGTTAGATTAGGGCATATTTCAATTAGCATACAGTATGATAGCATGTTTGCATTCATTCATCTGTTTTGCATGCACCGGGCTCGGCGCATTATACTAACTGCATTTGTATTTCAATTCCGAGTTGAATACATGTTAGTTGTAGCATTTCGCATGCCATCTTTAGAATAGCCGAGCCTGCCATAATTGCATTTTTGCATGTGTTGCATTAGGCATTTCTGTATAGTTAGGATCATGCATGATTTCTAATTAGTTTCTGTTTTGGCTTGGAGTACTCGGTAAGTTTTTATGTTTTAGCGTCCTTGCATGTGTGTGAGTGACTGCCATGATAGCATGCTTACGATGAGGCTATATGCTTATGTGATATAACTGCCTGAATGCCTGTGGGTGAAGGTTAGGTTATTTGAATTGGAACAATGCATTGACTGTGAGTTTTAAGCCCACTAGATAGTGGCAAAATCATCTTTTCTAAGCCCACCCGAGGGTGGCAAATTCACATCTTAGCCTACTTGTGAGTAGCACCATCAAACCATTTTTCAAAACAAACATGAAATGTTTCGTTCCAATTCAGGCGACTCAGTCTATACTTGTATGTTGTGCGCATTACATAGTAAATCTAGGCTAATAACCGGAATAAGAACGCATAATGTTTTCAAAACTAGTTATCATGGTTAGTAGAGGCCGATCTTTGATCGGGCGAGCGGGGGTGCTCACGAAGTGACCTTCCCCAATAGTACCCAAGTTCCCGAGCCGATGCAACTTTGGTGATGACGGACACGTGTCCTTAGGCAAACGAGTCAGGGTTTCCTAAATTTTCCAAAATAAAATATTTAGGTGGCGACTCTGTATCTGGCAAAGCAGTCCATGTTTGGCACTTCTTTCAAAAATCTGTTTTCTCAAAACGATTTGCCGGATTTGGACTCTTTGCTTCAGATTAAGAACCATGACACAAATCGAGTCCGAACTGTAGCGAGGTCCCTCGCGGACATGTTACACCAAGCTTCACAAACCGCCACATCTTCCTGTTTGTTTTTGATGAACCTTCCATACTAATTATGGGAAAAAACTATAAATAAAAATCTAATTTGGGAGGTTTTTTGTGAAATGAAACTGAGAAAAAGAGAACAAAAAATGAAAAATATAATTTTTGAGGCTTGCTGTGAAATGAAATTAAGATTGAGAGTTTGTATTTATAGAATAACAAAATATTACCCTTTTTTTCAAAATATGGTCGTTGAAAATTTTAAAAAATATGATCATTTATTTATAGTTGTTGTGCTTATGTTTTACAATTTATTTATTTATTTATTATTTTTTTAATAAACAAAATAGTACAATTGCTGGCTATCTCAGCCATTGATTAATGAACAAGATCTCAGTTGTCGATTAAATAACAATCCAACAGCTGAGATGAGAGCTCTAGAATGATCTGCGCCTATCTCAAAAGAAAAGTCCTTTCTCTCTTGCACTCATCAAACCAGTTAGCTCAGATGAGAGCATCTCCCTCTCTGTCTTTTTCTCTGGTGTTCCATCTTCATCTACAGCAGCCATGACCCCCCTTTCTCCCATTCTTCATCAGAAACCCCTTTCTCTCTATCTTCATTTTCATCATTACCACTACCAGACGCGATTGCCAAAACCAGTCTTCTCTGTTTATGTTTCTCTTTTTCTTTGTGATTTGTATCACCACTACCAGTGTCGATCATTGATCACCGATCTCCGAGTTCAATGGAACTCTAGTGTTTGACTGAACACCACTGTTTGGACTTTGATGGAGCTTGATTGGTCTGGGAACGAGCCCTACAAGTCAATGAAGAAGCAACTCTAGAGGTCGATGGAGGTTAAGATGAAGAACAAGTTTATCAATCATGCTAGAATCCAAGTATTTATCTTCTAAATTCGTTTTTGAAATTTATATAAATTTGCGAAATTTGGGTTTGATTTGTTGTAAATTGATTTTGAAATTTGTGATTTGTTCTAAATTGATTATGCTATTTGTGAAATTTGTGAATTTGTCAAATTTGTGGAACTAGTTCTTGAATGATCATTATGAAATCGAATTTTGTTTGTGGAACTGAAATTTGTGATTCTGTTTGTTTATGAAATTTGTGGAACTGAAATTTGTGATTCTGTTTGTTTATGAAATTTGTGATTCTCTTTGTTTATGAAATTTGTGGAACTAGTGAATGAAATCAAATTTGGGAGATTTTTCTAGTGAATGAATTTTGTTTTTTCAACATAATTTGCAGCCAAAAATCTGGTGATATTTGATGATGTGACATGTTTGGCACCTGCTATTCGACTTGCCAAATTTGAGAATAGAAATGGCATCTGCAATCTTTGGTAAGAAGAATAACAAGTCATTGGAGACCATTTTTTTTGTCATTCTTGCCAAATTATAGTTTTGGCAGCTCCTTTAACAGTTTCATTAGAGATGCTCTTATATCATATATTTTTGAAGCTTGGCTTGTTTATTTATAAGAAAGATTATGATGCATGAAAGCATGTAGAAACATGAGTTGATCAACAAAAACAAATCACAGAGATCGAAAAAAAAAAAAAAATTTATCACAAACAAACATAAAGAATGAAACTCTCTTTTAAATATTATTAATCACCAATAACTCATAAACTCTAGACTTAATTTACAAAGCTATTTGTATACTAAAAGAGAATTCCTCTCCCAACAAAAAAAAATTACTATTTTATTAGATAAAAAACAAATGCATAAAATTTTAAAAATAACTTAAATGTGGATACTAGAAACAACATTAATAACATAATTTACTAGATGGAATTTGCCTCAACGAAGGCCTAAACAAAGAAATTTGACCAAAATCTAACGTTAATCATGGGCCAATATTCCTTGTTAGCATATCTAGTGTGAACTGAAAGTGTACAAGTCAAGCCACCACGACAAGCCACCTCCTCGAGCCTCCTTCCGCTCACATATCTTGACTTCATCTTCTCCCTCTTTTTTGTCTTATCCCTCTTGTAATGTGTATATATATAGTTTTGTTACCACCATTGTTGTATCAAATCATCAAGTAATCAATCTCTCTTGTAATCAAGTGTTCTAGTCATTAATAACATTTTCTCTCTTTCGTCTCCCTCTATACATTGTCTACCATTGTATTAGATCTATAAGATTTAGACCAGTATTTTCTCACCCGCAGGTAACCGATCGGCTACCTTACCTACGCTGCCTGTTGGAGTTTCGAAACATACCTTTTGTTTTTGTCTCAACCCATTATGTTGCAACATTTTCCTTTTAGTATCGCCATTTTACATCGCTACCCAGAAACCCGTTGGCTCCGGCCATCACTAACATCTCTTGGCCAACCTCGGCTATAAGCACCGTTGAGCGCGTACTTTAGCTCTGGTCATTATTTAGGCTTCCTTCCGGCCATCGCTGCATTCTTCTCTGCTAATGCTTGCTCGACCACTCCGGCCATCATGTTGGCAGTTTTACTTTTTCTCTGCCGCTTTCTTACTGGCTCTCTTCACTCCATCATGGGTGTCACTTTTTTGTCTACAATGTAGTGCTCTTGCTCTCCTTGCTCGTGTACTAGCACATGGCCTTTTCCGGCCTTTGTCAACTTTTTTCTTGGTCACTTCGGCCATCATGTCGTCGGCAGTTACGACCTTTCTTCGTCGCCTTCTTACCGACTGCTTCACCCTTGATGAGTTTTTACTCATTCTCTCTCCCTCGGATTTATCTCTCTACTTAAACACATCTCTTCCTCTAATTTAAAATATTTATTTTTTCAATAACATTATTATTATTATTTCTTTTTTCTTTGGCATCTTTTATTCTTTTTATTGATAATCAACCAACCTATCTCCACTAACTTTTGAATTTTCTTTTATTTTTTTCTTTTGTCCTTTCATTATCATGACAACCACATGGGCATGTCCCCCAACCTTTTGACAAATTATTTTTCCTTTTCTTCTTCGTATTTGTGTATTTATCATTTTCCTTTTTCATATATTTTTTTTATTCCAACACCTATGCCTTTCATTTTTTTTTGGGGACAAATTTATTAAAAAAAAAAAACTTTTTAATTAATTAATTTATTCTATACTTTAATAAAATGAGTTGTCCCCATCTTCAGCCACTCTTCATTAACCCCCCCCCCAAAAAAAAAAAAAAAAAAAAAACCTTTCTACCATTTTTTATATAATTTTTAGAACATCTCCACTCTGTGTTGAGCCATTCCGCTCCACTTTGTCAATCACTTTGTTTCAACCTCAAATAGGTTTCTATCTTCAAATTTATTTGAGTTTGAGAGGGGTTATTATACATATATCATGGTAAGCATGGTGATATACCATGTGAACCACCCAAGTCCCACTTAAGTTGCCTCCTAGCGCACAACCCAAGCCGTCCCTTGGCACATCATTCAAGTTGTGCTCCCTATCGCACCACCAATACATCGGTCCGCCATGACCTTTAAACTATCCTAACATTGATTCCGGTTAGTCTTCTACAAAGATTTGGTGTGACCCTTTAAACTGTCCCGACATTGATTCCGGTTAGTCTTCTACAACGGTTTGGCATGACCTATTTAAATTGTCCCGACATTGATTCTGGTTAGCCTTTACATTGGTCCGGCATGACCCTTTAAACTGTCCTGACATTGATTTCGGCTAGTTTCTACATCGGTCCGACATGACCCTTTACACTACTCCAACATTGATTTTGGTTAGTTTCTATAACGGTCTGGCACGACTATAAACTGTTTTTCGGTATTAACTCCAGCCTCTGTTCTATCTCAAGCGCCCCTGCGCTTCCATCCGGACTTTGCAACCTATTTGCTTCAAATTTATCATGTTTTATTTTATTTTTAGTTTTATTTCATATTTTTTAATTTCTCTCTCCAAACTCAAGTTGGTATCCCTACTTGGGTTTTAGGGGGGGGGGTGTTAGCATATCTAGTGTGAACTGAAGGTGTACAAGTCAAGCCACCGAAAGCCACCTCATCGAGCCTCCTCCTGCTCACATATCTTGACTTCATCTTTTCTCTCTCTTGTCTTATCACTCTTGTAATGTGTATATATATAGTTATGTTACCACTATTATTGTATCGAATCATCAAGTAATCAATCCTTCCTGTAATCAAGTGTAACAAGCCCGCGAGGGACCTCGCTACAGTTCGGACTCGATTTTGTTGCGGTTCCAAATCTCGAACCAAAGAGTCCAAATCCGGCAAATCGTTTTTGAGAAAAACAGATTTTTTGAAAGAAGTGCCAAACATGGACTGCTTTGCCAGATAACAGAGTCGCCACCTAAATATTTTAAAATGGGAAATTTAGGAAACCCTGACTCGGTGCCAAAGGTCACGTGTCCGTCATCACCAAAGTTGCCTCGGCTCGGGAACTTGGGTACGATTGGGGAAGGTCACATCTGAGCACCCCCTCTCGCCCGGTCAAAGACCGGCCTCTACTAACCATGATATCAGTTTTTGAAAACATTGTGAGTTCTTATTCCGGTTATTAGCCTAGGTTACTATGTGATGCTCGCAGCAAATAAGTATAGACTGGGTCGTCTGAATTGGAACAAAACATTTCATGTTTGTTTGTTTGAAAATGGTTTGCTACCCGCAGGTAGGCTTAAGATGTGGATTTGCCACCCTCAGGTGGGCTTAGTAAAACAATGATTTTGCCACTATCTAGTGGGCTTAAAACAAACAGTCAATGATTTGTCCCAGTCCGGATAACTCAACCTCCACCCACAGGCATTCAAGGCAGTTATATCACATAAGCAAATAGCCTCATGGCAAGCATGCTATCATGGCAACACTTACACGCATGCAAGGATGCTAAAGCATAAAAACTCACCGAGTACTCCAAGCCAAAACAAGAAGCTAATTAGAAATCATGCATGATCCTAAAATATACAGATTTGCCTAATGCAACACATGCAAGATGCAACTAAGATGGCAGGCTCGGCTATTCTAAACATGGCATGTGAAATGCAACAACCAACATGTATTCATCTTGTAATTGAAATACAATGCAGTTTGTATGATGCGCCGAGCCCGGTGCATGCAAACAGATGAATGATGCAAACATGCTGTCATACTGTATGCTAATTGAAATATGCCATATATCTAACCATCATAAGCAGGTAAATAAAAGGGAGAAAGACGTGGGGTTGGAAGACATACATCACACTCACACACCCTTATTACAATTATGCCCTCGCACAGAGGGTCCAAATAAATAGTTAATACAGTTCGAATAAGAGAATATACAGTCCGAAATATACAAATTCTAATTAATTAACAAATTAATTACAAAAGAAGTAAAACTGGCATGCAAGCCAGGGACTGCCTTGCTTCTGATGGATGATGCATGTTGGGCTGCCTGGCGCGGAAATCCACTGGGATGCCCCGATTAGCCTCTGTTTACACTTTTTCTCGAAATACGCGCCGGACTCCGAAAAGTAGCTGATTCTTCATTTTATTGCAACAGAGAGCAGGAAAAGGGCATAGCAATGTATTTCACAAATATATGCATGCCTCGATCCTCGTGCCACCAATCACGCATCTCGATGCATGATGGCCGAGGAGTCGGATTGCACAGCTCAATATAGGGTGAATGCAGATGAATGCTACAACAAAACCTAACTCCATCATGGGTGATCCGGAGTGTCGGTGACTTGGGAATTGAGACACATTCCGGTACTCGGAGTACGGGATGCACCTCGTTTCCCGTGCCCGGGCTAACGCCTATCCCGAACACGATGCAATATGCATGGTATGCATGAAATGCAGCTAACATGTGATATAGCATGCACAATGCTATGAAAATGAGATGCCTCGAAATGCGTGCCCACGGGCACACAAACCGAGAAAATGGCATACAGACATGAAATGACATGAAATACAATATACAATGAGACTAAAATGAGATGTCTCGAAATGCGTGCTCACGGGCACGCAAACCGAGGAAATGGCATACAGACATGAAATGACATGAAATATGATATGCAATGCAATATGGGCTTATACTGACATGGGAGAGCCTCAGCTGCACCCACATAAGAGGCCATCGGATGAAAATGAAGTGCCTCAAAATGCGTGCACACGGGCACGCAAACCGAGGCAGTGACATACAGGCATGAAATGGCATACGGAATGCGAATTGGGCTTACACTAACATGAGAGGGCCTCAGCCGCACTCACATAAGCTGCCGTCGGATAAAAATGAAGTGCCTCGAAATGCGTGCACACGGGCACGCAAACCGAGGCGATGATATAAAGGCATGAAAATGCAAAATTGGGCTTACGCCGACATGAGAGAGCCTCAGCCACACTCACATAGGCTGCCGTCGGATAAAATGAGCTGCCTCAAAATGCGTGCACTCGGGCACGCAAACCGAGGCGGTGGTATACGCAATGCAAATGACATACGGAATGTAAATTGGGCTTATACTAACATGAGAGGGCCTCAGCCACACTCACATAAGATGCCGGAGACAAAAAGAGGAGTGCCTCGAAATGCGTGCACACGGGCACGCAAACCGAAGCGATAATAAACAAGCATGAAAATGGTACAGAAATGCAATGATGGGCTTACACCCACATGAGAGAGCCTCAGCCTACTCATATAGGAAGCCAGTGAATGAAAACGGAGTGCCTCGAAGTGCGTGCCCACGGGCACGCAAACCGAGGCAATGCACTAAGGCATGAAATGACATGGAAAATGATATGCAAGTATGCAAACCAAATTTCAGCAGCTAAATAAAGGGGAAAACAGCCCCGAAATGATACGAAATGACAATCAATGCATGAAATCATCCCGAAATGCGATTTTAAGTACCCGAAATGGCCTACGGCTATGCTAAACATGCAAAATTGGCACATGGAAGCAAAAAAAGTAGCAAGGCAGCCCCAAAAATAGCATCTTTTCAGTACAAAACATGGCCAAATTGTGAGCATAGATATGGCAACAATGGCATGCAAAAATGGGGGAAAAGAGGGGATTTATTAAGCAAGTAGTATATACAATGCTCAAACTGAAAAATACAGTTCTACAACATTGAAGAGGGACCAAAAATATGCACATCTACAGTAGATGACATCCCCCAACTCAGTGTGAAAATATGCTAAAAATGCCATGCAAGAAATGGGATACACAAGGCTATAACATGAGGTACCCCAAACATTCATCCAACCAACAAAGACCCTTCATGAAATATGTCAAGAATACCAAAATATGACTTTTTCCAGGCCTGATGATGGCCGAAAACAGAAGCTAGACAGATCAAACAAATCATGCAATTTTACGGTAAATATGAGAGATTTCAAAGCAAGTGCAAGATAGAGTTACCAAACATGGTTGAGCCCTTCTTCAATGTTGAAGAAGGGCTCAAAATGAGCCTACTTACAGTTTATTACATGCTCAGAAACAGATTAAAAATGAGCTAACAATAGCATGCAAAATAATGGCATTCAAAGAGGTATTGAAACAAGTGGTAGTAGCAAGTCCCAAATGGGTAAGAACCCTTAAGGGAAGATGAAAATAAGCTCAAAAAATGGTCACTTTAAGTTTTGGTCAGAGCTTAAAACAACAAGCAAAGAGGGTAGAAAAATGATACAAAAATGGAGCTCAAAAGGGGAAATAAGTGCTTACCCTTGTAGACCAAAACCTTGGCTGCTTCTAGGACTGAAAATGGCGCCTCTTAGCTGCTGGAAAACCCCTCAAGATGCTGGAAATGGAATAGGGGTGGTAGTGCTTGGTGGTGATGAAGGAATGGTGCCAAACTTGGAAGATTTTTGAGAGTTTTGGAGCTTGGAATTATAGAGAGAGAGAGATACAATATAGGAGCTCTCAAAGGTTTTTTTCTAACCCTTAAAACAGATCTGGAGGGCTGTATTAATAGGCAAAAACGTTTAGAAAAAGAGGGGGAAAAAGAGGGGGGGAAAAAGGGGGGGAAACATTTCAAGTTTCCCTCCAAAAATGGCCAAAAGGGAAAGTGGTAGCTACGGTTTTCAAATGGCCGAGAGCCCTTCAACAAAGTCGAAGAGGGGCTCAAAATAAGACACTTTGTAGTTTACGGCCAAGTCCAACGCAGCCCACAAGTACACCTAAAATACCGTGCAAAAAGGCCCAAAAAGAGGTAAAAAATGCAAGTGACAAATGGAGATGTCAAACAGTAAAAGGTCCTTAATCAAACATGAAAAGGACCTCAAAATATGACTATCTCAAGTTCGGGTCGGAGCCCAAAAATGTAGAACGAAGGTTCGGGAGCCAAAACACGCAGTTCGAGACCCCGAAAGTGGGCTGTTAGGCACCGGGAGTGGTGCTCGACCACGAAGTTGGTCTCTCGGACCACAGTGTCCCTCAAAAGGGAGCAAATAAGATGTATGCCAAAAACTGGGGCAAACGGAGGTGGTTAGGCGGTCCCGAACCGAGGCACACGGCCTGACGGCTCCGAAAACCGGGAACCGGGCTCCGAAATGGGCAAAATGGCCTATGGCCACGAAATGTAGCCTACGGCCATTGAGAGATGATCTACGAGACCTCTCCCTCCTTCTCAAAGAGAAAACAGAGAAAATCGAGCCTGGTTCGCAAACCGAGGCAAAGTACAAAAGAGTCCGGAAGTCCGGAGGCAAGGCTCGTAGCCGGGACTCCGCGACCTCAGAACGAGCACAATATGCAACATCACCAAGCGCTCAATTGATGACGTCTGAGTCTTAAGGTCGGTCAAAAATGGGGTGTCTACAGTTGCCCCTCTTTGACAGAACTCGAAAGTCATAACAATGACGGGAAGTGAGTGTCAAAGCCTAGAGACGACCCATTTTTGACAAGGCCGAAGACTTAGACAAAGCATACAAGATAAACAGAGATATGTATGCCCGCAGGCATGCCCGCAGGCAGGGGCAAAATGCAAAATGATATACAGGAAGATTTTGATAATTGGACTTATACGCTACGCGAAGCCGGTTTTGAAAATTGGACTTACACGCTACGCGAAGCCGGTTTGAAGATTGGACTTACACGCTACGCGAAGCCGGTTTTGAAAATTGGACTTACACGCTACGCGAAGCCGGTTTGTAGATTGAAGTGAGCAAAGTGTGATGGATACACTAAAGGTGAACAAAGTGTGATAGATGCACTATGAACAGGTGTGAGTGTGTGATTGATACACCAAAAGAACGTGTGTGATTGATACACAAAGCGAGTGTGTGTGATTGATACACAAGGTAGGCGTAGTGTGATAGATACAAAGCGAGTGTGTGTGATTGATACACAAGGTAGGCATAGTGTGATAGATACAAAGCGAGTGTGTGTGATTGATACACTAAGTGAATGAAGTGTGCTTGATACACTAAATGAATGAAGTGAACAAAGTGTGATGGATACACTAAAGGTGAACACGAAGTTTGATAGATGCACTTAGTGAACAAGTATGATTGATATACTAAAGGTGAACACGAAGGTGAATAAGTATGATGGATATACTAAAAGCGAACACAAAGTGTGATAGATGCACTATGTGAACAGAGTATGATAGATATACTGAATGCGAACACAAAGTGTGATAGATGCACTTAGTGAACAGAGTGTGATTAATACACTAAAAGTGAACACGAAGTGTGATAGATGCACTAAGTGAACAGAGTATGATAGATATACTGAATACGAACACAAAGTGTGATAGATGCACTATGTGAACAGAGTATGATGGATATACTAAAAGTGAACACGAAGTGTGATAGATGCACTTAGTGAACAGAGTATGATAGATATACTGAATACGAACACAAAGTGTGATAGATGCACTATGTGAACAGAGTGTGATTGATACACTAAAAGTGAACACGAAGTGTGATAGATGCACTTAGTGAACAGAGTATGATAGATATACTGAATACGAACACAAAGTGTGATAGATGCACTATGTGAACAGAGTGTGATTGATACACTAAAAGTGAACACGAAGTGTGATAGATGCACTAAGTGAACAGAGTGTGATTGATACACTAAAAGTGAACACGAAGTGTGATAGATGCACTTAGTGGACAGAGTATGATAGATATACTGAATGAGAACACAAAGTGTGATAGATGCACTTATGTGAACAGAGTGTGATTGATACACTAAAAGTGAACACAAAGTGTGATAGATGCACTATGTGAACAAAGTGTGATTGATACACTAAAAGTGAACACGAAGTGTGATAGATGCACTTAGTGAACAGAGTATGATAGATATACTAAAGGTGAACACAAAGTGTGATAGATGCACTATGTGAACAGAGTGTGATTGATACACTAAAAGTGAACACAAAGTGTGATAGATGCACTATGTGAACAAAGTATGATAGATATACTGAATGAGAACACAAAGTGTGATAGATGCACTATGTGAACAGAGTGTGATGGATACACTAAAAGTGAACACAAAGTGTGATAGATGCACTAAGTGAACAGAGTATGATAGATATACTGAATGAGAACACAAAGTGTGATAGATGCACTTAGTGAACAGAGTATGATAGATATACTAAATCAATGAAGTGTGATACAAAAAACGAGAATGTATGTGATAGATACACAAAATGAGTGAAGTGTGATTGATACACTAAGCGAAGAGAGTGTGATTGATACACTAAGTGAATGAAGTGTGCTTGATACACTAAGGTAAATGAAGTGTGTTAGATACACTGAGTGAATCAAATAAAGTGTGATTGATACACTAAGCGAATGATCTCAAACGGAACTTCTTTGAATGAACCGTACATACAATATCGTGCATGACTGAGAAAGAAACTTGATAGGTACAATGCATTACAATGCATGATGCTTAAGGAAAGCAATGAATGGACAAAGCGGCGCTTTAGAAAGCACCTCATAAGGTGAGTGGCGGTGAACCGCTCTACTCTGACGGGGATCCCCCTCGTGCTCTTCGAACACTTTACCTTTAACTCGCAGTACAAAGGCTCTGAAATGCTGACAAGTAACAACATCTGTATGCAGGAGCTATGGCTGCTGCTTGCCTTCCTGATCATATTCACAACTTTCCCTATTCTCCAATGGGGTGACAGACTAGGTTGGTTCAGTATCCAGGATTGAGGTGCATACACGCTGTCTCAACCTATGGGGCTTCCATACAGATTTCAAGCCGAGGGCGCGCCTCTGGGTATTTAAACCAGACTTTAGTCTCGAAAATCCCGAACCTTTGCGTTCTAGGCCACGGCCATTCGAACTCTAGTTTCCACCGTCGCAGTTGGTCTCCTAGGAACTCATTGCGAACACAGCCAAGATGCCTCTGGCAGGGAATGGTACTCAGGGAGAGCACTTCTGATCGCCATTCTGGCTTGAAGTAGACTTGATCTTGAGCTTGAGGTAAAGGCATACTCACACTTCGACACATTGGCAAGACCTGAAGAGGTACACACGGAATGCGATCTCGGAACTCACTGAAGTTGGAACAAACTCAGATGCCCGACATTTTCCTCTTTTGCTTTTGCTTTGCAGTCTGGAACCCATAGCTTCAGATAGGTCCTGGTTTCACTGTTCTCACATGACCTGGGTTGAACCCTGCAGTTTTATGAAAGAACAAATTCTATTTTGCACAAATGTGGAGAACGGCACGGCACTCGGAGCACGAAACCATTTTATTTTTGAAAATGAGAGATGAGTTTTTGACCAGGTATTGAGCCTACGACTGAACACAGCAAAACGACTCAACACGAAAATAGAAGGCACACAACCTAGACACATCGAGTAACACTCGAAACGACTCAAAACAAGAATCGAGATAAAACAAAAAAAGACACGACACTCAGACGTGCACAGGGAGCCTGTTTCACCGGGTAGTGTTTCCCACCCTTTCTCATTTGTGATTCTCACACCACTCGACCCTCAAGCTCTGTTTTTCTGAAAAAGCCATTTTCTCACTTTTTCTCTCATCGCGCATCTCTCTATTCTTAAATCTCTCATTTTTCATCCCTCCCCTGGGTGGTTGATGGATAAACAACAAGTTGTGGGCTCGGGCCCCTAGCATTCTGCTCGATTCTCTTTCTTCCGCTCACAGCGAGTGAATTCCTTCCACAGAGGGGTCGTGCTACAACTGGGTGTGTAGCAAATCTGCAGCTGACATCGGTCGATGATGCCCTATTGGGGAGTTTGGACGTGATAAGATCTGTCCAGATGAGGAAGTGGAACATCTTGATCCATTCCAGCTCATGCTTCGCACTTGGCTTGACACCTCGTTGCTCGGAGGAAGAGAAAGCTTTCAGCCCTTTTGCTTATTAGCTTCAGTTGTGCCCTTCTTGGCGAATACAGTGCCCTTTCTGGCAAGTGCGTTGATAAAGGGAGAAAGACAGAGAACCTGACTCAACTGTACCCTTAGTTCATCATTTTGACCATTTTTTGTTTTTGGTTTTAAAACAATTTTGACCAACATGAAAGT
This sequence comes from Camellia granthamiana, assembly GCA_036172215.1. Classification (NCBI taxonomy): domain Eukaryota; kingdom Viridiplantae; phylum Streptophyta; class Magnoliopsida; order Ericales; family Theaceae; genus Camellia; species Camellia granthamiana. The sequence goes on from CM069904.1 coordinate 122,786,815, forward strand.
TAGATTAACATGCTTATTCGATTTTTGATTTGAAATCATGCAAGTCGGGTTGTAAGCACTGAAAATTTTCCTTTTTTGGGTCCAAGAAATGGTCCAGTTTTTGGAAAAGATGGAATAGTTTTCGAGAAAATTAGTCAACCTCAGTAAAAATTCTCAAAAACTATTTTTGCAAACGGCTAATGCTCAACAAGCACGGAACCTACTCTTGAGATGCGCAACCTCGGATCCATAAGCAATGGAAAATTGCCCCTTGTCTGAAGGACACTGCATGGCAACGGAAAGTTGCCCCTTGTTTGAAATGACACCGTGGCGTCTTAAATGGCAACGGAAAGTTGCCCCTTGTTTGAATGGCACCGCAGCGCATTGTAGTCAGTCTTCATGGTAATGATCACAACCGAATTCAAGGATACAGAGAAAGCGAGGACCATCAAAACCAATACATGGACACACTTGAATTGGAAGTGTTTATGGCTGGACTTCAGAATGAAGTTGCCTACGTATCCCAAACATGGGAATCAAGCCTTACGTAGTTCGGGGTTAAGGTACACTCGGGTATTTAACCTCTCCTTTTTATGCTCTAACTTTTGCCAAGGCGCCTGTTGCAGGTTTTCGACCTTGCGAGCTTTGTTCTTCTTTCTTTTTCATTTCAATTCTTTTCTTCTTTTTTGATATTCTTTTCTTTTCTTTTCTTTTCTTTTTTGCATTTTTCTTTTTTTTTCTTTTCTTTTTTTTTTTTTTCTTTTCTTTTTTTTCTTTTCTTCTTTTTTGTATTTTTCTTTGCTCTAACTTTTGCCTGGGTCGCCCTTTTGGGTTTTCGACCCAGCGAGCCTCTCAAAGGGTAAAAAAAAATGTGACAAGTCCATGTTAAATGGTTCTGAGATTGAAGCCCTCTGTATTCAGGAGAGTGGCTGTTGTATTGATTTGCAGAAAGATCTTCCTTTGGCTCTTCGAGCACACGGATATTTTTTGCCCCTAGTTCGAGGAGTGCTTCTGTTCTAGCTTTGCAAGCTTCTTCTGATGAGGTCTGACCTTCTTGATCTGACTTTGGTGCCTCTTGTTCAAGGGTTGCTTCAAATCTGGCCACACAGGCCTTGCATTGTGGTTGACCGTTGAACATTCTGAATGCCAGTTCAAGGTTTGAAAGCAAAGGGGGGGTCGAGTCTCGAGGCTGAGAGCGATCCTAAGCTGCACAATCTTAAGAGCGATTCCACACATGTCTTTGCAGGACCGCGCAAAACATTTTTTTTTGAAAGTTTTTAAGAAAGCGACAAATCGCTCGCGCTAAAGACAGTGTAGGACCAATCTGGATCAAAGCCAGGGTCCTTCTCAGTACTCACACTAACAAGCATGATTTCATTCATTAAGGGCTTAGCACGCCTCTCTTTCTCTTAATTTGATCAAAGTTTTGCAAATCCCGAGGAATTCCTCCCTCTTTGTTTTTCACTGCAGTGTTCAAAAAGGTTTTGAAAAACTTAGGTCAATACAATGGCTTCAAGGCACAAGAGAGCAGGTGGAATGCACCGCCATTTCATTCAAATCCCGGCATAACTAGCACACGGCAGAAGCAAATGCGAGAGCGTGGAAATCACTGCTGTTTCATTCAAAATCTGTTGGCATAACTGGCTCCCTAGCAGAAACAGACTCAAAACAAAACAAAAAGACAAACGCAAAACGAAATGGGGACGCCCGAGGTAACACCCACTGGAATCACCCGACTCCTATACAACAGGACTGACTCGATACAACAAGACAGACCCAAAACAAAAGAGACTGACTTAAAACAAAAAGACAGACTCAAGACAAAATAACAAAACTGACCCAATACCCAAGTCAGAAAGCACAAAAACTAGTATTCGCACATTGTTCAGAACAGTGCGTGCCATCCACCACAGCTGGAGTAATCTGAGTACCGCCCGCAGATGGTTCATCCCCCCAATCACATCACATTATCCCTTAAGTTCACCGATCCTGTGCCGATAGGCTTTGCAGAGCTTGGCGGAAGGACAACCCCGTTGTCAATCAAATCTTGCACTTCATGGCGAAGACGGAAGCAGTTGTTGGTAGCATGGCCAGTTTGCTGATGGTATACGCAGTACTGGGTAGCATCATGCGTAGCCGGAAGAGGGTTCGGGAGAGGCCGAGGCTCAAGGGGCTTGAGATGGCCTTGTCCAACAAGGACTTGGAAAGCTTTGGATAAAGGCATGTGGAGGGCATGGAAGACCCTCTAACCTCGGGGTTGGTACTTCTAGGTTTGTGGATTTTTGCTGGACGCACCAACAGAGAGATTGGCAGGTGCTGGCCTGGCTTGCTGATCTCTTCTAAGCACGGGATTAGAGCTAACAGAATTGCCTCTGGTATAATAGCCCTTCTCCCGGCTTGCCTCTCGATTCAAACTGCCCCCAACTTGAGTGGCAAAAGTGCCGTCCACAGTTTTTGCAGCAACTGCAAGTACTTGTTCTTTGTTCAGTCCCTCGGCTTTCAAAGCCTCAACAGCCAACAGAAGATGCTCATGGGGATCCATGCCTACCCCTACCTTGTTCTTTCCACTCGCCTCCACTTTGCCAAGGGATTGGCCTTCCTCAGATGTAGCCCGTCCCAAGCTTGGGGAGCCTTTTGACATGAACTCCCTGGTAGGCGATGTGGTTGATGATGGAGCCAAAACTCCAAAGGCTAAATCCGCCACTGTTCTCTGAAGATCTTCAATCATCCTCATCAGCTCAGAAGTAGTGGGTTCACAGGTTTGAGATGATTGGGGTTCAAGTGCATCCATCGTGCTTAAGCCCATCCTTTCCAGGATAAACATCTCGGGCTTGAGTATATGGGTCGGGGGGTATATACTGGGGTTGTAGGTGGGTGGCAGTGTATGGCCGAGGTTGGGATGTGGATGAGGTACTTGGTCCTTGGGGTTTTGAAATGGGGCTATTGTCCGGTTGTCAATGAGATTCTGGATCTCATGACGAAGGCGGTAGCAACCATCGGTACCATGGCCGCGCTGCTGATGATATACACAGTATTTGCTGGGGTTGTGTTTGGCAGGGAGTGGATTTGGCAAAGGTTGAGGATTAAGGGGTTTGAGATGCCCTCTTTCCATCAGGACTTTGAATGCACTGGTTAGGCTCATATAGAGGGGGGTGAAAAATCTACCCTGAGCTCGGGCTGGGCTGGCTGGTTGTGAGGCAGATGCCCCAGATGGGCGCTGCGTTTCAATACTAGTCTCAGCCTGCATGGCAGTTCCCTGATTTGACACTGCTATCATAGCCACAAATTCTTCCGAACCTTGTGCCATCACGGGTCTACTGATGATGTGACTGGTGACTGTCGGATCAGATGCACAAATGAACCCTGTCTGGCCCTTTTTTGCCTTATCACTGGCGAAGGAAAACTGGTTGCCCTTGAACTGAATCTCTGACCTAACAAAGCCTATCAGCACAAGTCCAATGTACTCGAGGGATATTGAAGCCTTCTGAAGCTATGGTTCCAGAACTACCTAGCAAAAGAGAAAACATGCAGCATCTCAGCCTGATTTCATCTGAACAGATACGAGCATAGTTGAATGAGTGTGCCCTCTACTGAATTCTGCTCCAAAATTCCGCCTGTAAGCTGATACCCTCAGGTAAAACTGATTCCACCAAATACTGATGCCCGCAGGCCTGATACCCAAAATACTGAATTGGTGCCCGCAGGCCTCATGCCTAAACTCATAAACTGATGCCCGCAGGCCTGATGCTCATACTCATAAACTGATACATGCATTCCCTGTAGAGGCACACTCTAACAAGCACATAACAGATAAGTGAGAGCCAAAACACCCCTATGTTGAGATAGGGTTTCCCTGTCCTATTTTGTCAGGAGCTAGGGTTTCACTACGCACGCAGCGGCTTCAAACAACCTATAAACGGGTAAGCAACCTGTCCTAGTTTGGAATGGTCACTATGGATCCGAATATGCACTAGGTCGAATGGTCAAAAAGGGTGCCTCGGTAAAACCGGGGTTTGTGTTCCCATGCTGTCAGAGCCCAGAGCCGATCAGCCTTACGGACATGACTTGACAAGACAAGCCTCCGGCAAATCGTTCGGGAATGGCATATGGCAAACACGGTGTCCTAGGCGCACCAATGCAAATGCAATGCAAAGAGACACACAAGTGTAGTCAAAAACAGATATCATGAGTTCGAGTCAAGTTCTCTAAATCCCCAGCAGAGTCGCCAGAAACTGTAACAAGCCCGCGAGGGACCTCGCTAGAGTTCGGACTCGATTTTGTTGCGGTTCCAAATCTCGAACCAAAGAGTCCAAATCCGGCAAATCGTTTTTGAGAAAAACAGATTTTTTGAAAGAAGTGCCAAACATGGACTGCTTTGCCAGATAACAGAGTCGCCACCTAAATATTTTAAAATGGGAAATTTAGGAAACCCTGACTCGGTGCCAAAGGCCACGTGTCCGTCATCACCAAAGTTGCCTCGGCTCGGGAACTTGGGTACGATTGGGGAAGGTCACATCGTGAGCACCCCCTCTCGCCCGGTCAAAGACCGGCCTCTACTAACCATGATATCAGTTTTTGAAAACATTGTGAGTTCTTATTCCGGTTATTAGCCTAGGTTACTATGTGATGCTCGCAACAAATAAGTATAGACTGGGTCGTCTGAATTGGAACAAAACATTTCATGTTTGTTTGTTTGAAAATGGTTTGCTACCCGCAGGTAGGCTTAAGATGTGGATTTGCCACCCTCAGGTGGGCTTAGTAAAACAATGATTTTGCCACTATCTAGTGGGCTTAAAACAAACAGTCAATGATTTGTCCCAGTCCGGATAACTCAACCTCCACCCACAGGCATTCAAGGCAGTTATATCACATAAGCAAATAGCCTCATGGCAAGCATGCTATCATGGCAACACTTACACGCATGCAAGGATGCTAAAGCATAAAAACTCACCGAGTACTCCAAGCCAAAACAAGAAGCTAATTAGAAATCATGCATGATCCTAAAATATACAGATTTGCCTAATGCAACACATGCAAGATGCAACTAAGATGGCAGGCTCGGCTATTCTAAACATGGCATGTGAAATGCAACAACCAACATGTATTCATCTTGTAATTGAAATACAATGCAGTTTGTATGATGCGCCGAGCCCGGTGCATGCAAACAGATGAATGATGCAAACATGCTGTCATACTGTATGCTAATTGAAATATGCCCTATATCTAACCATCATAAGCGGGTAAATAAAAGGGAGAAAGACGTGGGGTTGGAAGACATACATCACACTCACACACCCTTATTACAATTATGCCCTCGCACAGAGGGTCCAAATAAATAGTTAATACAGTTCGAATAAGAGAATATACAGTCCGAAATATACAAATTCTAATTAATTAACAAATTAATTACAAAAGAAGTAAAACTGGCATGCAAGCCAGGGACTGCCTTGCTTCTGATGGATGATGCATGTTGGGCTGCCTGGCGCGGAAATCCACTGGGATGCCCCGATTAGCCTCTGTTTACACTTTTTCTCGAAATGCGCGCCGGACTCCGAAAAGTAGCTGATTCTTCATTTTGCTGCAACAGAGAGCAGGAAAAGGGCATAGCAATGTATTTCACAAATATATGCATGCCTCGATCCTCGTGCCACCAATCACGCATCTCGATGCATGATGGCCGAGGAGTCGGATTGCACAGCTCAATATAGGGTGAATGCAGATGAATGCTACAACAAAACCTAACTCCATCATGGGTGATCCGGAGTGTCGGTGACTTGGGAATTGAGACACATTCCGGTACTCGGAGTACGGGATGCACCTCGTTTCCCGTGCCCGGGCTAACGCCTATCCCGAACACGATGCAATATGCATGGTATGCATGAAATGCAGCTAACATGTGATATAGCATGCACAATGCTATGAAAATGAGATGCCTCGAAATGCGTGCCCACGGGCACACAAACCGAGAAAATGGCATACAGACATGAAATGACATGAAATATAATATACAATGAGACTAAAATGAGATGTCTCGAAATGCGTGCTCACGGGCACGCAAACCGAGGAAATGGCATACAGACATGAAATGACATGAAATATGATATGCAATGCAATATGGGCTTATACTGACATGGGAGAGCCTCAGCTGCACCCACATAAGAGGCCATCGGATGAAAATGAAGTGCCTCGAAATGCGTGCACACGGGCACGCAAACCGAGGCAGTGACATACAGGCATGAAATGGCATACGGAATGCGAATTGGGCTTACACTAACATGAGAGGGCCTCAGCCGCACTCACATAAGCTGCCGTCGGATAAAAATGAAGTGCCTCGAAATGCGTGCACACGGGCACGCAAACCGAGGCGATGATATAAAGGCATGAAAATGCAAAATTGGGCTTACGCCGACATGAGAGAGCCTCAGCCACACTCACATAGGCTGCCGTCGGATAAAATGAGCTGCCTCAAAATGCGTGCACTCGGGTACGCAAACCGAGGCGGTGGCATACGCAATGCAAATGACATACGGAATGCAAATTGGGCTTATACTAACATGAGAGGGCCTCAGCCACACTCACATAAGATCCCGGGAGACAAAAAGAGGAGTGCCTCGAAATGCGTGCACACGGGCACGCAAACCGAAGCGATGATAAACAAGCATGAAAATGGTACAGAAATGCAATGATGGGCTTACACCCACATGAGAGAGCCTCAGCCTACTCATATAGGAAGCCAGTGAATGAAAACGGAGTGCCTCGAAGTGCGTGCCCACGGGCACGCAAACCGAGGCAATGCACTAAGGCATGAAATGACATGGAAAATGATATGCAAGCATGCAAACCAAATTTCAGCAGCTAAATAAAGGGGAAAACAGCCCCGAAATGATACGAAATGACAATCAATGCATGAAATCATCCCGAAATGCGATTTTAAGTACCCGAAATGGCCTACGGCTATGCTAAACATGCAAAATTGGCACATGGCAGCAAAAACAGTAGCAAGGCAGCCCCAAAAATAGCATCTTTTCAGTACAAAACATGGCCAAATTGTGAGCATAGATATGGCAACAATGGCATGCAAAAATGGGGGAAAAGAGGGGATTTATTAAGCAAGTAGTATATACAATGCTCAAACTGAAAAATACAGTTCTACAACATTGAAGAGGGACCAAAAATATGCACATCTACAGTAGATGACATCCCCCAACTCAGTGTGAAAATATGCTAAAAATGCCATGCAAGAAATGGGATACACAAGGCTATAACATGAGGTACCCCAAACATTCATCCAACCAACAAAGACCCTTCATGAAATATGTCAAGAATACCAAAATATGACTTTTTCCAGGCCTGATGATGGCCGAAAAAAGAAGCTAGACAGATCAAACAAATCATGCAATTTTACGGTAAATATGAGAGATTTCAAAGCAAGTGCAAGATAGAGTTACCAAACATGGTTGAGCCCTTCTTCAATGTTGAAGAAGGGCTCAAAATGAGCCTACTTACAGTTTATTACATGCTCAGAAACAGATTAAAAATGAGCTAACAATAGCATGCAAAATAATGGCATTCAAAGAGGTATTGAAACAAGTAGTAGTAGCAAGTCCCAAATGGGTAAGAACCCTTAAGGGAAGATGAAAATAAGCTCAAAAAATGGTCACTTTCAGTTTTGGTCGGAGCTTAAAACAACAAGCAAAGAGGGTAGAAAAATGATACAAAAATGGAGCTCAAAAGGGGAAATAAGTGCTTACCCTTGTAGACCAAAACCTTGGCTGCTTCTAGGACTGAAAATGGCGCCTCTTAGCTGCTGGAAAACCCCTCAAGATGCTGGAAATGAAATAGGGGTGGTGGTGCTTGGTGGTGATGAAGGAATGGTGCCAAACTTGGAAGATTTTTGAGAGTTTTGGAGCTTGGAATTATAGAGAGAGAGAGATACAATATAGGAGCTCTCAAAGGTTTTTTTTCTAACCCTTAAAACAGATCTGGAGGGTTGTATTAATAGGCAAAAACGTTTAGAAAAAGAGGGGGAAAAAGAGGGGGGAAAAAAGGGGGGGAAACATTTCAAGTTTCCCTCCAAAAATGGCCAAAAGGGAAAGTGGTAGCTACGGTTTTCAAATGGCCGAGAGCCCTTCAACAAAGTCGAAGAGGGGCTCAAAATAAGACACTTTGTAGTTTACGGCCAAGTCCAACGCAGCCCACAAGTACGCCTAAAATACCGTGCAAAAAGGCCCAAAAAGAGGTAAAAAATGCAAGTGACAAATGGAGATGTCAAACAGTAAAAGGTCCTTAATCAAACATGAAAAGGACCTCAAAATATGACTATCTCAAGTTCGGGTCGGAGCCCAAAAATGTAGAACGAAGGTTCGGGAGCCAAAACACGCAGTTCGAGACCCCGAAAGTGGGCTGTTAGGCACCGGGAGTGGTGCTCGACCACGAAGTTGGTCTCTCGGACCACAGTGTCCCTCAAAAGGGAGCAAATAAGATGTATGCCAAAAACTGGGGCAAACGGAGGTGGTTAGGCGGTCCCGAACCGAGGCACACGGCCTGACGGCTCCGAAAACCGGGAACCGGGCTCCGAAATGGGCAAAATGGCCTATGGCCACGAAATGTAGCCTACGGCCATTGAGAGATGATCTACGAGACCTCTCCCTCCCTTCTCAAAGAGAAAACAGAGAAAATCGAGCCTGGTTCGCAAACCGAGGCAAAGTACAAAAGAGTCCGGAAGTCCGGAGGCAAGGCTCGTAGCCGGGACTCCGCGACCTCAGAACGAGCACAATATGCAACATCACCAAGCGCTCAATTGATGACGTCTGAGTCTTAAGGTCGGTCAAAAATGGGGTGTCTACATCAAGTATTCTAGTCATCAATACAATTTCCTCTCTTTCTTCTCCCTCTATACATTTGGCTAACATTCCTAATCAGATATGGATCTTTCGAAGTCAATCTGCTAATGCCAAGTTGAACACTATTTTCATCATAGCTTTATGTGCCAATTTTGGCTTTAAAAGGCAGAAATTATTTTTCAAATTAAAGTATTATTAATGTCATTATGCTATTATTGTCAATTTGCCACTCTCACCTCCGCCCATCATCATGCCCAATGCCACCATCACTATCGTGATCATCACTGTTACTATACCACCACCTCCGCTTCCACCTTTGTCCCACCACCACCAAACATAGAAAAAAAAAAAAATTCTAAAAATATTTTTTGAACTTTTTATATAAAAAAGATTTTTCACCTAAATAAATAGAGTGTAAGTTTAAAACAACTCAACTACTTGTTCTAGAAGTAGTGGATAATTTCTCGTTGAGTTAACAAATCATACGTGTTTGGCTTGTGTCTTTCTTGAGCAAGTAACATGGCATTCACTTACCGAGTCCGGATCTTCTGCCATACATTCCTGCGGTGGTTCCTGCCGTGCATACAAAACGACGTCGTTTTGTGTTAAACGTTTTTTTTTTTTTTTTTTTTTTTTTCTTCTTCTGCAGAACAGAAATCAGAGGGGAGGGGAAGAAGAGAGAGAGGAAGGGAGAAGAGGGGAGAAGAAGGAAGAGGAGAACCAGATTCGTCGAGGTCTGTGTTAAGCCTGCTGTTGGTGCCCCTGATGTTCTTGGAGACTGTAATCCATCTCTCTCTCTCTGTATGTATATATATATGTGTGTGTTATCTGTTTGGCAAATGAGTTGTGGTGATGTGATGATTTTTATGGTTTTAGGTCCTTTTTGCCAAAGGGTGCTTCTGACTTTGGAGGAGAAGAAAATCCCATACAAGATGCATCTGATCAATGTCGATAACAAGCCCAAATGGTTACAAAGACAACCCCTCAATTTTGGGTCCTCTTGACTGGGTTTTCACCATTTGGATTGAACCGAGAAATTAAAAAAACCCAAAAAAAAAAAAAAAAACTGATCTTTGATGAAAACCCACCTAAATTACCCAAATTGTAGATCAAACCAAGGCGATTAAACTCAAATCGAGATCGACCCACCTTCAAAAAACCGCAAAAAGAGAGAGATTGAGTGCACCTGAATACAGAAATTTGTCGGTGGCCTATTATTGCTGTGAGATTGAATAAAAAACTTATAAAGATTGACGAAAAGAATAGAAAAGCAGAGATTGAAAGGGGGAGAGAGAGAATTTGGATTGAACCGAGAAATTAAAAAAACCCCAAAAAAAAAACTGATCTTTGATGAAAACCCACCTAAATTACCCAAATTGTAGATCAAACCACGGCAATTAAACTCAAATCGAGATCGACCCACCTTCAAAAAACCGCAAAAAGAGAGAGATTGAGTGCACGGTGGTGGTGGTGACATAGTCGGATCTGAAAGAAGGAGATGGGGAAGAGGAAGAGGAGGGGAAGAAGGGGATGGGGAAAGAGAAGGAGACGATTTCATACCATTGAAACCTCTCTCTCAGTGCTTGTCCTAATCGCCTTGAACAGACGGGAGGGAGAGAGAGGATGGTTCTGAAGCAACATACAAGAAACGAGAAAAAAAAAAAAAAAAAAAAAAAAAAAAAAACGTTTAACACAAAACGACGTCGTTTTGTATGCACGGCAGGAACCGCCGCAGGAATGTATGGCAGAAGATCCGGACTCTTCACTTACCTGCACGTTAACAAATCATACGTGTTTGGCTTGTGTCTTTCTTGAGCAAGTAACATGGCATTCACTTACCTCCACCATTATACAGGTATTTTATGACAAAGCATATACTAAATTAATTAAATTACTAAGTTAGAATCACCACATATAAAAATTAAAATTTTTGAGTTATATATCAGCTATGCCGCAAGAAGGTTTTATCCTTTTGCTAAATGGTGAATTATTTTTATAGTATAACCTAATGGGGGTTTTTTTTTGTTTTTTAATTACTTCATGAGTTTGACAGTCTAATTATAGATCATATGTTTGGTATTAGTTTTTTTAGTAATTTTTGACACGGATAGGCCCACACGGATAGGCCCACAAAGACCACAGCCCACCATGAGCAAGCCCAGGCCCACCATTTGAACCCCATCGCATAACCCGGCTAGCAAAACCCAACACAGCTGGAACCCAACTGGGCAGGGAAGGCCAATGATATTCAGACACACGGCAGATGCAGAACAGGTCACGTCATCAGACAAAGATCTGCAGAGTTATTGCCATAGCACATCACCATTAATGCCGTCCATTACAACATTTATTGCGAGAACACCTCTCAGCCGGAATGGCGCCCCTCCCACCCTGAACCAGACGAACCACGGCACAAGCTTTCGGCGGGGAGGTCAGGATGACAGAGACAGCGAAATGATTACCATAGGATATAAGCAAAGTCTGAAGATAAGATGAAGGTTATCCAGTGGGTTCGAGGAGCTTGGATCGGTCTAGCCCATTCACCAGAACGGACTGTATCATCAATTTTTTTGCTGGTTGTTTTCATAAAAATTCATAAAGTTTCACACTTCTAGGTTTTACAATAAAAAAAAATAGAAAAAAATATACTAAAGACAAAAAAAGTATAAAAAAAAAAATAAAAAAATTTACTTGTTATTCTTTTAGACTAGACCGACTCAAAGAGTAAAGTTTTTTGACATAAATTTAAAAAGAAACATACTAAAAACATAAAGTTTCAAAATAAAAATAACTTTTTCAGGTTGATCCAAAATGTGTGAGCCTACTAAAAAATAAAATAAAGTAATCATCACTAGGTGCGTTAGCTTTTGTTTTCCACGCCAAGATATTAATGGGCTAAGCTAATTTAATGTTGGTATTATGAACCCAAAAAGAAAAATAAATAAATAAATAAATTGCTTTATTGAAAAATGCTTGAGAGCTGTAAAATAAGAGCTCTAAACCATGCACTAATGACATGGAAGTGTATGGGGTCCAGCCTGATGTGATGTTTTAGCTTGAAATTTTTTTTTTTTGGACATGCCAACTCATTAGAGCTCTTTTAGAGCTCTACTTTTAGAGGTCTATAGCATTGTTGTTGCTTTATTACACCCGAATTATGTTATTACATTCCATGTAGTTTTTTAAGGTCAATGCTCTCTCTACATATGTCCATTATAAAATCGACATTTCGAAGATACATAAATTTTTAATTACTGATAACACTGTTTTTTGAGAAGTAGAAAAACAAACAATATATTAAATGAAAAATAGAGTACATGAACAATAAAAGAAAAAAAAAAAAAATTAATCAGTGTGTTTGGTTTGAGTTTTCTGGATTAAGGCTCTGTTTGGCACAACTCTCAAATTATAGTTTCACCCATTGATTTGAGTGTATTGTTTGTTTTGAGCTTTCAAATTATAATTCTACACCTATTTCTCAAAACTCAATTCAAAACTAATCATTACTTTTCAAAACTCATAACCAAACACATAATTCAAAACTTTTTTCAAAACTCAATTCAAATTAATATTTTAATTTTTTAAATATTTAAATATTTTAAAAATATTTTAATTTTGTTAAGATTTTAAATATTTTAATATTTTGATATGTTGCGATTTTTTTAATTTTTTAATTTTTTGAATATTTTAAAATATTTTAATTTCAAAATATTACGATTTTAATTTTTTAAATTTTAAAATATTTTATAAAAATATTTTTAAATATTTTAATTTTTTTGTTATATATTTGGTTACGATTTAAGTGTAGAGTTGTGAAAATAGTATGAAGTTTCGTGTTATGTGTTTGGTTATGAGTTTTAAAAATAATTTCTTAATTGAGTATTGTTTTATGTGTTTGGTAACGATTTGAGTGTAGAGTTGCTTTTAAATTTAAAATATTAACATTTTAAATTATTTAAAATTTTTGAATATTTATTTAAATTTTTTAGATTATTTAAATCATTTAAATATTTATGATTTAAATTTTTTGAATATTTATTTTGAAAAAAAATTATTTCCTTTGTAGTATTTTCAATTAAAAAATTGATTAATGTTATTTTCTGTTAATAATAAAATTTTTTAATTGAATTTTAAAAAAAGTTTGGTTATGAGTGTTGATCAGAATTTTCAATAGTGTGAAAATAGTGTGCTTTGTTATGAGTTATAACAATTTAAATTAAGTTTTGAAAACTCTTTCCAAAACTCAAAACTAAACAAATTTTCTTACTTTACATGTCAAATCAAACTTTCAAAACTCAATTCCACACTTAAATCAAAACTCAATTCAACACTCTATTCAAAAATCATAACCAAACAAATTTTCTACACTCAAATCATAATTCCACAACTCACAAACTTAAAATACAACTCATACTCTCAAATCATATTTACAAAACTCTACCAAACGTAACCTAAGTTTTTTGAAAACTGAGTTTTTTGTTTTTTGTATTCTTTTGTTTTTAGTGAATATTTTTTAAATTTTAAACATTTTTTTTACTTTTTTAGATGCACCTTAGTTAGATGTATCTAAAAAGTAAAAAATTTGTGAAAAAATATTTTAAAAAGTTAATAAATACATAAAATATAAAAAATATACTGAATTCTTGTTTTTTTTTTGTATTTTTGGTATTTCGTGAATTTTTAAAAGATTTTTTTTACAATTTTTTTTATTTTTTAAGTGTATTTATATTAGGCGTGTCTAAAAAATAAAAAAATTACTTAAAATATTAAAAAAATTCAATAAAAATGAAAAAACACAAAAAATAAAAAAATAAAATTTTTTGAAAAATATTTTTTAAAAAATGAAAACAAGCCTGAAAAAATAGTTGCAGTTTGAGAAGACCACATATCTATTTGCAGATGTGGTACGGATTTCAACCTATGAATGAAAGGTTTGTGTCAATATCGACAGCAATGTTTTAAAAACCGGACCGGTGAGTGAACCGGAAAAGGGACCGGGTGGACGGGTCACCGGTTCAACCGGAATCAAACCGGAATCAAACCGGAATCGAACCGTGACGTAATAAATATATTAAAATTATATTTAAATAAAAATATAAGTAATAAAATTATAAATTAAAAATATTAAAAATATTAAATTATCTTAAATATTTGTCCTAATATTTTTTTTACTGAAAAATATAATAATATATTTTGAAATATTATTAATTTCAATTTTGGAAGATGAAATCAAATATTTAATATTCCCTCCATATGATTTTATTTCAAATAATTTAATTGAAAGGAGAACAAAAATTTTGGAGGGATATCAAAATTTCAAGTTTCCCTCCAATGAATTTGATTGAATCCCACATAGATTTCTTGAGTTTTTTTGGAAGAATTTTTTTCTTATAAATAGATAGAAGCTCTTTCACAATAATTTCAAGCTCTCAATGGGATTCCTCACAAGAGGAGACCCTTAAAAGAGAGTTTCCAATTAAATTTTTATTATATATATAATATATAATATATATATATATAATAAGAAAGAAAGAAAGAAAAGAAAGAAAGAAAATAAAAAAAAAACAAGAAAAACTGAAAAAAAAAAAAAAAAAAAAAAAGAGGGCCCGGACCGGTTCGATCGACCCGTGACCGGTTCACCGGTTTAACCGCCGGTTCCTCCGGTTTTCACAAAATACACCGGTTTTCACTTTGGTCCGGTTTTGAGGGTCAATCCGGACCGGAGCCCCAACCGGTCGACGGTCCAACCGGTCAAACCGGCCGGGCCGGTCCGGTTTTTAAAACCTTGATCGACAGGGACATACCCATTTGTAGGCAGTCAGTGGCTATGGCCCTCCTATGAAAAGGAAATAATGCTGTTGGGATGATATGTTATGTTGCCCAAAACTTTTTTATTATTACAAATGGCCCCTGCTGCTCCACCTTAGGAATATTGAAAACTTATAAAACAAGTTTCTGTACGAAATAATTGGAACACCAAAAAAATAGAATTCTTATCTTTTTTTTAATTTATTAATAAAAGCATATTTTGACGGTAATAATATATTAATTATATTTTTTTGATCGCAATTTGTTTATTACCGCATAAGGCATACTTATGATGCTGATATCATATTAATGAGATTTACGTGAGACCCAGTGAAAACTTTTGAAATTTGAAAAGAAAAAAAAAAGAAAAAGCCACTTTCTCTTTAATAGATAATTGAGTTAGCATATATAAAGAATTAATCAACTAATTTATGATTTCTCTTTTATTTATATATTAAAGTAGAGTAGATATGACTTCTTTTTTGATTATGTGAAGACTAAATAGATAATAAATTTTATGTATTATTTTAGGGAGCCGCTGTTTCAACTTCATTTTATTCCAAATATACTCCATTCTTTGTCTCTATTATACATAGTTACTATTCTCACTCCACTTTGCTCTAAATACACTTCTATGTATAATAAAGATAAAGAATGAAGTGTATTTGGAACAAAATGGAGTGAGAATAGTGACTCCCTTATTTTAATATCATATCTTAGTTATTTCTGATTCTTGAATTGAAATATGACAATATATAACAATTGATATATAAAAGATTATTTATTTATTTATTTATTTTTTATATCTTGGCCCCTCCATAATTGAAATTCTAGTTCGGTCCTTGGTCACCGGAGATATCGTTTGATGTTGCCACTGTTCGAACTCCACTAGTGCCGCCGTTGCACCAGAAGGTTGAAGCTCAAGAAACCCACAACAACAAAGAAACCATTGGGGATCAATAAAAAAATCTATGTTTGAAATGAAGAGAACATTACAAAACCCCTATTTCTAACCAAAAAAGTTTAGATCTATATTTTAGAAGTGCAAAGATCTATATTTTAGAAGTGTGAAAGAGGTTGCCATTTTAGAAGTGTGAATGAGGTTGCCAAACCATCACCGGAGCTCGACTGGAAATCACATTGAGAGAAGATCTCGTCCCTCTCTCTCTGTGGAACTTAACTCATTATCGATACCACTGTTAGAGAATGAGACATGCAATAAGAAATAAGGAATGTTTAAAGGTAAAAATATTTAATTTTTAAAAAAAATAAAATAAATAAAGTTAAGGACATTATGTATTAAATCTTGAGGAAATAACATATCAATATAGGGGTTGAAATTTTTTTCCCCACTATACTGGTAAAATGTATCAAAATTTAATTATTAAAATCATAAATTTTAATTATTTTTGAAAAATATACATAGAGAAAATTGGTCTAAGATCCCTACTCAACTTTTTGTAGGAGAAGAGGTCCACAATAATATTTTTTGATGCCTAAGGTCCCTAAACCTTATTTTAGGTTGTAAAATACCTAGTCTATCTTTCTTTTTTGGATTTTGGCAAATTGAAGATTTTATTGCTATTTTCTAGGAGATTTCATGGGGATTTTGTAGGTATTGCAATGGACTTACGATGGAGATTTCGTAGGTGTTGCAGTGGACTTGATGATGGAGATTGTTGTGATCGTGTAGATATTGCAATGGTGTAGATTGTTTTTGATTTGATTTCTAGTGGAGTTGAATCAGGTATGTTTCGATGGAGATTTCATATGGATTTCGATTTTGGATTTGATTTGTATGTAAGGATTCCGATTTCATATTAGTATTTTGAGTGTATTTTGAATTAGGTTTTTGTTTTCAGTTTTGATCAATTTGAGAGAGAGACCAACTCAGTGGAGTTGTTTTTATTTTTAGAGTTGATTTTTTGTTCTTTATTATTGATCAATTTTAGAGAGAGGAATTGATTTTGATTTTTTGAGTTGATTTTTCGTTCTCTGTTTTTGATTAATTTCAGAAAGAGTCCAACTTAATGGAGTTGATTTTGATTTTTGGAGTTCATTTTTTGTTCTCAGTTTTTCATCAATATGCTTATCAATGATAAGTTTTGTTCTCTGTTTTTTCATTAACATGCTTATCATGCTTATCATTTTTCGTTCTCTAAGTTTTGTTCTCTGTTTTTTTTGGACTTTTCTTTGTAATCCAAAGAAAATTGTAAGTTTGTTATTATAATCTAACAAAAATCACAGAGAAAATTATAATTTCATACGGACATGTTATTATAAGTTTGTAATTCAAATAAAATCACAGAGTTTATTATAAGTTTGTAGTCCAGTGAAAATTGTAGAGAAAATTATAATTTCATAGGGACATGTTGGTATAAGTTTGTTATTTTTTATTTTCTCACTTGAATTTTTTAATTATAACTAGTATTTCAAAAGAGTTTTTGTCACTTTTCATGCATGCATTGCTGGTTTCAACTATTGTCAGCCATTGTTGTTCCTAGGGATGACAATTTGAATCCTGCCCTATGGGGACCCGGCCCCCTAACCCTGATTAGAGCGGGTTTTCCCCGAAAAAGACTCCCTACGGGCCGGGGATGGTATTCGAAAATAAATCCCCGACAATTTTCGGACCGAGGACGGTGATATGTTCCCTAGCCCCGGCTCGTTCCCTTCCTCGTCCCCGTTTCCCCGAACTGAAATTACTATTATACCCTTCTATATATATATAAACCAAACCCACACATCCTCACTCACACATAAGGCGCTCGCTCACTCTCTCTCTCTCTCTCTACTTGGTTTAGGGTTTTCGATCTTGATGGTTCTGCGGTCATCCAAGTGCCAGAAATCGCCTCCTCCGTCGTCGATCCTCCATGGCCTTTGCACCTCTCATTCATGGCTTTCATCTTTGGATCCAGATCCAAATCCAAATCCAAATCTAGAATAGATCGCTTCCTCTGTCATCTCTGTTACCACCAACTATGAGATCTAGATCCAAATCAGAATCGAGTTTTAGAGAGAGAATCCATGACTTCGACCAATCATCCACGGTGGGCGAACACACACACACACACACACACACACACACATTCTGTCTCTCTCATATGATCTGTGAGAATAACTCAGATCTAAATTTTTTTGTTAAGGCTTTCTAAGATCCTCTTTTTTTTTTTTTTTTTTTTTTTTTTTTTTTTTTTTTAGGGTTTTCTTAGATCTGATAGATACACACACACACACACATATATACGTGGTGTATTTGTTTCAAATGAACACTGAATCCGATTTTAGTAAAAGGCAAAAGAATAGATCACTCTGTCTATCCAGCTGCTGTATATCGGGATGATGAAGAATTAAAACACACTGATGATTGTTGTTAATGATGATTATTAATCGATCCGATTTTGTTAGGGTTTTCTCAGATCTTTTTTTTTTTTTTTTTTTTTTTAAGTTGTTAATGATGATTGTTGATGATGAATTGAAACATATTGAAAATAGATTTTTTTTTTTTTTTTAAAAAGTCAAGGTTTTTCGGGGTCGGGGAAACCCGATCTCCTGTTAGGGAGCGCCTGGAGGGGGGGAATGGTGTACCCGTTAGGGATTGGGGGCGAGGACGAGGATTTTTTTACCTTCGGGGATTGGGGACAGGGAGTGTAATCCCCGGCCCCGCGTTGGCTCGTTGCTATTCCTAGTTGTTCTTTAATGGAACTTTTTTGAAAGGATGATACAAATGAGTTATGCTTGTTGCGATAAGGAAAGATGGAAATGATGGTAATTGGAAATATATCTAATTTTCTTTGACTGTGTGAATTTTCTATAGATGTGGGAACTGGGTGAATTTTCTATGTTTGTGGTCATTGTTTGTAAATTTTGTGAATTTTCTTTGACAGTGTAAATTTTCTTTGGATGTGGCTACTGTGTAAATTTTCTTTGGTTGTTCACTGTTTGTAATTTTCTTTGGTTGTTTAATGTGTGAATTTTCTCTACATGTATATATCTAATATGCTTGTTCATATTTGTTTTGTAGGATTTTTTCCTATTTTTTGCCATTGTTGACGTTAAGAATAAGGACAATTAGTGTTGGTTCCATGAACATTTGTGTCAGTTATTGAGACCAGAGAGGGTGATAAGTTTCATATCAGATTGACATTTTGGCATTGTGGAAGGAATTGCAAGGTTTTTCCCTAATTGCTATAATGCATTTTGTCTTGAACATCTAAAAAGAAATTTGAGGGATATGTTATCATGTGGAAAAACAAATTTGGTTAGGGAGACGATTGTGTCCAATTTTTTAGAATGTGCATATGCTCCAACAAAGGCGTCGTTCCATTTCAAGTTAAATGAATTGAAAAGTAAGAGAGGAGACATTGTAAGTGTTTTCTTGAGAAGTTTACCATATGAAAATTGGAGTCATGCATATTTTCAGGAAAAACGTTATGACGAAATGCATTCAAATATTGCTGAGTCATTCAATTCACTGATACAAAAAGCTCGGCACTTACCAATAGCAAATTTGGTGGACATGATACGATTGCAAATCATGAATATGAGGTCTGATAGGAGGCTACTTTCTAGTAAATGAAATAAAGTTCTTTGTCCTCGTATGGGTAGTGTTTTGGAGAAGCTTTCATGGATGAGAGGACGTGGAATGTGAGTTTATCATCCAATAATGTGTTTGAAGTGTATTATTTTCTTTCGGTTATGGTTGATCTTGGTTTGAAAACTTGTTTATCTCAGAAATGGAAAATAAATGGGTATCCATGTCAACATGCTGTTGTTGCGATTTTTAACAGTAAAAAAATTTTGAATTTATTCATTAAACCATTTTTTCATGCTGATATGTATCCTCAAGCATACTCGTTTTCGATTGGCCCAGTTCCAACTGTTGAAAAACCTATCTATACCATTGATGATACAATGATTTTATCTCCATTAAGTAAGAGATCAGTTGGGAGGCTGAAGAAGAATATAATTGTTTCTACTGGAAAGTTTAAAAGGGTGATGAAGTGTAGTCGATGTGGAAGTATTGATCGCCATAATAAGAGGACATGTAAGGAACCTTTAGTAAATAGTTGAGGACATCCATCCATTTTAATTGTTTACATTACATTTTATTGATAGAATAATACATTTGGGGATTGTAACAACGCCCGCGGGGGACCTCGCTACAGTTCGGACTCGATTTTGGTGTGGTTCCAAATCTCGAACCAAAGAGTCCAAATCCGGCAAATCGTTTTGAGAAAAACAGATTTTTTTGAAAGAAGTGCCAAACATGGACTGCTTTGCCAGATAACAGAGTCGCCACCTAAATATTTTAAAATGGGAAATTTAGGAAACCCTGACTCGGTGCCAAAAGGCCACGTGTCCGTCATCACCAAAGTTGGCTCGGGAACTTGGGTACGATTGGGGAAGGTCACATCGTGAGCACCCCCGCTCGCCCGGTCAAAGACCGGCCTCTACTAACCATGATATCTGTTTTTGAAAACATTGTGAGTTCTTATTCCGGTTATTAGCCTAGTTTACTATGTGATGCTCGCAGCAAACAAGTATAGACTGAATCGCCTGAATTGGAACAAAACATTTCATGTTTGTTTGTTTGAAAATGGTTTGCTACCCGCAGGTAGGCTGAAAATGCAGATTTTGCCACCCTCAGGTGGGCTTAGAAGAACAATGGTTTTGCCACTATCTAGTGGGCTTAAAACAAACAGTCAACGAATTGTCCCAATTCAGGTAACTCAACCTCCACCCACAGGCATTCAAAGCAGTTATATCACATAAGCAAATAGCCTCATGGTAAGCATGCTATCATGGCAGCACTCACACGCATGCAAGGATGCTAAAGCATAAAAACTCACCGAGTACTCCAAGCCAAAACAGAAACTACATTAGAAATCATGCATGATCCTAAGTATACAGAAATGCCTAATGCAACACATGCAGAATGCAACTATAGCAGGCTCGGCTATTCTAAATATGGCATATGGAATGCTACAACTAACATGTATTCATCTTGTAATTGAAATACAATGCAGTTTGTATGATGCGCCGAGCCCGGTGCGTGCAAAACAGATGAATGATGCAAACATGCTATCATACTGTATGCTAATTGAAATATGCCTTATATCTAACCATCCAAAGCGGGTAAATAAAAGGGAGAAAGAAATGGGGGTTGGAAGACATACATCACACTCACACACCCTTATTACAATTTTGCCCTCGCGCAGAGGGTCCGAATAAATATACAGTCCGAAATGAAAGAATAGTACAGTCCGAAATATATACAGTCCGAATATTACAAAATTCTAATTAATTAACAAATTAATTACAAAAGAAGTAAAACTGGCATGCAAGCCAGGGACTGCCTTGCTTCTGATGGATGATGTATGCTGGGCTGCCTGGCGCGGAAATCCACTGAGATGCCCCAATTCGTCTCTGTTTGCAATTTTTCTCGAAATGCGTGTCGGACTCCGAAAAGGCGCTGATTCTTGATGTTGCTGCAACAGAGAGCAGGAAAAGGGCACAGCAGTGTATTTCACAAATATATGCATGCCTCGATCCTCGCGCCACCAATCACACATCTCGATGCATGATGGCCGAGGAGTCGGATTGCACAGCTCAATATAGGGTGAATGCAGATGAATGCTACAACAAAACCTAACTCCATCATGGGTGATCCGGAGTGTCGGTGACTTGGGAATTGAGACACATTCCGGTACTCGGAGTACGGGATGCACCTCGTTTCCCGTGCCCGGGCTAACGCCTATCCCGAACACAATGCAATATGCATGGTATGCATGAAATGCAGCTAACATGTGATATAGCATGCACAATGCTATGAAAATGAGATGCCTCGAAATGCGTGCCCACGGGCACGCAAACCGAGAGAATGGCATACAGACATGAAATGACATGAAATACAATATACAATGAGACTAAAATGAGATGTCTCGAAATGCGTGCTCACAGGCACGCAAACCGAGAAAATGGCATACAGACATGAAATGACATGAAATATGATATGCAATGCAATATGGGCTTATACTGACATGGGAGAGCCTCAGCTGCACCCACATAAGAGGCCATCGGATGAAAATGAAGTGCCTCGAAATGCGTGCACACGGGCACGCAAACCGAGGCGATGATATAAAGGCATGAAAATGCAAAATTGGGCTTACGCCGACATGAGAGAGCCTCAGCCACACTCACATAGGCTGCCGTCAGATAAAATGAGCTGCCTCGAAATGCGTGCACTCGGGCATGCAAACCGAGGCGGTGGCATACGCAATGCAAATGACATACGGAATGCAAATTGGGCTTATACTAACATGAGAGGGCCTCAGCCACACTCACATAAGATGCCGGAATGATAAGAATGAGGTGCCTCGAAATACGTGCCCACTGGCACGCAAACCGAGGCAATGATGAAATGCAAATCGGATAAAATAGAGTGCCTCGAAATGCGTGCACGCGGGTACGCAAAACGAGGTAGAGGCATACGCAATCCAAACCGGATAAAACAGAATGTCTCAAACTGCGTGCACACAGGCACGCAAACCGAGGCGGAGGCATACGCAATGCCAAGCGGATAAAACAGAGTGTGCCTCGAAATACGTGCACACGGGCACGCGAACCGAGGCGATGATATGAAGTGCAAATCGGATAAAACTAAAGTGCCTCGAAATACGCGCCCACAGGTACGCAAACCGAGGCGATGCAAATGAGAAAATCGGATAAAACCGAAGTGCCTCGAAATGCGCGCCCACAGGCACGCAAACCGAGGCGATGATATGCGATGCAAAATCGGATAAAATCGAAGTGCCTCGAAATGCGTGCACACGGACACGCAAACCGAGGCAATGATGAAATGAGAAAATCGGATAAAACCGAAGTGCCTCGAAATGCGTGTCACACGGGCACGCGAACCGAGGCAATGACAAACAAGCATGAAAATGCAAATTGGGCTTACGCCAACATGAGAGGGCCTCAACCACACTCACATAGGCTGCCGGAATGATAAAAATGAGGTGCCTCGGAGTGCGTGCCCATTGGCACGCAAACCGAGGCAATGCAAAAAATGATACAAATGGCATGGGAAATGATATGCAAGCATGGCAATGGAATTTCAGCACTTAAATAAAGGGGAAAACAGCCCCGAAACAATTCGAAATGACACTCGAAGCATGCATTCATCCCGAAAATGTGAAATTAAGCCCCGAATTGGCCTATAGCCATGCTATACATGCAAAATATGATCATGGCAGCAAGAACAGTAGCAAGGCAGTCCCAAATATGGCATATTTCAGTAATAAACATGGCCTAAATGCAAGCATAGATAGATCAACCAAAGCATGCAAAGTTAGTGGCCAAAAGAGGGGTATTGAGACAAGTGACATATGCAAACCCCAAATGGACAAACTTTCTTCTACAACATTGAAGATGAGATAAAAATAAGCACAATTGCAGAAGATTACATCCTCAAAATCAGAACACAAACATGCTAAAAAATCCATGCAAAGTAGGCTCCAAACATGCTATATCATGAGACATGCTATCTATACATCAAATGACCAAACTTCCTTCATGAAATATGTAAAGGGGGTCAAAATAAGACCAAAGTCAGTAGGGGTCGAAGTCCCAAAAACAAAACACAAATAGGTCAAAAATTGCATGCCAAAAATGGCACACTTGATGAAATTTGAAGGAAGTGGTATATACAAAGGCCAAATGAAGCTGAGCCTATCTAAAATGTTGTAGAGGGGCTCATTTTAAGCACAAAAGCAGTAGGGGTCGGACCCCCAAAAAACCAACACAAATAGGTCAATTTTAGCATGCAAAAATGTTACCAACTTGAAGAATATTGAAGGAACTAGTGTATACAAACACCAAATGAGGTTGAGCCCTTCTACAAAGTTGTAGAGGGGCTCATTTTAAGCACAAAAGCAGTAGGGGTCGGAGCCCCAATTCTCAACCAATTAGAGTATAAAAATGAACCAAGGAAAAGCCCTAAAAGTTGGTTTTGAAGGCTTACCTTTGAAGACTTGTCTTTCTTTGATTCTTGGCCTTGATTTGTAGCTTCTCAACCTCTGAAATTCACTTCCTAGCTGCTGGAGTGGTGGTAGGGATGGTGAGGCTAGGTGTTGATGAAGAGAAGACCTTGACACTTGAAGTTTTTTTGAGGTTTTAAGCCAAGGACATGGAGGTTTTTGAAGATGATTCCTTGAGACCAATTTTTCCAACCTTGAAGAAGGAGAGGGAGGGCCCTTCAAATAGGCAAGAAATGGGGTGTAAAAGGGGAGGGAAAGCACCCAATTTTTCCCTCCCGAAATATCCCGGATGCCCCGGGATATGCTGAAAGATATCCGGACAGCTGGGACAGGCTGGAAAGCAAGAATCTGGCCGGCCAGGTATTTTTTTGCAAGGTGGCCGGCCAGCCACCCTCCATGGCCGGCCAGCCACCCTACATGGCCGGCCGGCCACCCCAAGATAATGAACAGAAGATTTTCTGGCCGACCAGTATAGAAAGGTGTCCTCCAAGGTGTGTAGAACAAGGCCCCATGGTTGAAATCTGGCAACTCTGAAGCAGGAGCCACAACATAGAGCTTGAAGGAGAGGCCCAAAAATGAAACCATGAATTTCTGGCCGACCACTATGCCAAAGTGTCCTCCAAGATGTGTAGAACAAGAATCTAAGGTTTGAATTTGACAACATTGAACCAAGAGTCACAACATAGAGCTTGAAGGAGAGGCCCAAAAATGAAACCATGAATTTCTGGCCGACCACTATGCCAAAGTGTCCTCCTGGATGCCCTCATCACAGATATGTAGCTTTGGTTGGAAGAGAATGCCCCTAGGGTGTTCAACATTGGCCCGGAAGTGAGCAAAACGGGCTCCGGAGGAGCGAAACTGGTTACCTGGGATAATTGCTGGCTTCTCACCCCCCAGTGATCTTCCTGATGTTGAAACAGATGTACCTGCCAAGTTTGAACAAGAACTAATGAGAAACGAATGTTCGGGGCCAAAACCGAGCAAATCGGGATCCCGAAAATGGGCTGCGGGTGCCGGGAGTGGTGTTCAGCAGCGAAGTGGGTATCTGCGACCCCAGTGTCCTCTGGAATGACGAAATAGAGATACCTGCCAAAAACC
Organism: Camellia granthamiana; assembly: GCA_036172215.1. NCBI lineage: Eukaryota > Viridiplantae > Streptophyta > Magnoliopsida > Ericales > Theaceae > Camellia > Camellia granthamiana. The sequence continues at coordinate 122,811,584 of CM069904.1, forward strand.
GGAGAAAATGGATGTGAAATGAATGCTCGGGACCAAGGCACGCAGTTTGGGGTCCCGAAAACCGGCTACAGGTACCGGAAGCGGTGCACGACCACGAAGTGGGCATCAGGGGGCCCCAGGGTTCCTCGGAATATTAAAACAGGGGTCTCCGCCAAAAATCGGAGAAAGCGGAGATGGTTGGGCGGTCCCGAGCCGAGGCACACGGCCTAACGGCTCCGAAAACCGGGAACCGGGCTCCGAAATGGGCAAAATGGCCTACGGCCACGAAAAGTAGCTCCACGGCCACCGGGAGATAATCTGCGGGACCACTCCCTTCCCTTAGGGAAGAAAATAGAGAAAACCGAGCCTGGTTCGCAAACCGAGACAAGGTAGGGAAGATAGTTCGGAGGTCCGGAGGCAGGGCACGCGGCCGCGACTCTGAGACTTCTGAACGAGCACAGTATGCAACATCACCGAGCGCTCAACTGGTGACGTCTGAGTCTTAAGGTCGGTCAAAAATGGGTGGGTGTCTACAGGGATATTAGAGGATTTTATGTTACATTTTTTGATGTTGGTTAACAGAGAGAAATTTG